>BSBK01000660.1:0-415000 GCA_027943335.1 Chamaecyparis obtusa
TATATATATATATATATATATATATATATATATATATATATATATATATATATATATATATATATATGTGTGTATATATATATATATGTATGTATATATATGTATGTATGTATGTATGTATGTATGTATGTATGTATGTATATGTATCTGTATATGTATATGTATGTATGTATGTATGTGCTAGTTTACACTAACCAAGAACAAGCTATTGTCAAAAATTTGAATTGGAAAATGGTTAGATTAAAAGCTGGAGTCAGATAATTCAGCCTAAATCTAATCTCTTCAACATTAATACCTTGGACTTTTAGAAGAGATCTTGAATACAAAGTAAAGTGAGAAAATATGAGACTCTATGGGGCGAGTAAGTGTGGCAGAGATCTTGAACATACATATAATCTTCTTTCTCATTGACAACTTTATCGAATTGAAAGAGATTTATGTGGTTCATGAAATTTTCATTTTAGAAGATTTAAAACAACCTATGATGTCATTTTTATAGTTATTTGGATGAATTATCATCCAACATTGGGTAAGAGCCAAGGTTTGGTTCAAGAGTTTTAAAGATTGTTTTATTGATTCATTAGATGATTTTTATGTCAGTTATTTGTGTATAATGTTCATACACTTTAATATTCCAAGTTTAGCTTAGTATGTATGTGATTGACATAATTGAAGAAAAATAAGATTAATGCATGCCTTCAATTATGATTATATGTACACATTTTGAATTCAATTATAAAGTTTCGAGTCAAACATAGTGAAATAATATTCTTTTAATGAAAGTCAAAGAGTCAACCTAAATTTTAGTAAATTGTAACCATAGAATTGAAATGGAAAACCAGATGAAGGCAAACTTATTAGAAAATTAAAAAAAATTGTTAGAATTCCTTAATTTTTAATGTTTGTATTTATTGGAACCATAATTTTTAGTTTAGCTATTCAAAATTTAAAATTTATATATTGATTGAAAAGCTTATATTATGAATAAAACAATTCTAATAACCAAAATTTAAAAAAATTATGCATCTCTTAAAAAAAAACTTAGGCAACAAATTATAAGTTTTAAATTAAACAATAGTAAAGGGCTTCTAAAATGCAAAAAAGAAAAGAAAAAAGAAACATAAGAGTTCAATGTAAAGCTTGTGCTTGGATTACGAAAGATGTTATATAGATCATTATTTTATTTATGTCAATAATTAAATTGTAAATATGGATAATTTATTTAATCAATCTTGTATAATAAACTTATTATTAGTTAATCCTAATCTCCCAATTAAATTCACTATCAAATTAAATAATCATGTCCATTAGATACATCTTGCGAATTAATTATAGAAAAAAAGTTTGTTGGCCCTTTCATATTTTTAGGAAATCCATGTATGTCATTAATCAATGTTACATGTGTTATTTCTAGCTTTACAAAATTAGTTTTTTCGGTTCTTTTGAGTTTTGTCATTTATTGGGTTATGGTTCCATGGCTACCCCAAAGCTCTTTAGATTTCTCTAACCTCTTTTGAATAAGTTGTGTTTAGTTGGTATGTTATAATTCCAAACATAAAGTTATTGCAATAAATGTTCGTGTGGATTTGGCTCAAAGACAATTATTTTCTTTGGAAAAAGAAAAAGCAAATGAGTTTAAAATCAAAAGATGTATTCTTTGAAGCAAGGGGATTCCCACAATTATTTTTAATCTAAACTCTATGGGTAATGGTTAAGTTTTTCATATACATGTCATTATCTATAAATGCATGGGGCTAGATTGAATCTACAAATGCTAGAGGACTAGATTCACATAGCTTAGCTAATCAAAGGAGACATGGAGATAATCATGGTTATTAGTGGGTATTTTTTTGCTTCTTTTAATAAAAAAATTTGTAATTGTATTCAAAAAAAATATTACAGTCCTTATTTTTTCCAACATGTTGATCTTTTTATGATACTTGGCATCTTGATTTTATCCCAACAATGGAACTCCCTTCCCAGGTTCTAGTGCGGATTCATCTATCAAATTGGCCTTGTCGCAGATTTTTGGAAAGGTGAGTTTTTAAAGGTCTGGGTTATCCAATGGATTCATGTTTGGGTACCACCAAGATTACTAAGGAGAAAAAAATATTGTTATACCCAAATCTATGTTGAACTTGATTTTAATAATCTCTTTCTTGAAGCTCCTAATACTTAAGTGAGAGATTTTGTCTGGCATCAAGCCTTGAATATGAAGTCATTTCTTCTGTGTAGGGAACATCATCATTATGAATATTTATTTAGTGATTGCCTCCAACTTAAATCAATTATTTCTTTAGATAAATTTACACAAGAGATTAAAAGGGATAATTGATAAATTCTTTAAGATAATCAAGGATTTATTGTTGGCTCTTCTAATGCTAATGGCTTTATTGTGGCTCATAGGAAAGGTTAAGCTTGACCTACAAATCCTAGAGGTACTAAAGCTAGGTTCTAGATATGCAAATAAGTTATATTCTAGATGAAATACTCATTAAAATTCAAGATGATCAAAATGAAAGCAGGGAAAGGTTGGCAAAAAAATATCAAGTGATGAAATAACACAAGATGAAGAGAGTCGAGGTAAATTAAGGAAAGTTAATATTTTCAATAAGAAGCAAGACTATATAATACAAGACCTTCCAATATTGGGGAAGTTTTTGTCAATATACTCTTTTTACCATTGAAATGATTGAACATGTCTTTCAAACATGTCATGGGTTTAAATGAACAAGAAAAGCTTATATTATTTTTTATTAAAAAGATACCTTGAATCAAATTATTTCAAAAAGAAAAGGAAAACAGATCCTTCAAGTTGTATTTTGGGTTTTAAATTTTTTTAAAAGAAAGGAAAGGAAAACACAAGTCATTCAAAGCAATTCAAAATATTGGCCATGATAATTCTAAACATTTGGGAGAATACCTATTGGTTTTGGCTATTCTAAACCAAATGGATTTATCTTTCCCTTTCCCATCTCAATCATGATTATTTCCTAGAATGTAGGAGCATAACCACAAACCTATACAAATATTGCTAGAAGAATGATTAAAGATTTTAAACCTTTTATGTTGCTCATTCAAAAAACTAATCTTCCTAAAGAATATGTTAAAAATTGTGGTTGTTGTATGCACCCTAAAATGGTCGCCTAGACTTTGGGCCCCCATTCTTCAATTTATCAAATGATGGAACCAATTTATCATTTCTTAAATCAATGCCTTGTAATATTTTCAATTCAAATCAATTTCTTTGATCAAATCGTAATTAATGTAATTATTTCAATATTTCCTAAGGTTTGATCATTTTATTCTAAGCCTCATTTAATTAAAAGAAAAACTCCCTTTTAATTAAATAAAATCCCTCTTTTAATAAAATCCCCACTTAAAATATCTCTTTGTGTTGAAAAAGGAAATAAAATAAATAAAAATTCATTTTTCTCTCCACTTTGAATGCACATACTTTTAAGTGGTGGGCCCTTTTCATCTTTTTGCCTCTTGAGAATCTTGAGCACATGGATCAACCAAGATTTAATCTCCACCATTGCTCACTTCTTTTTGCCTCTTAATCTTGACCATTCACTTTCCTTTATAAAGAGTCATCTCCTTCTCATTTGAAGATAGAAGATTTTTGTATTGTTATGCTGCAGGTTTGGAGAGCGATTTTGGAGAAGATTCCTGAGCACTTGAGCTTGGATATTGAAACTTCTCTTTTCTTGTCTTCTTCTATCATGACCCATGGCAATCCATTTAGATTAATCTTGCACTTGCATATTAGATTAGATTCATATTTCCTTTCATAGAATAATCTTGCATAAGCATTTCCCTTCATATATTAGTTTACTTTCATGCACTATTATCATATAGAATAGCTTTCATTTTCATTTTCATGCATACTTGATGATCATGGAGACTAGCATTCTTTCTTTTCCTCTTTGAATCTTTCATTTTATGGTGTACTTACATGGGTGCAAACTAGGTCTAAACTGAGGGTCTCCATTATAAACTCTTGCATTCCATGAATAGAGAGGTATGAGTTACCATTTGACACCTCATTCTTGAGCAATCTTGGATTTAATGACTCATAGAAGTGTGTCAACATTTTAGCACGTATTTTTGGCACCCACCGTGGGGCAGAAAATTCTATTTCTGGCCTCATTTTATTTTATTTTATTTTCTGATGATTTTCGTTCATTGTCCGTACTTCCATGCGTCTCTGTTATGGATTCTTGCGCAAAGTTTCTCGCTATATCATGTAAAGTTGTGCTGGCAGTAGCACTTCTACGCATGACAGGCATTTTCTCGCGCGTGTCTATGTACTTTCTCGTGCGGCCCTATGTACTTTCTCACTCAGACTCTATGTATTTTCTCACGCGGGTTTGGTACTTTCTCGCGCGACACTGTGTAATATCTCGTGTGAACTTTTGATAGCAGAGATTTAAAAAATTTCAGATTTGTACATTTTGCTTATTTTTCTGACATTTAATGGTTGTTGTGATTTATTTCCCTGATTCTGGTTGCTGAGACAGCATAGCATTGGATTGCAAATATTTGGACCTAAGGTGAGTTGCTATAATCTCTATAACATTTTGAATTGTGGGAATAAAATGAATCTCTCATGTGTCTAGCTTGAGTGTTTATTGCTTCCATAGATCACACTTCAAATTTGGGCTCTAAAAAGAACATAGATTCACTTTCTTGCATATGTGTTTCACATAGTAAATAGGCCCTATGAACACTATTTGTGGCATTCTTGAGAGAGTGGGCTTCTTGCGAAACTCTTCTTGACAATAGAACCCCTTGTAGATAGGGAGGATATTGTTACTATCTCACGGTCTTACTTGGTTTAGTCCTCAACATTGATCAGTACGTTCTCTCTTGGTCCCACTTAGAGAGCTCGATAGACATTGTTGTTGACATTATGAACCTTGGTGAGGTGGTTTCAATCTTAGCATGTCAATGAACTTGCTTTCTATGATTGGGTGAAGTGAAGAGGCTAGAGGATTATGCTCTACTCCCTTTTTGTGTAGTACTAGAAACTCAGATCCTTGAACCTAAACCAAGACCCCATGAGGTCCTTTTTGTGAGTCACCTTTTTAGAGAGGGTTAACCGTAGTGGACATTCCCTTTATTAGGTCAACCACATGGATGGAACCTCAAGCGATTATAGCCATTTTTGTCGTGGTAGCAACAACCGCTATATAAATGTCCTTGTGGAAGAAATCTCCATGGGTGTAGTTTCTTGTTGGGCTCTTAGATCTCCTCAGCATCTCCAATTGATTAAATTCTTAGAATGTGTCACCCGATGCTCCTAGATTGGAGTTTGCCCTCTTGAAATTGCAAAATTTGCAAAGTTGACCATTACTAAGAACCATAGTGCAACCAAATTTTTATTTTCTAGGACTATGTGTGTGATTGTGAAACATTTTGAGAACATACACAAATAGCATCTTTAGGGAGTAGCATACTAAGTCACTATTCTTGTTCATGTGCAAGGTTGCTTTGTCCCTTGCTCATTGTTTGAAGACATTTGTTTGCTTGAACTCCTTGATTGTTGTTTTACGTGCTTGATTAATGATAAAAATCTATTGATATATTTACCTGATCTTTGAAAATGAACAAAAGCTGAGTTCCTAATTTTACAACTTGTTGTCAAGCAGTCTGATCTTGTTTTATCACCTGGTTCTGAGTACTCTCTCGCGCGAGCTTTCATTTTCTTGCGCGAACCTGGCATTTTCTCGCGTGACCTTGGCATTTCCTCGCGCAGGCCTAAACTTTCTCATGTGAACCTGTCCCCAGTTTGTTAAAACAGTGACCTAATCCCTGTCATTTCCATTTTTCCTTGGTCAATCTGGATTATAGTAGGTCACTTACCTCGCTGTTAGAAGCCTGTTTGCACCTTGGGTTCCTGTGATTCGACCCCTTGAATTAGTAATCTTTGATTTCACAAGTGACCTTGCTTGGAGTCGGTAAGTTAGAGACCGTCCTTGCTGAGAAGATCAACCTTTGGATTCTTTGATAACACACTTGGAGAGTCTTAGTAATCTCTTATCCAATTCACTTCCATAACAAATCAAATTCAATCAATATAACTTGGGTAAATCATCCTCCTGATCCATATGTTTTAGGATACTTATCCATTTATTGGGCACCTATGTGGCCGTGTTGGTTTATGCCTCTTACAAAAAGTATATCTTATCACCTCTCTTTTGGACAATTGAGTGCTTTTACTATCCTAGTTTGGTACCAACATTTCTTAGGGTCATCTTATCACCTAGGACCTTTTCTTTCATGTCAGTTACGACAAGATATCAAATAAATCAAGGAAAATGACCTCAAGTAGTCTTTGACCAATTACCCTTAGTTCAAACTTGCCAAAAATGTAAGGGAAAAGAGCTCGTCTTTGATCAATCCCCTAGGAACAACTCAGAAGTTTGGTTTGATCCCAAGAGACATCTTAGTGAGTTGAGTACACCCTTACCACCTTCTCATTCAGATATGGATATGAGTTACACAATGACTCGACGAGAGAGGGAAGAAATGGATAAAAATCTTGATGATATATTTGAAAGACATAGAGATAACATTCTATTTGGCAGTTCCTCTCAAGAAAATCAACCAGTCTCATCTCTTATCTCCACTAGATATTTGGATGCACACCAAAGGGATGAAAGGGATAAGAGTCAAGTCTCTCAAGAAGAGCAATCACAACATGATAGCCAAGATGATGAACCATATGATACTCATGTGAATGCGGCATACACCAACGACTCGTTTAAACATTCAAGACCAAGTTCACCGCTCCAAACCACTTCAAGATACACAAGTGAAAGACTCAAGAGAATTGAGCGTGAAAAGAAAGCCTTCCTAGATGAACAAGCTGCAAAGGAAGAGAAATTTAGACTCCTAGAGTCAGAAAGATAAGCCTTATTGGAAATAAAAAGGAGAGTCGTGCAAGAAGAAAAAGATAGACTCTTGGCTCAACAGCTTAATGATCAGTACAACAACATGTGTGTTGGTGGTGGAAACAACTCTCCTCCATCCACTCCTTCCAAGACTCCACGAAGTGGAAGACGTTCAAGAACACCTTCAAGATCTCGTAGCCCTAGAGGAAGAAGGGCTTCACAACAAGAGCATTATAGGAGACAAACACCTCCTAGGAACTCAAAACAACCTTCACAACATGCTCACCATGGTTCACAATATGGGGGTAGTAGCTTGAGTTTTGACCTCAACTCCCAAGATTTCATGAAGATACAACAAGAACCACTCTTCCAGGAATATGTGGAGAGATACTTGGAGGAAAGCAAAGATAAGTTCCTAGAGAGTTTGATCAACAAAGGTGCCAAGGTCCCCTACAACTTTAATGTGGAAAGAAGGATCAAGAAGCAAAGTCCATCTCAGGAAGAAGAGACCAAGCAACTTAAGCGTATGATGGAAAAGGTGTTGGCACCCAAGAGTGCATTCTCACTTGACTCAAGTTTTCCTAATCCTTTTGACAAGAGTGTGAGCATGAAAGACTTTCCTAGAAAAGTTGAGATCCCTCCATACAACAAGTATGACAGTAATGGAGATCCACATGATCATGTGCGTCAATTCTATATCATGAGTTTTGAGTTCCACCAGGATGACTCGTACCTTATGAGATTGTTTCCAAGGAGTCTTAAGGGTCAAGAGATGGAATGGTTCACCAACATAACTCCCCCCATCAAGACTTTCAAAGAGCTTGTCCGTAGATTTGTCCAACACTTTGCATACAATCTTTCAAGATCTGTCACCATGTTGGACTTATGTAACTTCAAGCAAAATCAAGGGGAATGCTTTGTCACTTTCTTGCAAAGGTGGAGATGACAATTCTCTCACTACTCTAGGACCATTCCTGAGGATGAGAAGATTGACATCCTTGTTAGAAACTTGGTTCTTGAAATGCGGTATGAAGTTAGGAAAATGGTCTTTGATTCCTTCGACACCATGGTTGAAGCTGCATGTAGGATTGAGGATTTTTTGAGAGAACAAGAAATTTTGACCAAACATGGAAACAACAACAACAATGGTCAAAATAATAACTCTAACAAGGATAAAGGAAAGAACTCACATTGGAATAGGAACAAACAAGTGGTCAATGATGGAGTTGTGAACTCCTCTCAACCTAAAGATCAAGCTATTCTTCACTTGTCCAGTGTTGTTCAAGCCATGAAACTCAATGAATCTCACCAACAAGAGAGCAAGCCAAGATACCAAGATAAGCCTAAGAAAGAGAGGCATCGATTTTTGAAACTTGGTGATTCATATGAGGATGTCTTCAAAACACTCATTGCCAACAACCTTGTGCATCCTCAACACCCCACAAAGCATTACATACTTGATGTTAAGCCACATTGGTGGGATGAGAAAGCCTTCTGCAAATTTCATAATGGCATTGGACATGATATTGAGAACTATTGGAAACTTAAGATATCATCCAAGATCTTATTGAGAGTGGAAAACTTAAGGTGGATGGATTGAACACCAATGCTGATCATAAGGCATTTAAAGAGACTTTGCCCAAGTATGAGAAGGAGGAAACCTCTAAACCTAAGAATGGCAAGGCTGAGATCAATTACACTTTCACAACTGCGGAGAATGTTGTCAACATGCTTGAAGTTGTAGAAGAAAATGTTAACATGATGAGAAATAAAGATCCCTATGGTTATGATCTAGACATGGACTCTCCCCCTATCTTTGATGAAGAACCTAAGGGGTCCCAACTCTAGAATGTCATCCCAAGCTCTCAATGTTGTTACACGAAGTCAAGGTCCCATTGTCATTAGAGGACCTAGTACGAGTCAACCCAGTAAACCAAAGCAAGTGGCATCCAAGAATGTCAGCTCAAAACTTGCAGTTAATCCTAAGTTGAGCTATAATCTTGTCGATCAATTGCATAGAACCCCATCTCAGATTTTGATCTTTGAGCTCTTAGAGTTGTCCCCAAGACACAAGCAAGTCCTTGAGGATGCTTTGCATGCAGTGAATGTCCCTAACAACTTAGACGTTGACCAATTTGATAACATGGCTAACCATATTTCTATCCCTCATTACCTTACCTTTTCGAAGGATGATGATAAAGATTTGAGCCACCCACACAATCTCGCCCTTCATATTGAAGTCATGATTCACAAAACCCATGTTAGGCACGTGTTGATAGATTGGGGTGTTGGGCTTAATATTTGTTCCTTGAGTCTTTTAAAGACATTGGGTTATTCAGAACAAGTCATAGATACCAGAAAGAAGATCACTATCAAAGCCTATGATGAGGCGAAAAGAAGTTTCAAAGGGTTGGTTGTCCTTCCTATTAGAATTGGCCCTGTTGAGAAGGATGTTTTATTTCAAATTGTTGGTGTTGGTCCCCTTGCATATAGTATCTTACTTGGTAGACCATGGATTCATGATATGCAAGTAGTGTCATCTACTTATCATCAGTGTGTTAAGTTCCCCTACAATGGAGTTGAGATTTGTATACCTTGGGATAACACTTTATCTATTAACACAATTTCAGTGAGTACTCATGTTCCCCTTAATAGAGAAGTAGAATATTTCAATGCGACCTTAGCAAAATGTAAAGACAAGTTCAAGTCAATAGACCTTGGTATGGGGGGGTGTCAACTTAACTCCCTCACAAAGCTTCTAGTCTCACCTAGGTCTTATGGCAAACCTTCACAAGAAATGAGACCTTACTCTTCAGCTATGACTTTATTTGACACATTTTTAGAGTCATCAGTGCCTATTCAAGATGAGAAAGAAGAGGTAGTTGTTAAAGACTAGATTTATCAAGAGAAATACTTGCACAATGAGAACTTCTCTCCCTCTCCTAAGGCTTATGGAAGAGGGTATACTTTTGTCAAGAAGATGGGCTATCCTAGACATGGCCCTCTTAGTCACAGATTGGATGCTAGAGTTGAACCTCTCGATCATACTCTTTTTGGACGCAAGTCTAAGAAGACGGTTGGCCTAGGATTTGCAAGTCATAACAAGAAAACTGCTCCTATCCTTGATGAGTCAGATAGTGAAGATGAACCGGAATACATGCCTAATTTGACAAATCAACAAGATATGTGTGAAGATTGGGTCCCTTCCACTAATCTCCTTTGGGTAGATTCAGAGAATCTAGTTGCTCATGCGACAGTTGCAACCTTAGAACAAGATGAATCAGATGTAGAAGATCCTATCAGAGAATGTCAACAAAAGAATATTGTTCGTCTAATGGAGAGAGATGTTACTCTTGATGACATTAGATCTTCCACATCAAGATGTCCCAAACCTTCATGGTGTAAACATCCCAGTTGGGATTCGGACACAGATTCACATGAGTATGAATGGGACTCTCTCTCTGATTCTTCCACAGTTGACATGGATGTTGATGTCATCCACACTTATAGTTCTCAACTAGAGGTAGCTGACGAGTCATGTGTAGGATTAGAGGATTTGAACCCACATGTTGTCTTAGTGGATGATTCCTCACTTGTTAAAATGAATCTTGATTTGGGTAGCTTAGAAGGAGACTTGACGGACTCTGACTCTTCGATCACCAGAGATAATATCATTCACATTCACAACCTTGAACCAGTCATTGACTTGCCTCTTGCTCATCCTAACCTCATTGTTGGTCCCAACGCTATCAAGAGCTTGAGCTCTTAACATTTCAAAATGATTATGAGATAACATTTTACTTGAATGCCATTGAACCCGTAGTCTCTTCCACCAGTGAACCAGCTACCAACATGACAGAATAAAAAGAATAAGAGTTCTGATGGCAAAAACCATTGTGTGGCGGTGTCAGAACCCAAAAAAAGTAAAAATAAATGATGTATCCAAGGGTGAAAACCTCTCTGAGGTGCCTAAGGATGAGGTACTTGATCGTCTCCCTAGCTATTTTCAAGATAGATCTTTAGTTCTTGTTGAGCCAACACAACCAGTCAATTTGGGAACAGATGAGGCTCCATAGATAGTACACTTGGCTTAATCCTTGTTACCACATGAAAAAGAAGCTTACACTAAGTTCTTACAGAAAAAGAAGATCAATTTTGCATGGACTTATTCAGATATGCTAGGGTTGGACACTAATCTTATCATGCATCACTTGTCCATAGCTCCAGGTGTAAAACTAGTCAAACAGAAATTGAGAAAGATGCATCCTCACATAGCTCTCCTAGTCAAAGTAGAATTAGAGAAACTCTTTGGTGCAAGGTTCATAAGAGCTATTGACTATGTTGAATGGATATCAAACATTGTACTAGTTTCTAAACATGACAAATCCATTCGAATTTGCATAGATTTTAGAGATGTCAATAGAGCATGCCCAAAGGATGATTTTCCACTCCCCAATATAGACATAATAGTGGACATGACTGTGGGTTATGAGATTTATTCCTTGATGGATGGTTTTTCTGGATACAATCATATTAAAATAGCTCCCGAAGATCAAGAAAAGACTGCATTCACTTGTGCATGGGGTACCTATTGTTGGAACATTATGCCTTTTGGATTAAAAAAAATGCAGGAGCCACCTATCAACAAGCTATGACAACCATTTTTCATGACATGATGCATAAAAACATGGAAGATTATGTGGATGACACTTTGGCCAAGTCTAAGAAAAGAGACACACACTTAAATGATTTAGAAGTCATTCTAGATTGCATGGAACAATTTCAACTAAGGTTAAATCCTAAAAAGTGTGCATTTGGTGTCACCTCTAGAAAATTACTAGGATTCATCATTTCAACAAAAGGAATAGAGATAGACCCTGAAAAGGTCCAAGCAATCATAGATATGCCACCTCCTAGAAACATTAGTCAAATGAGGAGTCTCCAAGGACATCTTCAATCCATGAGGAGGTTCATTTCACAGTTGGCAGATAGAGATCAACCTTTCAACAAGAACTTACACAAAGGAGTCAAATGTGTTTGGAATGAGGATTGTCAAAAAAGCATGGATCAAATAAAGAAATACTTGGCAAATCCTCCTATTTTAATGCCTCCTATCCTAGGGAAACCACTTATTCTATACATTTAGCAATGAAATCTTCATTGGGGGCATTACTAGCTCAATGTGATGAGCATGGGAAAGAAAGAGCCATATACTACATTAGTCGTACTCTTGTTTCATATGAGGTGAACTACACCAGCATTGAGAAAGCTTGCCTTGCAGTGGTATTTGCTTCCCAAAAGTTGCTACATTACATGCTTGCGTGCACTATACACCTCATAGCAAAAATTGACCCACTCAAGTATTTACTCGGCAAGGCTGGCCACAGGTAGACTTGCTAAATGGATGATGATCCTTTCAGAATTTGACATAGAGTACATTGAATGTAAAGCAGTCAAAGGACTAGCTATAGCAGATCAATTGGCTGACTTCCCAATTCAAGATAATGCACCTATTCAAGTTGACTTCCCAGACGAGCACCTCATGTATCTGACTGAAAGAACATGGACGATGTTCTTTGATGGATCTTTTATGCAAAATGGTTCAAGAGCTGGTGTGTTGTTTGTTTCTCCTCATGGGTACACAATTCCTAAGTCTTACAAGTTATTGTTCCCATTTACAAACAACATTGTTGAGTATGAAGCTTTGACAAATGGACTTACGATGGCCATAGAATAGAGAATCATAGAGTTACACATCTATGGGGATTCACAACTGATAATCAACCAAGTCAATGAAGAATACCAAACAAAAGATGAGAAACTAGTACCTTATAAGAAAATGGTTTATTCCTTAAAATGGTACTTCACATTTGTCACATTTCAGCAAATCCCTAGAGCAAAAAACAAAGCAATTGATGTGATGGCCACACTTGCTTCACTCCTTCAGTTAGAGCAACATGAATCCAGATTTGAATTCCTAGTGGAAGAGATACATTACCTTATCTATGACTCCCAAGAAAGCCATGTTATTTGTACCCTTGTTGGTCGTGAGTCATCCTGTTATGGTGCCATTTACTCATACCTTTGTGATGGCATTATCCCTGAAACCTTTAACCAATCGAAATGCAGAAACCTTACCCGAAATGCCTCTCGCCATACCCTTATCTCTGGTGATTTGTATAGGAGGGGTCTAGATGGAACACTTCTTAGATGCTTAGAAAAGGAAGAATCCGATCAAGCGTTAGTTGACATTCATGAGGGCATCTGTGGGGGACATTCCAATGGTATTGCCATAGCCTGAAGGTTGCTTAGGGCGGGGTATTATTGGCCTACGATGCAGATTGATGCAGTAGCTTTTGCAAAGTCATGTGAAAAGTGTCAAAAACATGGTAACTTGATACACGCTCTAGGCAGGGAGCTCATTCCTTATATATCTCATTGGCCATTTCAGTGTTGGGCCTTTGATCTTGTTGGGCAGATTCATCCCAACTCATCAAGTGGACACAAGTTCATTATCACTGCTACTAATTACTTCACTAAATGGGTAGAAGTTTTCCCACTTTCTGTTGCCTCGGGCAAGATAGTCTCTCTATTCATTATGAACCATATCATATGTCGATATGGAGTACCTTCTGAGATTATCACTGACAATGGAGACCAGTTCAAAAATAAGGACCTTAAACAACTCTGCAAGAAATTCAAGATTAAACAACATTGGTCCTCCATTTACTTCCCGCAAGAAAATGGTCAAGCAGAGGCATCAAACAAAACCATTCTTAAAATCCTACATAGAACAATTTGTAAGAATGGTAGAGATTGACATTTACAGATATATATGGCTTTGTGGGCTTATAGAACAAGAATTTGTACTCATACTGGGGCTACTCCTTTTGCCCTTACATATGGTGCTGAAGCAGTGTTACCTTTAGAGGTTGAGATTCCTTCACTTAGAGTTTCCCTCAAAGGTCTAGTTACAGATGAAGACTACCGCGCCATGAGACTTTAACGAGTTAGAACTTCTAGATGAGAAATGTCAAGCATCATTTGACCATATGAGGGTTTATCAAAAGCACATGTCCAAAGCCTTCAACAAAAAGGTTCACCCTAGAGAATTCCAAGTGGGAGATCTTGTCCTACGTGAAAATCCTAAGAATCAACAGCATAGAGATCAAAAAGGCAAATTTGAACCTAATTGGCTTGGACCTTACATCATTACAGCAACTTTTGGGACAAGTGCTTATTTACTATCTACTACAAAGGGAGAGCAGCTTCCTGATCCTATCAATGTCTCACACCTAAAGAAGTTATATCCATGATGCCCATTCTATCTGGGGGCACACTTTGTACATACTTATTAATCCTAAAAAAATCTTTTAAAATGATATATTGTCAAAAATTCTAAATATCTAAAAAATGTCTTGAAAAAAAATGATCATCTTAGTGAAAACCTAGCAATAGGCACTTTGATGTATCTCAAAAAAATTAAATATTTCAAAATACCAAAAAAAATCAAAAATTCAAAAAAAATAGAAAAAGTGCCTTGGTGAAAACTAGGAAATGGGCGCCTTGGTAGCAAAAATATAAAAAAAATTATAAAAAGTCCTGAAAAAAAAAAGAGAGAAAAAAAGAGAAAAGAATTGCAATAAAATCCAAGTGGTGAAAACATGGAGATGGGTGCTACTTGAGGCCTTTGCACCCATGTTTCTTACCACGTATCCTTGACACTTAGCCTTTATCCATCATGCCTTGTCCTTGTTGCCTTGGTTTGGAATTAGTCTTTGTCTTTGTCTAGGGGGCATAACTGTATTCGCTTTGGTCACTTGGATGCATTAGCCTTTAGGACACTTCGCAAACGGTGTTTTTCAACACCACCCCAACTGTGTTTTTCAACACAACCCCTGACATCGAGCATTTTTAACACTTCTCAGTTTGGTCTTACCTAGTTTTGTCATGTGATCTTGCTTGCAAGCATTCGATCCTTGTCCTCGGAACTCAGTATCAGTGAACACACTTAAATTTTTAAATGCAACACTTAATGCTTGAGCTATGTCATGATATTTTCTTTGTGTAATGATTGTTATTGATTTTCGTTGAGTGTTCTTGTCTAATAAGTCTCTTCGGATGTATAGCTAGAGGACTTGGGGCATGGGTCATGTTTTTATTTGTTTTTTGCTTGTGGGTGTGATCTTGAAACTCTAGAGTGTCTCTTGTTGTTCCCTTGAAACACTTAGGAGATTTTAGGCATCATCCTTGACTATTTTTGTACAACCATTCTTATGGTCATCCTGGCATCTATGCCTTGATGCGAGCGTGGTTTTGCTACATTAAATTGGGTAAGCTAACATCGAAGTCATCTTGAACTTTATGTCTTTGATGCTTATGTTAGAATCTTTCCACATTCCAATCTGATATAAATCACATTCATATCTTCATAGTTGCGCTTGTGACTAGTGTTGATTGTGTGATTTTTCGATGTCTGTTTATAATGGCCCAATGATAAAAATAAGTTCCTTAACATTCTCTAATGAATGATGAACACAAATCCTATGTTGCAGTTGCTCTATTGCAAGTACACCTTTGCATTTTCATGTAGCTTTCATTATTAGACTTCATGTTAATTTGCATTTTTAGGCTGCATTATGAGTTTGTGAGGGTTTTTCCTTCATCTTTCTTTTTAACTTTTAATCAACTGTGGTCACGTTTTGATCTTCATTTCCTTATTTTCTTTCGTGATCTCAATCGAAATTTCATATCTTAAACAGTTGATTGATTTTGGGACATTCTTTTTCTTGAGGCAAATTCTCTTTCTTCTCTTCATTTCTTTTCACCTCTTCCAAACTTCTATCTTCCATTCGCTTTCACCCCACTTCTTTTCTTCTAATTCAACCTTGGGGCATAATCTTTCTTGATGATCTACCTTGGTTCTGTGATCTTTATATCTTTCATCTTACACCAAGAACCTTATTTTTTTATTTGATTTGATCAAATTTATCAATTTATTGTTTCTCCTTTATCTCATTTCGATTTCGATCACGAGGGGGCAGTACCTATCAAACTTCAATCCTTGATTCAGCTTTATCAAACCTACTAATCAAACCTTGCTTGAGACTTGACAATTACTTATTTACAGGGGTGTTGGCCTTGTCTTTCTCAATCAGCTTATCTTCATCTTGATGTGTTCCCATCTGTCGATCACACGTCTAGGTTGTTTTGTGATCCCAGATCAATCTCACATTTCAACTTCATTCTTTGACTACATGTGTTCCCGTGAAGATCACACATTAGTCAAAGAGGGGAAAATGTATGCACCCTAAAATGGTTGCCTAGACTTTGGGCCCCCATTCTTCAATTTATCAAATAATGGAACCAATTTATCATTTTCTGAATCAATGTCTTGCAATATTTTCAATTCAAATCAATTTCCTTGATCAAATCGTAATTAATTTAATTATTTCAATATTTCATAAGGTTTGATCATTTTATTCTAAGCCTCATTTAATTAAAAGAAAACTTCCCTTTTAATTAAATAAAGTCATCTTATTAAAATAAAATCCCTCTTTTAATTAAATAAAATCCCTCTTTTAATAAAATCCCCACTTAAAATATCTCTTTGTGTTGAAAAAAGAAATAAAATAAACAATAAATAAATAAAAATTCATTTTTCTCTCCACTTTGAATGCACATACTTTTAAGTGGTGGGCTCTTTTCATC
This sequence comes from Chamaecyparis obtusa, assembly GCA_027943335.1. Classification (NCBI taxonomy): domain Eukaryota; kingdom Viridiplantae; phylum Streptophyta; class Pinopsida; order Cupressales; family Cupressaceae; genus Chamaecyparis; species Chamaecyparis obtusa. The sequence goes on from BSBK01000660.1 coordinate 16,611, forward strand.
TTTTTGCCTTTTGAGAATCTTGAGCACATGGATCAACCAAGATTTAATCTCCACCATTGCTCACTTCTTTTTGCCTCTTAATCTTGACCATTCGCTTTCCTTTATAAGGAGCCATCTCCTTCTCATTTGGAGATAGAAAATTTTTGTATTGTTATGCTGCAAGTTTGGAGAGCAATTTTGGAGAAGATTCTTGAGAACTTGAGCTTGGATATTGAAACTTCTCTTTTCATGTCTTCTTCTCTCATGCTCCATGGCAATCCATTTAGATTAATCTTGCACTTGCATATTAGATTAGATTCATATTTTCTTTCATAGAATAATCTTGCATAAACATTTATTTTCATATATTAGTTTACTTTCATGCATTGTTATCATATAGAATAGCTTCCATTTTCATTTTCATGCCTACTTGATGATCATGGAGACTAGCATTCTTGTTTTTCCTCTTTGAATCTCTTGTTTTATGGTGTACTTTCATAGGTACAAACTAGGTCTAAACTGAGGGCCTCCATTATAAACCCTTGCACTCCATGAATAAAGAGCTATGAGTCGTCATTTGAGATCTCATTCTTGAGCAATCTTGGATTTAATGACTCATAGAAGTGTGTCAACATTTTAGCACACAGTTGTAACATTGATGATAAGCTATTATCTTTGGATTATTAGAAGTGATTTCAATGTTCTGCTATTATTAAATGAAAAATAGTGAACTTTACACCCTCATTTAGGATAGTTATTTATTTGATATTTATCCAAACAATAGTTTGTTCACTTAGAATAGTCAAAGAACTAGGGATGCTTTTATCATGGAGCATTTGGCTAGAATTTTTTTTAGTAATTCTTGGCTTTCTTAGCACCTTCACCTTGATCCTTCGATCCTAGAGAATGTGGATTTGGATCAATGGTCCTTAGCTTTGTAGTGGGAAAGGTCCTTTAAGCCTCAAAACTTGCCTTTTAAATTTGAACTCATTTGGATAAAATGGACCTAGACCAAAATAGTAGACTTGATGGAAATAAGGCAAACCTCATCATGGTATGAATTTGTATGCTTTGTTCTGCAAATTATGTTTTTCCTCATTTGATAACATTATGCAACTTGCCATGTGTTGAAGGTTTTTTCATTTCATCTTTTTCATCCTCTAAGGGTAGAGATTCAGTGTTGGACAACTTGTGGGCTTGTGGGGAGCACTCTCTCTTTTTTAAGCCTTGGACAACCTCCTTCAATCCTCTTACTAAGCCACTAAATGTGTGCTTGAAGGTTGTTTGACTTTTGAATCTCCCTCTAATTTTTTGGGAGAATTCTTGTTATGAGACCATTGGTAACTCTATAGGTGTCTTTTTCAAAGTTGAGGATTCTACTTCATTTATGGGGCCACTCCACTTTTGCACACATTTTGACGGATGTTGACATTTGCAGGCCCCTTCATAGAGATGTGGTTTTTATGGTTGGGGATAGACCTTAGACTCAACCTCTTGATTATAAGAGCCTCCACTTTTGACATTGTCAATACTTCTTCGTTGACAAGTGGTTATAGATTGTTCCCTCTCATGTCGCAAGGGTTTTTCTATGTGATGGAAGGATGCTAGTAATGACCATTTAACTATCAATGCTTTGGATTCATGAAGTGACTCCTCTGAGGATGATGTTTCTCTTGCTTCTATTGTGACTCTTGTGCCCTTAATCTCTTTCGTGGAACCTTTTGCCCCTCCTATGAAGAATGGGTTTCCTTTGGAACCTTTTTGTTCCTTTCATCCTATTACATCTTTTTGTTGCCAATGCATCATTTTTCATGGGTGTACTACCAATCTATGGTGTAGCCATAGGTTCTATTATTGTTACAACTTTTGTTCTACACCTTTCTCCTTACCATCTTGGTATCCCCTCTTCATGTGATGATATTCCATTTGTGGAGGTTTCCTCTCTTGCTTCCCCTTGTATTAATTTGTTAGATAATAGTATTGTTTGGACTATTATTAGTTGATGAGAAAAGGTTTCTCTTCTTCATCTTCCCAAACTCTTTCAAAATTTGCGTGTGTAAGTTCAACCCACTCTTGATGTAGCTTATTTGGAGTCATACTTGTGTGTTCTAAGTGGCCTATTATGGCATGTGTTTATCAGCCCTTGGGGTCTTTTTATAATTGGTTCAACACACTAGCTTGTTTCTTATTTATTCTAGTACAACCCTTATGTTGTAAAAGGGCCAAGGCCCTTCCAAAATCCATACCTACCTAAAAAAAATGTTATGCAAAGAAAATAAATATTTACTATAATTCAGGAGAGATTCAAGGCTTTATTTACAAATATGGATTGAGTAGGATATCTTAACTTTGCATTATAAAGTCTAGAATTTGATAGAAAATTTGAGTTTTGGGAGGAAATGAAGTGGTGACAAAGATCTCGTGCTAAGTGGTTATGGGCAAGGGATGAGAATTCTTCTTCTTTTTTTATTTCTTTGTGGCACAAAAATATGTCAATATTGTCAAGGAGATCTAAAGAAGGGGTGGATCTAGGATTGAACCCACTCAAGATATCTAATCAGAGGCTTCTTCTCACATTTGTGATTTGTTCATTGTCCCTACTAATTTATCTATTGATAATAGGTGTTTCATTTTGAATTGTATTCCTATAATTATCTCCCCTCATTATAATTCCTTCTATTTAATGGTCCTATTTCCATGGAAGAGCTATAGTAGATTATTTTATGATGAAAAAAGAACTCTATATCTAGATGAATTTCCTATTGAGTTCTTCCAAGTTTTTTGGGATGTTGTCCAAGATGATACTTTGAAGGTTTCTAAGGAACTTCGAACCTCAAAACAAATGTTCAGATCTTAATAGCTATTTTTGTCTCTATTTCCTAAGAAATACTTCGTTTTGATTATTTTTTCAAATTTTGATCCATAGCACTTTGCAATAGTACTTAACATTTCTCCAAAATTGATCCTAAGTGTAGATAACATATTTCCACAATCCACGAGATGTCATTTTTATTTTTAAATTCTATTGTCTACAATATTTTTAACTTCAATATTTTGATTCACACTCTATGATTCATTCTCAAGATGTTAGAGGGCTCAAGGAGAAGTAAAATGGTAGCAAAAATACTTGGAAAGTTTTTGAAACACCTTGTAAGAATTTGCAAATGGCAAATATTGAACCAAGGATCTAGAGGTTGAAGAAAAGCACAAGAGAGAAAATATGAATGCAATGATGGATTGAATAGATCCAATGAATTCACCTTGATTGAATTGATGAAATGTTGTGAAATGATTACATAATAGGCCTCCTTATATAGGAAAGGCAATAAGAAAAAATGATAAGGAGCTTATAAGCTATCACCTATGCTAGGTGTAATCACATGTCCACCAAATGTGAATCATCCTCCATTATGCAATAAAGTATGTGCAATGGATTAGGATGATAATGTGATAAGAGCACGAAAGGTGGATCTCACACACAATGAGGTATGTGAAGACAACTATCACACCAAAAGTGGAATTTCTCCTACACCATGTGCTTAATAGATGTGCACACTCCTAGGTGTCTCAATCACAAACTACTATGCAATGCATTAACCTAAGTAAGATTAAGTAAAGTGTAATTAGGAATAATTAATACCACCAACACCCCCCTTAAGTGCAACTTAGGGGAATGCACTTAAACTCACAATGCAAGATGGGTCCTGGCTACTAGGTCATGTTAGGTACCCATGTACAAAATGCAATATATGAAATGCATAACTCTCATAAAGTGGAGAAAGAGGGAAAACCTCATGGGAAAAACCCTCCCCCAAAAAGAGAGAAGAAAACAAGATGCATGGATGGATGGAGTGCTCAAGACCCCCCAAGAACTACATACATCATGTATATACAAAGAAGTATCCCCCCATAAGAAGGATAGTTGGAGACATGATATCCCCCCCATAATGTAGAAGCTCCCATGTTGATGAAGAGTACCTGCAAACAATAGATAAGCCAATGCTTACAAGAAACATGTCTCCCCTTAGGAAGAAATAGATACATCAAATGATGAAGAAGCCAATCCTTGTGCAAATGGAAGGAGGAAGAAGATGCAGGTCTCCATGAATGAATCTCTGAAGACTGATTAGGAATCTCCAAGGTCAAGAAATCTATCACTTCATGTGACAAATCAAGTGAAGAAGGAGAAGAATCAAGTACACCAATCTCCAAAGAAGGTGAAGAAGTGTCCTCATCTATGATGAAACTGTCATCAAGGGAAAGAGAAACCCCCTCATGTATGTCTTCCAAATCTGCATCATGAGAATCAACAAATGTTGAAGATGCATCCAAGTAGTCATCACATTATGCAAGATTTGAAACACTATGATCATCCTGCTAAATAGTAGATCCCATGTCTGAAGAAGCAAGAGGTGGAGGAGTAGGAAGATCAACACTTGTCTCAACAACAAAATGATTCAAGTGCCCAAAGTTCTCCTCATAATTATCCCTTGGCAAAGGGATGGGTACATCATGAATATCATCATCATTATCAACAAAATTAGAAAAAGAATACAAGCGGGATGTATGATCAACAACTCCCATAGCTATGACATCTCTAGTCTCCATGTCCTTAATGTAGACATAATCAGGAGTGAACTCAACAATTTTACCTTGTGCCCCATGTGTAATTTGGTAAATAGAAAGGAGATTAGTGGTCAAGGATGGTACACAAAGAACATCATTAAATGTCCCCTCTCCCATAGGAATAGAACCTTTCCCACAAACTCTCATGAATGTGTTGTTACCCATCAAAATATTAGGAGAATTACAAGGCTCAATAGAAGAAAACATATCCATAGAAGATGCTATATGATGTGATGCACCTGAATCAAGAAGTCATTTACCTTGCTCAAAATGTGTGGAAGCCATTAGTGCTTGTCCTTTACCTTTATCTTTGGATGATGATAGAGATGTAGAAGTTGTCGATTGTGTAGAAGAAGGAGCAGACACTGATGAGGGCAACTTAATGTTGTGTTTCTGAATAATGTGAGTTAGCTCATCAATCTTCTTTTGAAAACACTTATGCTTATCATGTCCTAACTTTTGACAATATGCACATTTATCTCTCTTTCTTCTAGATGATTCCTCTCTTGAAGAGGACTTGGCTTCAGTACTTTTTGGTGAAGAAGATTCATTACCTTTGTCATGAGGCTTAGGATCCTTATTGTGTTTCTTTCCTTTGCCATTAGAAGCCTTTGATGTAGATTCACTTGCAATCAATGTTTGATGTGTGGAAACCTTCAACTGACCCATGTGTGCTAACTTTGCTTGTTCCCTTGTGAGCTGCACTGCAAATTCATCAAGAGAGGGCAATTTGTATGCACTACCAAGAGCATCCATAGTAGCATAGAATATAGAAACAAAGATAGAATAATCAGGACCTAGCTTGGAAAGAATAGAAAAGATCAATTGTTCATCCCCTTTAACAATGCCACATGAAGAAAGCTCCAATCTAATAGTATTGAACTTAGATAAAAAATCTTGAATACTGTCAAAATCACTAGGATTGAGACCTACGAGATCATTCTCTAATCTGAATTTCCTCATTCTATTAGGTTTATCAAAGAGTCCTTCCAATGTGACCTAAGCATCATGAGTATGTGTGCAAGATGCAATATGAAAGAGCATATCGCGAGAGATAGATGATCTAAGAGATTCAAGTGCTTTATCCCTTCAATCAAACCATTTTTGCCTTTTTACAACACCTGTTTGAGGTTCTTGATCATGCCCAAGAGTCATTCTAAGCAATCCAAGACTCAACAAATGATCACTTAAAGATACTTTCCATTCATGGTAGTTATATGGAGTGAGGATTTTAACCTTTGAATTATCCATATTGTAACCAAATAATGACTAATAACTATTGATAACTCCTTCAAATGACTGATGCAAATCAGAAAACTGAAATCCAAGGATTAACCAAGTGCAAGTATAGCCCCAAAATGACCTATTGCTGAAAGTGATATGTCTACCCAAAATCACTCAAATTTGATTGCAGATCTGGAAAGTAGATGAAAAATCATGCACTTTCAAAAAAAAATTCACCTCAAAATGTTACCGTATGTGCCCAAACAAAGCCCTGGAAGTTGCAAAAATCAAGAACAAACAGGAACAGTCAACAAGATCTGCAATTTCTGATAAATCAGGCCACCAAAATGCAAAATCAACACCACCACTAGAAAGTTCAGGAAATTCTACCCAATTTCAAAAAAAATTGCACCCGATTTGGAGCCCGAATGACCAAGTTATGGCCTCTCAAAGTTGGACTGTCAAATCAAAAATGCAAATGGTGAAGGCTAGGAAATCTCCAAACCTTGTTGACGTCAGCAAAACACTGTGTTAAATTTGACAGTATGGAGGCCATTGTAGAAAGCCAATTTGGCCCTGGTTTGATAGCTAAACGGTCATCAAATTTAAGCTCATGTGCTGATGATGCAAGCAAAAAAATAGGCCCCTTAGTGACGTGGCAGTATAGAAATGTGACGTGTTTGTACTGTCGCAGGGTGATGTGGCAGGTACAGTGGCCGCTGATGTGGCAAACGTGACAGGGTCTAGGCGTTGACTGGGCGTGGTCGTCGCTGAGGCGGCGGTCCGCATTAGCGATGACTGGGCCACCACGTGGGAGTTGCAAAGGCCGCCACATGGGCTGTTGGATAGGCCGCCACGTGCGCGGAGGTGGTGACTAGGCACCGTGGATCTCAGCTGGTGGCGTCCGCTACTCAGGAGGAGGGACCGCTGGCGGCGGTGGCAGGACCGGGTGGCGTTGTGGGACTTTAGTCCCACATGCGCAGGGTTTTAAGCAAACCCAGTTTGTATAATGCAATGTGCCCGCAACAATTACAAACAAGCGAGCTGGGCTTTGAGCGCAGGTCCGCTGTGCGGCCCTTGAGGTGAACGCCTGGATTTGAATTTGATGATGTCAGATTATGTACGCCTGATGGAATATTAGCTAGTACAAGAGATTACCGCTAGGGCACATACCAGGCCCAGAAATATATTTTTGTAAGGAAAAAAATTCTGAGGAAATTAGCAGAATGAAAAAATAATATATTTTTTTCTGAAAATCATACCAGAGAGGGCAGATCGGGCTGTATGGCTCGATTTGCAAAAAAAATTTGCTTCGATTTGGACTTTCATCGAATATGGACGAGTTTATAGTCGATTTTAACCAAAACAGCCTTCCGAATGCAATGGTGAGGTCAAATTTACTCCAAGACGCCTCTATCGCACACTGGTTGCCAAATCTGAGATTTCGACCTTCAAAGCTTGCATCAAGATCTCTTCAAATCGGCTGATCTAAAACACTCCAATGGCTCTGATACCATGTAAGAATTTGCAAATAGCAAATATTGAACCAAGGATCTAGAGGTTGAAGAAAAGCACAAGAGAGAAAATATGAATGCAATGATGGATTGAATAGATCCAATGAATTCACCTTGATTGAATTGATGAAATGTTGTGAAATGATTACATAACAGGCCTCCTTATATAGGAAAGGCAATAAGAGAGAATGATAAGGAGCTGATAAACTATCACCTATGCTAGGTGTAATCACATGTCCACCAAATGTGGATCATCCTCCATTATGCAATAAAGTATGTGCAATGGATTAGGATGATAATGTGATAAGAGCACGAAAGGTGGATCTCACACATAACGAGGTATGTGAAGACAACTATCACACCAAAAGTGGAATTTCTCCTACACCATGTGCTTAATAGATGTGCACACTCCTAGGTGTCTCAATCACAAACTACTACGGAATGCATTAACCTAAGTAAGATTAAGTAAATTGTAATTAGGAATAATTAATTACACCAACACACCTCAAGTGTTCTAATTCTATTTCTAGTCATTATCATGGACTAAGGAAATTTGATGTCTTCAATCTATTTCTAGCTTTCACATTGTGCAAGTCATCGATTCAATTTCTCATCTTTAGTTTGTGGATTTCACTTGGTTGATGAGAAATGATCCTGAAGAAGCTATTAATTTTAGTCAAGCTCTTTAAATTGATATCAGTGTGTCTTGTCAAATCTTTAAAGAATAAAAGTCATAATTTTTTTCTTCCAGATGAACCCTCATCCTCAAAAAAAATTGCTAATATTATTCATTTCCAAGTTGTTTCTTCTCCTTCCAATATTTGGGTACCTTTATTTATCTACTTGCCTTAGGAAAAAGTTTGAATATTATTGTAGAATCTATTTAGTCCCATATCAGTCATTGGACACATGGATGATTGGATTGTATAGTCCTTAAAGTTGTGATTTAAGATCTACTATTTTATAGATTTATGGCTCATATGGCTTCAAAAGGCATCCTTTGTGATTTGGACCATCAAATGAGAGAGTTGGCTTCGGAAGAAAATTTAGAGAGAAAAAAAATTGCATCTAATTAATTGGAATACAATTTATTAGCCTAAAGGAAGATGTGGTTTAGGTAGGAGATCTTCCCTCTCTAACAAGATAGCTCTTATTACCAAATTATATTGGAGATGGTGTGTGGAGTAAGTTGCTTTATTGAGGGAATTCTTCAATTCAAACACCTAAATTTGGTGAATCACTCTTTCATTCCCAGGATGTTGGCCCTAGGCAGAGGTTCTCAAATATGGAAAATAGTGGAGTTGTGTAGTAGCTTGATTAAAGCTAAGCATTTTTTACATTGTGGGGAAGAGTGACCTTGCCCTTTTCTAGGATTTTGCTTGGAACTAACATAATTCTATTTGTGAAGAATTTCCTAAGCTCTTTAAATTAAAATATCTATGTAGTAAATTTGGTTGAAGTTATGTTTCTAACTTTTAGTATGAGGTCATGCATGATAGTGCAAAGATATGGAAATGAAAATCTAAAGATCTTTGGTTGGGCCAATATTTCCCTCTTCACATAAGGTCTCTTTAGATAAACATTCAAATTTCCTTCAATGGGATTTGAAAGGTTCTAGGATCTACACAACACAAGCTAGTTATTAAACTCTTTTAGCCAAAAACTTGAGAGTTAAGAATGCTAAGCTTTGGAAAAGGCAACATCATCTTAAATGTTGGCTAAATTTTAATGCTTTCATGTGGCTTGTTGCTTTAAATAAATTTCTTCATCACAATAATATCCAAAAATGTGGGTTGGTTAATCCAAATAGTTGTAATTTTTGCCTTCAAGGCGAAGTATTTGAAAGACATCTTTTAGTTTGCCCTTTGCTACTTTCCTTCATCATTTATCGTGTGATTTGTTGAGAATTTCATTTATCTATTGCTTTAAATCTTGTGAATTAGTGACAACCCTCTGTAAACCTTAAATCCCTTACTATTGTGCATGATATAGGTTTTGGATTATATACTAGAATATTTGGTGAAAACATTATAAAAAGATTTTCACTAGTACAACTAAACATATAAGTCAAATTAGGGTAGTATTATGACCAATCTAAAAGAAACTTATCAAGTTTGGATTCAAGACTATCAAGCAAATTTGTGGTTAGAAATCCAAGTTTTGATGAGACGTGTATTAATGTAGTTTCTCCCTCTTTGCCTCTGCCAATAATCCTCAAGAATATCAATTTACTACTAAATAGGAATGTCTTCTAGGCTTGGTTAAAATGGATGGAGTTCCAAAAGACATTCCTAAAAATGTTGGCATAAGAGGTCTGAATTGTGACCATAATGAAAAATTTAAGTTTTAATTCGATGGTAGCTTTGATGTTGAATCTAATAATTTTGTTGAAGTTTTGGTCATTCACCAAGCTCTTTTAGAAGCTAAGCTAAGGCATTTTAACAATATTGTTCTAGAATTTGACTTTATAACAATTGTTGGTCATTTTAAAAGAAAACATTCATCTCACTTTCAAGAGTAGTGGTTGAACAAATGTATATCCTCATTTGTGGTTTCAATGTTGTTAGGTGGAACCTTGCTAGAAAGGAAGGAAATCAAGCTACTAATTAACTTCTAATTAGAATGACATCAAGGTTAATATTAAAAATAATGATAAGTGTCTTATTTAGGACTTGTTTAATGTTCTTGTAAATTTTGACTACAATGCCTCTATGTCTTCTTGATTCTTAATGGTGTGCTGATTCACATAGTGTTCTACCTATTTATTCCCTTTGGTTAACTTTATTATTACTCTATGTTATTACTGGCTTTCTTAATGCTCCATTTTTTAACATAAATACAAACATTATTTTTGAGACTTATAGCATGTACAATCTTAAGAATAAGCACTATGCCCTATCCATAAGACTTGGAAGGTCCATCCTCTCTTATTAATTGTTTATTTTTAAGAATTAGTATGTCATAAGCCCTTAGTAATATAACTAATTTATAGTAGAGATTTGTTTTAAAATAATTTTTATCTTATTGTTTGAAAAATTCAATCAATACAATCATCTTTAGCAAAATTGATTTAACACTTCTAAAAGACACCATTGTAAACCAATATCAAGTTTTAATCATCAGATTTTTTAAATAATTATTTATTTATCTATCAATTACTACATTGTAAAGCTGTGAAGCTGTCTTAAGCTCTTAGCGTGAGTTTCAACCTAGTATTCAAACAGCTGAACAACTGTAAGAGGGAATAGCAGCTAAAACTATTATAGATATAATAAATTGGTTCTACACAGCTGCTTGATTAACTTTTGTTTAATTTTTAGCAACACAAACAATTTTGTATATTTTATAGAAATGAACCTACCAGGGATCAAGTCTTGCTGAGTGCAAAGGTTCTCACATCATAAGAGATGAGGCCAGGATCGTACCCCAGACGGATTTTGGCAGAATAAATACTCCTCAGTCATTGGCTCTTAACGAAAGAGTTTCTGAACCTCCAAACAAAAAATGTATCACAAGTCTATACATACTTACTTCCCTCCTTTGATAAGGAGAGGATTAATTAAAAGCATTGGTAATATATTTTTAGAAGAGGTTCAGAGATTATTAGCCGGACTGATTGTAAAAACTCTGTTGAAATGTTGACATATTGCAGGGAGAAATTTTCAGGTTATTAGCAGGACTGAATGTAAAGAATCCGGTAGGAATGATAACTTGCTTGAAAGCGTTGGTAAGATACTATGGAAAGAAATTTCTAGATTATTAGCATTACTGATCATTAAAGATCCAGTAGAGATGATAAACTGCTAGATTATAAATTTCTTTAACGTGCTGCTTTTACTCCAAACCTGATTTTCAACAGTTCATATTTGTGGGACCTAAAACATCAGTTAGTTACATTTACACTTGACTCCTGCAATCACTTGGACAGGAAGGGGAAGAACACGTTCATTTTAAGATTATATATTCTATACATTTTTTTAAAAACTTTCTTTTTTGTTCCAAATTGCTTTTTTTTTAAACGCTTTTATGCTGTAGGGGACATTCTCTGAAATTGATATCTGAACACTTAACAGTTTATTATTAATTTATTTTGTCCTGAATGATGTATTATTAAGTTTGAAAATGCTAGAAATTAGTGTACATATGGATATTTTGTTCATTAATATAAGAATTTTTTAAATCATAGAAACAATAGAGCAATTCTTTCTGGATTAGATTGTGTAGAGATTTTTTATTTTTTCGATCAGAATTTTGATCACGCTCCATAATCCATCGTGTCGAAGTAGTTGCAAGACTCGAGTCCTTGGAAGAAATGGCAGCACCCCTGATTGGTTTTCTTCAGAATCCCTTCAGGAGCTTTGTTCTGACAAGCAGTACAATCTCCAGATGCTCGACGATCGCTATCAGGTTGGATGCTTGTTACTGTTTGTTTTCTCTTTACTTTAAATCCATTTGATTCAGAAACTTTAAATTGCACATTTAAGAAGTATTAATGAAATGCTTCTTAAATGGAGGGTACCACCACATTAATGGATTTGCCCCAAGCTCCTTTTCCTGCACTAGAATTGTACTGGAGATACTGAAGCATGATCCACACCAGAGTTTGTGGATGATTCCAGGGAAAATTCTGGAGATTTCTCTTTCATCTCCATAGCATTGCTGAGGGTTAGCTTTTGATCAGCATAACATAATTTAGCCAACATCAACATATTGATATTTATTATTTCTTAGTTTGGTTTGAGTGCTAAATTTTATAATGATATCTGTCCCATTATCCGTTTCTGCTGATGAGACTCTAGGCTCAAACACTTTATTTTGAGCGGGTTGTTGTAATTATACAGTTTTACTTACTGTCTTGCCACTAGACCATGATCTCTAGGCATTTGTTAACATTACTTTATTCTGGTTAAAATTTTATGATACCATATTAATGTTACAATTTTTAAAATATCATCAATATTGTTCTCAAAGGTTCTTCAAAGTTCAACAAAAATATCATCAATGCTACTTTAAAAAAGTGGGAAATATGGATGTGCATCGCTGGCCTAGGATGGTGGTAGAAGAGGAGTTACAACGGGGAAAAAAGACGTGGAAGAAACAAAATAGCAAGTGGTTAAACAAATGGAACATAAACCTCCATGAGTGCACAAACACTAATATAGAGATAAAAATGTGGGTGTTACAGAAATTCAAAACTGTTATGCGGACAAAACAAAAAGGTAGAAAAAAAGCTTACTGTGTCAAAAAAATTTAACCCCAAATGGGATCATGGTGATAAAGAATATTTAAGTTCTGCAATTAAAGGCAAGGCAAAAAACCCAGATGGCTCAGCTAAGGACCAGCTCTCATCATTTGCAGTGCGAAACTGGTAGGTGGAAGGTTCCCAAAGAGATGTGGGAAGAAAGAACTTGTGATTTTTGCAGCAGAGGGGCGGTTGAAAGAGTGGCATTTTATCAAGGAATGTGCTGCTTATGAAGATATTTATAGTCATTACAAAGCTATGTTACCCGGGGACACGTTTCCTACCCTAAGCCCCGCATTTCCGAAACCGTCCCCGTTTCGGGGACTTGGGGACAACCGGAAACGTTTCCAAGCCATCCTCACCCAGGCAGGAAAATCGGAAACACATCCTTAAAACTTCAGAAACGGTCAACGCGTTTCCAGCTGGCGTTGACCGTCCCGGGGACTGTGGAGCCATTTCCCGTCTGTCCCGAGGACTACTTGAAGTTTCCAACTCAAAATAAGATTTAATTCAAAAAAACAGTAATTATTGGCGATTTTTTGCCCATTCGTGGGCTGCACACATTAGAAGTCGTTAAAATAATAAAATATGTTATGCTTAACATAACACATGTTGAAAGTTTATTTTTTTGGAAATCATTACAAACTTAGCATCCAACTATGACTGAAAATTCAAGCTTTTGTTCAACAAACTAAACCTGAAAATGATTGTAAATTATACTTCTATTTGATATTCATATCGTAGGCCTAGAAATGAATGCCACTAGGTTGAATACTTAGATTGTTTCCAACTTTGAAAATGCTCTGATAGCAGCAATAAGTGCCCAGAAATACACTGTTGTAGCTAATTACTGCCCAGACAAGATGGCTCCTACCTGTCTAGTAATGATTTGGCACAATAAATTCAATTCTTCTCCTATGTTCCTATTCTTAGACTTTAGTATTCTTAGATAATGATTAGATTTGATGCTATGGTCTATGCTGATTTGATGAATGGAATTGATAATTTTAAATTATGTTGCTCTAATGAATGTGACAATGTTATGTAATTCTAAAATTCATGAAAATATATATATATATATATATATATATATATATATATATATATATATATATATATATATATATATATATATAGCCGTCCCCTGCCGTCCCCTATTCTGGCTAAAAAAAAACTGTCCTAGAAACCCATTTCCCCGTCCCCCCGTCCCAAAAACTCAGGGTAACATAGTTACGAAGACAACTTACAAATGAACAGCCTAAATGAACTTTTTGAGGAGGCAAAATTACACAAAATGGCTACTTTCCTAATGAGGATCCACAACAAAAGGGTCTACTTGGAGAAACTTCAGCAGACAAATTAATTGGTCCTCTCTTGGTCCCTTAGACCGCTGGTTTCGTGGACGTCATTACAATTCCTTCAATTTCAATTTCAATCATTAAGATGATAAAGCACTTTGTTTAATCTCCTTGAACTCTCTATTATCATCCTTATAATAGATCATGGAGTGGGATCCAAAACATTGCTAGTAAAAACAACTCTATAAAATCTAATCCAAAAACAATATTTACTATGGATTGTGGAAATCTGATATCATTCTGTGATCAGAGCAAACCTAACCTGTTAGGAACAGGCTTAGACATTCAAACATTAGTTAAACAGCATATCTCTAACATATAGTAAAAACAGTTTGCTAAGACACCTCAAATAGAGCTCAATGGGAGCACCTTGTCACTGTTCAATTTGCTCTCGCTTTAGGGATGTGGGTGTGCTCTCAAAACACATGGAGCATGTCCCTAGTGCTTTTTAGGATGGATTGGGATTGATTAGATACCACAAGAACTCCATAGTGGCACAAAACAAGTATAGAACACCAGATTTGCCCCTAAGGCCTCAAGGATCCAAATGATGCTGAAATGAAGATTTGATGCAAGGATGATTATGCTAGATAGATTTTAATCTAAATGAAAAATGATAATGATGATATTCTATGCAAAACAATGAAAGAAACTATGTTCAATCCATTATTCTAAGCTAGGATGTGTTAGGAAACATGAAAAGAACATGAAGAAATCTAACAATTAGGATTTAAGCTAATATGATCTAGCTAAAAATGCTCATGATAACAATGCATAAATGATGAAAACTAATCTAATGGATTGCTCTTGGAAGAGAGGGTATTTATAGGATTTCCTAAGGGCTTGGGTTAGAAAGGAGAGTTAGAGTGTGGGGTTTGGTTAGGGGTTGAGTCAAAGGGATAAGGATTGACTTTCAAAGGTTGAATGGACCAAGATTGGGAAGAGGATTTAGGAATTTCTAGAAGAGTCTAGGGGTTCTAGGGATTTCTAGGAGATTCTAGGATTTAGACTTTTAAATAAATGTTAAATTTATTTAAGGAATGTGACAATATTTATTGACCAATAATTAATAAATAGGGATTAAATATTTAAATTAGATTTAAATATTTTGGGGATGGGGTATCTTAATTAAATGTGTTTAATTAAAATAGGAGAAGTGATTAATGACATAAAAACTAATTAATTAATTAATGATGATGTCATCAGGGGCTTTTGGAAAAATAAAAATATTTTTATTTTATAATGGATTTTTAAGTGTCTACACATTCATAGAGGGCTCTAAGTTCTGATCTAGAAGCCTCCAGTGGATTCTACGAAGTATGAATGATATCAGATTTCGACAATCCATAGTAAATAATGGAAGCTTACTAGACAGGTTGAGATAAATATGATGTTGAATGGTTTCTTTCTTTTTTCGTTTTCCTGTGCCAAGGATTGTTTTAAGATTCTTCATGTTGGCTCTTGGGTTTTGGGCATGAATGGTCTTTGTATTCGAAATTGGTGTCCTAGTTTCAACCATCATAAGGAAACTCTCAAGTTTCCTGTTTGGGTTCGTTTGCCAACGTTACCTTTGGAAGTTTGGAACAAAAACATTTAGAGGATTATTGCCAACTCTTTTGGGCAATATTGTGCTATGGATAAGGTCTCCAAACTTATGAAGTGGTTGTTGTTTGCTAGATTTTGTGTTTATGTGGAGAAAGATCAAGGGCTTCCTTCGCATATTACCATAGCCTTATTATTTGGTAAGTGGATGCAGCAGATTGAGTTTGAGTATTCTCCATTTATTTGTTGTTCTTGTGGTAAAGTGGGAGATGCCTCCACCACTTGTTTGAAAAGTAAGAATCGGTGCTTTGTTTGGAAAATGAAGGGATCAAACTCATATTTCTATGAAGTCTTCTTTTCCCTCTGTTCAGGAGGTTCAGTAAGCTGATATCAAAAGGAGGGCTCTACACATTCATAGAGGGCTCTGAGTTCCGATCTGGAAGCCTCCAGTGGATTCTACTACGTATGAATGATATCAGATTTCGACAATCCATAGTAAATAATGGAAGCTTACTGGACAGGTTGAGATAAATATGATGTTGAATGGTTTCTTTCTTTTTTCGTTTTCCTGTGCCGAGGATTGTTTTAAGATTCTTCATGTTGGCCCTTGGGTTTTGGGCATGAATGGTCTTTGTATTCGAAATTGGTGTCCTAGTTTCAACCGTCATAAGGAAACTCTCAAGTTTCCTGTTTGGGTTCGTTTGCCAAGCTTACCTTTGAAAGTTTGGAACAAAAACATTTTTAGGATTATTGCCAACTCTTTTGGGCAATATTGTGCTATGGATAAGGTCTCCAAACTTATAAAGTGGTTGTTGTTTGCTAGATTTTGTGTTTATGTGGAGAAAGATCAGGTGATTCCTTCTCATATTACCATAGCCTTATTATTTGGTAAGTGGATGCAGCAGATTGAGTTTGAGTATTCTCCATTTATTTGTTGTTCTTGTGGTAAAGTGGGAGATGCCTCCGCCACTTGTTTGAAAAGTAAGAATTGGTGCTTTGTTTGGAAAATGAAGGGATCAAAGTCATATTTCTATGGAGTCTTCTTTTCCCTCTGTTCAGGAGGTTCAGTAAGCTGATATCAAAAGGAGACTCCTTATGGACAGTTCTACTACAAAAGAGTTGGAGGAAGTTCCTACCAATGACTTTATGATGCCTCTTTTGTCACAAGAAATTTAGATTAGGGGAGAAGAAACCTACTTCTGAGGTAAAGCAAAGCCTCTTGGAACATTTTTTCAATCACTCTTGATTTTTGGTGGGTCTTCCTTTTTTTTGTGGTGTTATTTAGTTTTTATATTTCCTTGCTTTTTATTGTATAGCTGTTATTATGTTCCTGTTGTTTGTTATTTTGCTGAGCTGAATGCTTCATCTTTCCTTTGTAAAAGAAATCAGAACCCTTTCAAAATCCTTACTAATCTAGTAAAAAACAATGTCTTAGAAATTTATGTTCATATAACGCACAGAAAGATAAACAAATTGTCTTAAATAGTCACTCCATTCCCTATGCCGATCCTTTTTCCACTTTCAAGACTTTCCTAGCAATTTTTTGTAGGTTCACCTTTCCCCTTTGATACCACATGCCATCCACTAAGCCATTATCCAATTCTATTCTATTCCAATGCTTTCAGTACATCAAAAATCAATCCATGGCTCTTGCTTTGGAAAATATGTAGAGAATGTCACTCAAGAGACAAGGAAATTGCAGAAATCGATGCATTCCAATCTAGTTTTTATGTTCATTGAAAAATCTAATGATCAGAAATGTAGTGCTAAAATTGTCATTATTTTGAAGGCTTCCTAAATGGCAATTTACCAGCCTGCTCCTTAACAAAGGATATGAAATTATATATAGCAAAATTGGGAAAACGAAAATCTGTAGAAGTTCCATCTAGGAAACCATGATCTGAACATTAGAAATGATTTAACATTTTGGAGATCATGGAATCATACAAGAATAAATATTTACAATTAAAAAAAATCTCATTTTCCAATAAAGAGTTTTAGGAGAAGCCTTTTCTCCACTATCCTTACAAACTTTTGCATGTATAATAGAAAAAATATTTTGCCATGGCTTAGGATTACAGTAATGGATCCCCAATTGATTCAGGATTTGAATTTCAATTAGCTTTCTTGTAACTAAACCTATGTACACAAGCCATATACACCACCATATTCAAGAAGCTGAGACAAGCCAAAACCCAAAAGAAGTAATCCAAGTGACCTTCATTTAGATTGTCTGGTATCCATCCTAGCTTCCCTCCTTTTGTAGTGATAGAAGTCACAATGGTAAGAATTAGCGTGCTCAGGTAATTCCCTAACGATGTGGTAAGAAGAGAAAGTGCACTACACAAACTACGCATGGCATCAGGTGACTGCTCATAGAAAAACTCCAGCTGTCCTATAAAGTAAAAGACTTCTGCAGCACCTATCAAGAAGTATTGGGGGATCTGCCACAAGATGCTCATTGGAACCGGCGTGACTGTGTCATGTTCCAAGTGATAAGTTTTGACTATATCCAGACGCTTGATTTCAACCAAAGCAGCTGCTACCATAGACAAAATGGATATCACCAATCCAATGCCCATGCGCTGCAGCTGAGTAAACCCCCTTTCATTACCATTATACTTGCGAACAATGGGCACAATCAGGCGATCATAAATGGGAACCCATATCATGACACTCAGTATATCAAATACAGACAATGATGCTGGAGGAATTTTGAAAGAACCAATTCTGGTGTCCATCGTCATGCCCTGTTCCACAAACATTGTGGACATTTGAGCATAAACAGCTGAAAACACAATACCAGTAACCCAAACGGGAAACATTCGGACCAGAATCTTCAGCTCCTCCACTTGAGTCACAGTACATAGTTTCCAAGGATTTGAAAAACCATCATTCTGAACATCTTCATCTGTTATGGTAGCCGCTTTGTCCAGAAAACTGCAAATGTTTTATGCCAATTATCAATCAAGGTATTTTTAATTGTTGTCAACATTTTAACACTTCAGTTTATGCTCTGTAAATAATCGCACATCGAGCTAACCTTTGTTTTCTAGGCTAAAGGAAATATATATATTATTGGATGGCCAGTGCCAAAAAGTTATACAGAGATATACAATAGGACCATTTGTGGATACATGTGAAGGCTTATTTTAGGGTACATGATGAAAAGGCTTATTTGAGGACTGAAATTAAGGGAAAAGCTAAAATTTTAGTAGTACAGTTGAGGATCGGGTTCCATCGTCTTAGATGCAAAATGGGTAGATGGATAACTCCCAAGGAAGAGTAGGAGGAAAGAACTTGCATCTTTTGTAGTAAAGGAGCATTGAAACAGAATGACGCTCCATCATGAGGTGTGCGGCTTAGATATCCGCTTATGATGATATTCGTAAAATGTTTGAAAACAATTTGAAGGTAGTCAGTCAATCTGAATGAGTTGTGTGAGGAGGCAAGACTTCACAAAACTGCAACTTTCTTAGTCAAGATTCATAACAAAAGAGCTGACGTAGAGAGAATCCAAAATAGTGTTATTTTTGGAAATCTTAGTCCCTTAGACTAGTTGGTCTCGTAAATATTATTAAATTCCTCTCATTAATATCGTAGGAAATGTGGGAAGGAGACAAACTGAATTTAAGATAAGAAACAGCTTCTGTCTAGGGCAACTCATAAACCCTGCTGTTTGTTGTAGAGAATGTGATTTCAACAAAGAGGGCAATGTTCGACAAGTTCAGCCTCATACAACATATACAGAAAATGCGGTAGCAACTGAAAAAAATGTGCAGTAGAAAGAACTATTAATTTATTCTTCAGAAATACAGAGAGGATAATGCCATACAAAAACTGTGGTAACATGGACAAGGGACGTACTGGAATTCATTTGTATGTTCCAGCTTTCGACTTCCTTGAATTGCAGAATACTTGTCTTTTACCTCGTAGAGAAGTGCACTTTCATGAGGAACTTTCGTTTGCAATTTGTGAAAAGATGCAACCAAAACTTGGCATACACGTGTCAACGGACTGCCTCCAGGTTTTTGGAATCTATACAATGGTGTCCCAGAAAAGAAACTCCCTATTGCTAATGCCATAAATACTGTAGGAATCCCAAATCCCCATCCCCATCCAACATTGTCTTGGACCCATACAAGAATGCTGCTTGAAACAAGTGCACCAACATTGACTGAGAAATAAAACCAATTGAAGAAAGACCCCTTTTTCTTCCTTTCTGTTGGATTGGTATCATCAAATTGGTCTGCCCCAAAAGAAGAAACGCAGGGCTTGATGCCTCCTGTTCCTAGTGCGATCAGGTAAAGTCCAAGAAAGAACACACCATATTGGAGTGTAGTTGCTGTTGGGCATACATCGCCTGTACAGGAGGAAGGCTTCAAGGCAGAAACAGATGCTGAAACAGTTAGAGTGGCCATTCCCTGCAAAAAATATCTTATAGTTGTTAGTGGCTTATTCTGAATAATATTTCGAGCAATAAAAAATGGTTAAGGAGATGAAAATAGCCATTGAAAGTTTTGAAAACACAGGTCAGACTTCCTAAAAGATCAAAATTGCCTTTGGTTCACTTGAGTAGTCGATTCAACTGAGTTTAATGTTATCCATTAATGATCCAATTCTATATGTAGTTTGCATACCACAAAATAAATTGATGAGAAAACAGCAATAGTCCAATATCGTCCCCAGTATGCATCAGCTAAAACTGCTCCCAAAAGTGGTGTCAGATAGCATGTGCCTGACCAGGTAGTGACATTTTTGGCTGCAGTTGCATTCCCCTGATGTAAAATTGTTGTCAAATAAGTCACCAAATTTGTATTGATTCCATAATACGCCAGTCGCTCACAACACTCGTTTCCTGTAAATTATTCGAAATGAAATTAACTGTTAAAAATTGGGCAGTCCAAAATGCTAGCACCCACAAACCGAATAGAAATACAATCTAAAGTTGATAGCAGCATGCTTAAGATTCATAGGTTGCTTCTCATTGGCAATCAACAGTTTGGATCTCTTCTCCATTTTCCCTCCTAAAGAGGTCTGCATTTTCGTATCCTTTAATGCATTTCTTAATCTTCTATATGTGAGAAGCTCAGGCCAGCAAAATCCGTCCGTATTCCTCTAAGTTCCTCTCCTTCTAAGTTATTTCATTGCGGGATTCAATTAGGCTATTTGTGGATTCTTTTGTTCAATTATGCTCATTTAAATACATTTCAATTAATGATCTTGCCAATGGGTTTCCGAACAATGTAGTTATTGGATATTCATATAACCATTTATTTTACTCTTGCTTTGCTATTACCATGTGATGAACTGTACTCTTATTTTGCTGACGCCATGTAATACAGATAGATGTTTCATTCATCAGTGTTCTGTCATTGTGTGTGATTCTGTTCATATAATCTGAATGCATTTCTAGTTATGTGGAAACTAGTGAAACAATTCTGTATGTATTCCTCAACAGTGATTGTGGTGCTGGTTGTCTGAATAACCATGGAGGATGGTATCAATAAACCTCAGCTAAGCAGGTTCAATGCAGTTGGGTTAAGCCACTGTTGCTTTCTGCAGTCTACCCATCATTTCATTTCCTCAACCAAAGGGAAATTTACTATCGGTCAATCTCTCCACTTATAGCCTTGCAAAATGAATAGGGGAGTGCACTCTATGTCAAGTGGTAGACAGATTTTGGGCATTGTTTCTTTTGATAATCATTTTCTGCTAATTTTCAGTGTTTTAACACCATGACAAGTCTATTGCAAGTCCATTTGTACTAGGAAAGTGTTGATATTTGGCGAGTGATCATGCTGCAGATTGTTTGTGATGTTCCAAGAAGTTCGCATTGTTGGAAGTTCACACTGCACTTAGCACTGTGTTACCCCCTGATTTTTGCTTTAAGTTCAAGCTCCCAAAGCCCAGCAAAAGTCAAAAAGTTGTCATGTCCAGTTGTCGGCCTTAGCCTTTCCCTTTTACTCTTTAAGTTTTATGTCTTTTCGGCTCATTGAAGCTCCAAGGTTGAACCTCGATAAGTTCAAAGTTCATGGTTCAGAGTCACCGAGCGCACTTGTTTTCTTTTGTGGCATCGTTATAAAGTCGGTCATTGAACTTTGTAAGAATTTGCAAATAACAAAGATTGAACCAAGGATCTAGAGGTTAAAAAATAGCACAAATGCAAGAGAGATGATATGAACAAGAATAAACTTGTATTAATGATGCAACAATTGATGATTGATTGATCCAATGAATTGATTAAAATGTACATAATAGGCCTCCTTATATAAGAAAGGCGATAAAAGAGAATGATAAGGAGTTGATAAGCTAACAACTATGCTAGGTGTAATCACATGTCCACCAAATGTGGATTATCCTCCATTATGCAATAAAGTATGTGTCATAGGATGAGGATGATAATGTGATACGTGCACTAAAGGTGGATCTCACACCTAAAGTGGAATTTCTCCTACACTATGTGCTTAATTAAGGTGCAAACTCCTAGGTGTCTCAATGACAAACTACGATACAATGCATTATCCTAAGTAAAATTAAGTTAAAGTGTAATTAGGAATATTTAATTACACCAACACCCCCCTTTAAGTGCAACTTAGGGGAATGCACTTAAACTCAATGCAAGGTGGGTCCCGGCTACTAGGCCATGTTAGGTACCCATGTACAATATGCAATGCAATACATGAAACGCAAAACTCTCATAAAGTGGAGAAAGAGGGAAAATCTCATGGCAAAAACCCTCCCCCAAAAAGAGAGAAGAAAACACAAGATGCATGGATGGATGGAGTACTCAAAACCCCCCAAGAACTACATACATCATGTATATACAAAGAATTACCCCCCCATAAGAAGGATTGTTGGAGACATGATATCCCCCCCCATAATGAAGAAGCTCCCATGTTAATGAAGAGTACCTGCAAACAAAAGATTAACCAATGCCTAGAGGAAACATGTCTCCCCTTAGGAAGAAATAGATACATCAAATGATGAAGTCAATCCATGTGCAAATGGAAGAAGGAAGAAGATGAAGGTCTCCATGTACGCATCTCTGGAGACTGAATAAGTCTCTCCAAACTCAAAGAATATATCACATCATGTGACAAATCAAGTGAAGAAGGAGAAGAATCAAGAGTGTCAATCTCCAAAGAAGGTGAAGAAGTATCTCCAACTGTGATGTTATCACCAAAGAGAAGAGAAACCCCCTCAGCTATGTCTCCCAAATCTGCATCATGAGAATCAACAAATGTTGAAAAGGCATCCAAGTAGTCATCACATTCTGCAAGATCTGAAGCACTATGATCATCATGCTGAATAGTAGAGCCCATGTCTGAAGAAGTAGGATGTGGAGGAGTAGGAAGCTCAACACTTGTCTCAACAACAAAATGATTCAAGTTTCCAAAGTTCTCCTCACATACATAATTATCCCTTGGTAAAGGGATGTTTACATGAATATCATCATCATCAACAACAAAATGTAAAAAAGAATACAAGCATGATGTATGATCAACAACTCCCATAGCTATGACATCTCTAGTCTCCATGTCCCTAATGTAGACATAATCAGGAGTGAACTCAACAATTTTGCCTTGTGCGCCATGAGTAATTTGGTAAATAGAAAGGAGATTAGTGGTCAAGGATGGTACACAAAGAACATCACTAAATGTCCCCTCTCCCATAGGAATAGAACCTTTCCCACAAACTCTCATGTATGTGTTGTTACCCATCAAAATATTAGGAGAATTACAAGGCTCAATAGAAGAAAACATATCCATAGAAGATGGCATATGATGTGATGCTCCTGAATCAAGAAGCCATTTACCTTGCTCAGGATGTATGGAAGCCAAAAGTGTTTGTCCTTTACCTTTATCTTTGGATGATGATGGAGATGTAGAAGCTGCCAAATGTGTAGGAGTAGACCCTGATGAGGGCAACTTAATATTGTGCTTTTGAATAATGTGAGTTAGCTCATCAATCTTCTTGTGAAAATACTTATGTTCATCATGTCCTAGCTTTTTACAATATTGTTAAGGTTTTAGAATCATTGCAAATGTAATAGCACTATCTCATGTTATGTGTTTTCCAAATGCAACAATCTCTTGCATTTATATTGAGAATGAGCCAAGAAGAGACATGTCCCTCCATGAGACATGTCTATTCATTAATATGTAATTAATATAATGACAAGTATGATTATATATATATATATATACATACATATATAATATCTCTTGAGTATTATATTAATTTCTCTAATATTTAATAATAATAATGTTTATATATATATTTAAGTATATATATACATCTCATATATACTAAATATATACATACATATCTGCATTAGTATTGACTCATAGTGTTTATTCAACTAAAGCTACAAAACATCAACACTCCCTCTTAGCTAGGGAGGATAAATCAATCCAATGTCAAAACTTAAGACATTTGACAACATCGATCATATGATGTAAGAAATAAAGGCATGATCCTCAAGATGTAACCAATAGAAACGTAGTCTCAATATGTAGATTGCCTCCATCGGCGATTCTATCCACACGTTCTCAAGTGGATTGCCTCCATCGGCGATTCTATCCATAATTTCTCAAGTGGATTGCCTCCATCGGCAATTCTATCTATTTGATATCACGAGTATTGGCCTATCATAATGTCAACACATGACATTCACCAAATACTCTGAGTATTGGCCTATCAGAACATCAACATATAACATTCACCAAGTACTCAATAAGGTACTGGCCTGCAAAATATCAACACATGATATTCACCAAATACCTATCATATATCTATACAAACAACTCATAGACCGTCAATGACATCTAACACTTAGTTGTTGATTTACAAGATATATCTATGCAAACAACTTATAGACCATCAATTTAATGACATCTAACACTTAGTTGTTGCTTTACAAGATGTATCTATACACGCAACTTATAGACCGTCAATTTAATGACATCTAACACTTAGTTGTTGCTTTATAAGATATATTTATGCAAACAACTCATAGACCGTCAACTTAATGACATCTAACACTT
Organism: Chamaecyparis obtusa; assembly: GCA_027943335.1. NCBI lineage: Eukaryota > Viridiplantae > Streptophyta > Pinopsida > Cupressales > Cupressaceae > Chamaecyparis > Chamaecyparis obtusa. Next base: position 41,146 of record BSBK01000660.1, read on the forward strand.
AGTTGTTGCATTAATTCATCATGATCTGTTTCAACATTATAAATAATGTATATCATGATTTAAGCTATTGTAAGATCGTCACCTTCCAATAACTTCTACAAATACAAGTGATAATCATTTGGAAGTCGTCACTTTCTCATGATTTACACAGGGGGCAGGCCCATTAAAAACATTCATGATTCATTAGTATAATAATCAATTTATCAAGTTTACCTCAGAAGTGTTTCACCTTCAATAGTGAACTCCCTCTCAATCAATGTGATCAAAATTGTCACAAGTTGACTGAACCATTTGCTCCTTTTCAGATTTTTGTTTTATTATAGACCCGTACAAAGTCGGTCATAACTTTTGAACCTGGAATTTTCTCTTCAATCGCTCTGGTGAGATTCTTGTAAATTGGTTTATCACCAACATATCCAAAATTTAGCAAAATCCAACAGTGCATTTTGGAGATATGGTCTTCGTACTAAGACTGTATTTTCTAAAACAGTCACACATTCACCATCAACAAACTACTCTCTTACATTTGCAACTTGGCTCTAATACCATGTTAAGGTTTTAGGATCATTGCAAATGTAATAGCACTATCTCATGTTATGTGTTTTCCAAATGCAACAATCTCTTGCATTTATATTGAGAATGAGCCAAGAAGAGACATGTCCCTTCATGAGACATGTCTATTCATTAATATGTAATTAATATAATGACAAGTATGCCTCTTCGGTATATGTTTTCCAAGAGCAGTGATCTCTCTTTTATATTGTGGAAAACACATTGAGACATGTCCCATGAAGGGACATGTCTATTCATTATTATTTATTTTATTTTATCAATTTAACTATTTAGTTATTATGAGAATAATTATAATCTAATATTATATATACATATATATGTATATATCATGTCTCATAATAATCAAATCGTCAGTATTATTTATCTGACCGATGCTACAAACATCAACAAATATGCACAATTATCCCTCTTTCTTCTAGATGATTCCTCTCTTGAAGAGGATTTGGATTCAGAAGTATTGTGTGAAGGAGATCCATTACCTTTGTCATAAGACTTAGGATCCTTATGTTGCTTCTTTCCTTTGCCATTAGAAGCCTTTGAAGTGGATTCATTAGTAATCAACGCATGATGTGTTGAAGGCTTCAATTGACCCATGTGTGCCAACTTTGCTTGTTCCCTTGTGAGTTGAGCTGCAAATTCATCAAGAGAAGGCAATTTGTATGCACTACCAAGAGCATCCATAGTAGCATAGAATGTAGAAACAAAGATTGAATATTCAAGACCTAGCTTGGAAAGAACGGAAAATATCAATTGTTCATCCCCTTTAGTAATGCCACAAGTAGAAAGCTCCAATCTAATAGAATTGAACTTAGAGAAAAAGTCTTGAATATTGTCAAAATCAATAGGATTTAGACTTATGAACTCATTATTTAATCTGAATTTTCTCATTCTATCAAGTTTACCAAAGAGTTCCTCCAATATGACCCAAGCATCATGAGGATGTGTGCAAGATGCAATATGAAAGAGCAAATCCCACGAGATGGATGATCTAAGAGAGCAAAGTGCTTTATCCTTTCAATCAAACCATTTTCTCCTTTTTGCAACACCTGTAGCTGGTTTTTGATCCTGCCCAAGAGTCATTCTAAGCAATCCAATACTCAACAAGTAATCACATAAAGATTCTTTCCATTCAAAATTTAGCGAAAATGCGAAAAATCAGAATACAAAAGAGAATAGCGATGCAGAATCGCCAGGTGAAATTAGGGTTAATTCACCATGACCGGGAAAAAGCTAGAAACCCGGATTCTGCTCTTGTTAAACCGATCTCCAAGCATACTCCAAATTCGATAACCAGATCTTCAAGCCCGGACAAGGAATTCATCAGCTACTGTTTCAACTGCTGGTCATATGGGCACAAATACAAAGATTGTAAACAGAGGGATGTGCGACATCTCCACCCCACTTACAATCACCTCAAGGAGTTTATCACAAAACAGAAGGCTAAAAGTCTTTTGGAAGCACAGAAAAATGGACAATCTTTAGTTAAGAGCTCTACTCCTCTTGGCGAAATTGATATTCTTATGGATAATGCCTCCAAGGATCTTAGCTTGAAGGAAGCAAATAAACCTCCAGCGCCTAAAACTAGGGTTTCGATTCCCAGTTTGGAAACCCAATTTCAATATGGCTACCGGTTCCAAAACAAGATATTGAAACATAAGATTTTCTCAGTCAAAACTTTGGACGCACAAATTGCTTTCTTTGAAAAAACTAAATATGCAAATGTGGGGAAAGCTATTACAGAGCCGGTTAGGGCAAAATATACTGAACAGGTCTCACTTCAGGCCATCTCCGAATTGGGGAAAGGTGGAGTGGCACCCGCTCAGGCCCTTACCGCTCGCATTGTGAATAAACCCCCAACAAGGCAACCAGCAAGTAGACACCCCGGGACTGCAAAGGCTCTGTCATCCAAGACAATTCCGGCTACTAGCTCCTACGAACCTCTATCTGCTGCGAGGGGAGGAGGAATGCCAGAGGCTAAGGTGTCTTCCGGTGGTGGCAGATCAAGAAAAGAAGAATGGCACACGGTTAAAGGCAAGAAACTGGTAAAATCTTCTCCTAAAAAGCATAATAGATGCAATATTGTTCTTAAAAACTCCTTTGATTTATTAAGCAGAGATAATACTCCTTGTAAAAAGCTTCCGCATCAGAGCACTAGGGTTTTGGGAGGGGGAGAAATCCCCAGGGGGAAATCACATCTGGATTGTAAATTTGCACAATCCGATGTGAGGAATTCTCCCCTCCCCCTGTCCAAAACCCTAGCTATGGAACAAAAAGCTTTAAAAGATAGAAATAATTTAACATTTATTCATAGATCTCCAAATGCGTACAGCCCTCCTCACCGTAGGAGGGGAAACATGAGTCCTTTGAACAGCAAACCACAAAATACGGTTAAACCTTGTAATGAGGGTAACCCATCACATGCTAAGAGTAATGATAATGTTTACACTCCGCCACATAGGTGTTCAGCTAACCATCAACATTCAATATTTCCAATATATGGTAATCATGATCCTAATCATTTTATGGTATCATTGGATGAAAGTCACATTTTGCATATTCAGAATGCTTATGCAGAGACAGGTGTCATATGCAAGTGGATGGGAACAAGTGCCCATATCAAGGATATAATCAAAGGTCTGTTATCTCTTCTCCCCTCGGAGGTAAGTACTACTATCCTAGCAGACAACTTTATTTTTGTAGACTGCAAAAGTAGTCATCTGAAAAATGAAATTTTAGAAAAAGGTTTTCTGAAATTCAGAGAAATCCCTTTTTTTGTATGTTCTTGGTTCCCTTTATTTAATCCAATAAAAACAGCGGATTTCCAAGTAGAAAAAGCAATTATGTTAAGAAATCTGCCACTAGAGTGTATTCATCTAGAAACTGTGAAAAGTATAGGAGATAAAATTGGAACTTTTAAAAGGATGGCTAATACTGAATATAATAAATCAAATGTGATTATCATTGTTAAGTTAAATTATCATGACAATTACATCCCACCCCTTCAGCTGTGTTTTAATTCAAACACCATAATTATTAATCCCAAGATCCTAGAGGACTTCATAGAAGATTCTGAGAAAGGAAGGAATCCACCTTCACTTACTCATAAAATCTGTGCAGATGTTTTCCAAGACCCTAATAATAGGGTAAAAATAAAATTCTTAAACTACTGAGGTGGTTTTGAGCTCTTGAACACTAAATTTGGGCACTCTGAAGCTCCACCTCCCAAAGTGTGTGAAATCAATGCTCTGGTTAGTATTAACAATCCCCAGGAATCCTCCAAATCTCCTATTCTATTAAGGAGGCTAGAAACTCCCCTCTTCAATAACTTTGAAGATACCGGTCTAAATACTGTAAATATTAACGACAATCAAAAAAGTCTAGACTATGGTTGTAAGATTAGTACTGGAGAGCAGTTAAAACTGAATCTTATTGACAAGACCAGTGTTAATGAGCAAGTAAAGACTGATATACTTATAGTAGAGGCAGGCCAGCAAGCAATTCAGCCTGTGAATCTCAATTTTATTAATACAATTGCTCCCGAATCAGTAGGTATTGACCAAAAGCAAATGGATGTATTTGAGAAAGATACATCTTTAGAGCAGTCTTTGAACAAAGAATTTCCAAGCCCTACAATAGTTAGGCCCTCCCCCCCACTACTGTCTGACACATGCCTACTCAACATGGTATCCTCCCATTCTCAAAATAAGGAGGAGATCCCTACTTCTTTCAATACCTTTGAAACGGGGGTGGATATGGATAAAGATCTTAGTAATAACGATAAAGGTAATTTCGAAAACATGGGATTTGAAAATACCTCTGTACCTCCTCTGGCACATAGCAACACAACTAGCTCGCCACAGAAAGTTATATTTCCAGCAAATATTCAGGAAGATATTATAAGGAATTCAATTAATATACCTATTGAAAACTTAGTTTTTCCCCAAACTACTGAAGCATCATCTCCAAGAACCGATAAAATATCAAGCATTAGGTGTGAATCTAATAATATGGAAATTGAACCAGTATATACAGAAATAGAAGAAAATACCAAAATCTGTATAAAACCTGAAGGAAAAAGGACTGATCTTCAAACAGAACAGTCTCTTATACCTGAATGTGCTAATATAGTAGAACTAATGGATCAGGTAAATAAAACAGAAGAGGAGGTAAACCAAATCATTAATTACTTGGGAGAATCACTAACGGATGAATCAATGGACTTATTTCTAGATGAAATCTGTGATTTTGACAAATTAAAAGTTCAAAAAGAAATTTTAATCAAACAGATTTAGGAATGTATTGTAAAAGAAAGTAAGGATGAGGGCAATAGACTTAATCAGCCTTCCCCTAGCCCAGATAAGGAAATAGCAGATAATGAATTGCAAAGTAAAAATATTATAAAAAATGATCATACCATTGAAGAGGGGACAGCACAAGTTGTCTCAATACCTCTTGAAATAGAAACCTTAAATCTGGACCTACCAGGGAAAACGGAAGATATTATAGAAATTTTTGGTAAGGAGATTATAGATAGATTGGAACCCTTAGCTTATACAATTAATGAACAAAAAAGCCTGGGTAATCAGGCTAATTTGGTAATAGGGTCCCTTGGAGACTCAACATTGGTTAAAGAAGCAATTGAAGGTCTCTTTGGAATAACTAACGAAAATAGAAAATTGGGCATAGCCTTGACCAGAGGCAGTCTAAGTACTCCTAATATTAACAAACTTAAAAAGAAAAGAAGCAGGATATCAGCCGTAGAACTGAGATCTTTAGATGGCAATGCAGGCAATCAAAAAAAGATAGCTGACATTCTGAACACAGGGAAGGGGAAGTTCCTTCCCAAGGAGCAATGAGAGTTACTACTTGGAATGTTAGGGGTCTAAATGCCCCTAACAAACAAAGATTAATCAAAAGATACTTAGTTTAATCCAAAATCATCTTATTACAGGAAACTAAGCTTAACAAAGAGGAAAGCTCTAAATTTAGTAAAAGATTAGGTATTTGGAAGTCAAAATATGCTTGGTCAGTAGGTCACTCAAGTGGACTTGCTGTCTTATGGGACCCTCCTAAAGTGGTGGCTTTACCCTCGCTTACTAATGATAACTGGATGACACTAACAATTAAAAGCCTGAAATCAGATCTCAAATTTAACCTGATCAATGTATATGGGCCAATCCCTAATGAAGAAAAAAGAAGAGTTTGGCAGGAGATACAAGTCCTTTTAACAAATAATCAAGAACACCCCTTTGTAATTGGAGGAGATTTCAATGCTATTTTAAATCTAGAAGAAAAGTATGGGGGTTCTCAATACATATCACAAGCCCATAAAGATTTTAGCAACTGGGCTTCAGATAATCATCTAATAAGCATCAATACAATTAATGGAGTTTATACATGGAATAACAGAAGAGCTAGATTCAGCTACATAGCAAAAAAGCTAGATAGATTCTTTATTAGAACTAACCCCGATAACTTTAATCAGTTAATCAATGCAGAGATCCTCCCAGAAGCAGGATCGGATCACTTTCCTGTCAGGCTTACAATAACAGAGAATTCCAAACCATCAAGAAACCCGTTTAAGTTTGAATTTATGTGGTTCCAAAACCCGGAATTCATAAACCTCTTAGAGGATTGGTGGAAACATATCTCGGTTAAAGGATCGAAAATGTTCTGCTTAACCGCCAAGTTAAAAATCATCAAAAATAAAGCGTTAGATTGGAACAAGAATAACTTTAATAATATTTTCGAAGAGAAAACCCAGTTAGAAAAAGAAATATTTGATTTAAACAATATAGTTATAGAACAAGGTATGAATGATCTTAGTTACTACAAGGAAAAAGAACTGATGGCCAAATACAATGGTATCCTCCTCAAAGAAGAAATCTTCTGGAAGCAGAAATCCAAGGAGTCATGGCTTAAGGAGGGCGACAGTAATACCAAATTCTTTCATAATACAACTAATTATAAAGGGAGCATTAATAGAATAGCCAAAATCAAGACAACTGAGGGACTTATTTCTGAAGATCCTGTTCAAATCTCAACTGTTCTCACAAATTTCTATAAATCCCTTCTCAATAACACTGAGGTAGTTGACCTCAATGCCCAAAATGAAATGCTTAAAGCAATTCCTAAATTGATTACTGAGTCAGACAACAAAATAATGAACAACAAGCTATCCCTAGAGGAGGTCAAAATTGTCATGTTTCAACTCCACCCAGATAAAGCCCCGGGAACAGATGGTTTCCAAGCGGGCTTCTTCCAAAAATGTTGGCATTTTGTTGGTGAAGAGGTTTGGCAAGTAGTGGAAGCAACCAGAAATTCGGGTTCTTTACTTTATGAAATCAACAACACCTTTTTTACCTTAATTCCGAAAAAAAATGAAAGTACGGATCAAGGGGATTTTAGACTGATCTCCCTATGTAACACATATATAAGATTCTTTCCAAATGCTTAGCAAATAGATTAAAAACCTTTCTTCCAACTATTATCTCAGAAGAGCAGACAGGATTTGTAGCAAACAGATCTATTTTGGACGGAATTATTATAGCACAAGAAATAGTTCATACTGCCCAATTAACAAAGGAACCTAGTATGCTAATGAAAATTTATATTCAAAAATCATATGATAAAGTAGACTGGAGATTCCTGTGTAAATGCTTGGAAGCTTTTGGTTTCTCGAAACAATGGGTTAACCTTATCTTTAACTGCATCTCGACCCCGAAAATTTCAATTCTTATCAATGGCACCCCAGAAGGATTTTTTAGTATCTCCAGGGGTATTAGGCAAGGGGACCCGCTTTCCCCTTTTCTCTATCATTATGGCGAAAGCATTAGGTAGATCAATTACAAAGAAACAAGAGGAGGGGAGAATCTTGGGTTTGAAGGCGTCGGAAAACGTGCCTAACATCACTCATCAACAGTTCGCAGATGACACGATTCTTCCAAGCTATGCTAACAGACAAGAAGCAAGAGCCTTTAAAGAAGTCCTTAACTTATATGCGAAAGCTTCCGGGCAGTGTGTTAATCCTACCAAATCGGAAATTTTCTTTATTAATACATGCCCGAAAATCGAAAAGGAAATTTGTAGTATGATGGGATACAAAATTGGCAAATTCTCGTGCAAATACTTAGGAATAGACCTTGATAAAGGTATCCTATCATCCAAACTTTGGCAACAAGTCATAACCAAAGTTCAAAATAAAAAAAGTTCATGGAAAGGTAAATGGTTAACTAAAGCAGGTAGGTCGACAATGATCAAATCCATCCTTTCAGCCATACCCACTTATCAGCTGTCTATCCTACCCCTTCCGATGAACGTTAAAAAGGCTTTAGACAAAATGTTTCAAAAATTTTATTGGCAGGGACCTTCAGAAGACAAAAAAAATTGCCCTGATTAAATGGGATACCCTATGCAAACCAATTGCAAAAGGGGGTCTAGGTATCAAAAACCTACTTTGGCAAAATCAAGCACTGAGGGCTAAACTTATATGGAGAATGTACAAAGAATCAAGCAGTAAATGGGTTTCCATATTATTAAACAAGTACATCCCCGACTTGGATCCCATCAATATCTTCAGGTCACACTCCCATGTGAAAGGATCGCGGATATGGAATTTTATTAAGGACTGCAGAAGGATTATTAGCAAACATCTCTCTTGGGATGTAGGTTCAGGTAATCTAGCCCTTTTCTGGGACGATTCGTGGGTAGGCCTTACTCCCCTTAACAAACTGGGCTTCTCAAAGGAATTTATGGAAGAATGCAAGAGAGGCATAGGATTATATCTTAAGGATTACCTATGTAATGCGGAAGCTTCTAAGTGGAGTGATCTTAAAGAAATAGACGAAGTTTGGCATGAGAAGCAAAACCTTCTGGCAATATTGAAGGATAGGGAGATATCACTCAAAAATAGATCGGATACTCTAATATGGGCAGGAGCAAACAACGGTAATTACTCAGTCAAGGAGGGTTATAATTCAATTATTAGGGATCAAAATATGGATAATATAGACATACCTTTGACTCTTTGCTGGAATAAAGCCTGCCTCCCTAAAGCTGGCATGTTCCTATGGGTGGCTATGCAAAATAGAATTCTCACAGCAAACAGACTTAATAAGATTGGATTTGAAGGGCCATCTAGATGCCCTTTATGTGAAAATCAATCCGAGGATGTTAACCATATCCTTCTTAATTGCCCTTTCGCACAAAGATGCTGGAATTGGCTACATCAAAGCTTAGGATGGAAATCTGCTCAGCATTGGGATCTAATCAGCAACCTTAAAGCTTGGCCTTCTCTTTACAAAGATAACTTATTTAAGGATATTTGGACAATAGGATATTTGGACAATAGCACCTTCAATTGTAGCATGGGAAATATGGAAAGAAAGAAACAGAAGGATTTTTACGGATCAAAAATTAACATGGAATTCGGTTACAAATAAGATAGAAGCGTCTATCGTGGAAATTATTAACAGCAAACTCAGGGACAAACTAAGCTATGAGGATTCATTTAAGAGCTGGGACAACAAGATTAGGAGTAAATGGCCAAAATTAGCAATCCCTCCCCTTTATGGCAAGGGGGGCCCCAAAACTAAAACTGACAGAGCTTCTTGTAAATGGGTACCTCCGAAAGAAGGTTGGTACAAACTCAAATCCAGGGGAAGCAGGTATTGGAGGGATCATTCGAAATTGGAAGTCAGAAGTTGTTGCTAAATTTTCTAAACCCATTAGTCCTATGACAAACAACATGGCTGGTGTATAGCGGCATTAGAAGGGCTTAAATTATGTAAGAAACTTAATTTAACAAAAGTAATTATTGAAGGAGATTCCCAAATTATCATCAATGCCATTCACACTAAAAAAACTCCCAACTGGATGTTGAACTCTAAAATAGAAGAGATTAATGTATTAATGGAATGTATTTCAAAATATGAAATCAGACATACTTTCAGAGAAGGCAATACAGATGCGGACAAGCTAGCTAATCTAGGGGCTAGCGGATTGGTAACAATGGATCAATATATCTAAAAATTTTCTAAAGGATAAATCAATATAAGAATAGGACTAAGAACTATCCTTTAGATAATCTTGGGAGGTTGTCTATTAAACATAGCAACCATTAGTATCATTAACTAAATCTCAACTGATGAACATGCTTTGAAAATTTAGACCTAGTTTACTAATCACCCTTTTCAGTAGGATAGCGCATGTGTAATTCATTATATCTTAACACAATAGACACCTTTAGCCTGTAATGAATAGAAACTATGCTCTGTATAACAAGATAAGAATTAACATAACTAGGCTCACTTTGTAATAATTATAAGATCTAGCCTTAGATCAGCATACGTTTTATAGATACTTACTAAAATTATATAATCATAAATAGACATCAATAATAATATACATTTGTATCAACTTGATAAGGATAACCTCCCTTGGTCAAATTTCTCAAATGATATCTTATAGATAATATGTACAAATGGATCAAAGAATAGAGTATAATTAGTTACAGTGCTCTGTACAGCGAAATAGTAGAGTTACAATATCATTATATTTCTTCACATCGCTCCCAGCTTGATATAGATCACAAGATTAAGCCTAAATAACCAAGTAAGATTATCAAATACCATCGACACTGGACAATCTCATCTTCTCTACCACTTTATTATCATATTATTTATTAAAAGAGACACGACAATGACTTTACCATCACATTTTATATGTAAGATCACCCCATTTATAGGTCTGTCCCTTGTTTTCTTTTTTCTTAGTCACCATATTATTTACTAAAGATCATTACTCCCTTAATGATTAGATTCATTACCAACAATAAGTCTTAGAGTCGTTATGATCATATGCCTTCTAGTTTTCTGGTTTTAAAGATTATTTAATTCATATATGCCCCTTTAGTACCCGTGGCCTCTCCTAAGTTGACTTTTTCCCCCTTCGGGTCACTTTGCCACATATCATCATGTGGCTGTCCCCCCTTATCTTCTTTCTAAATGCCTAGTCGCATGATCGCATAGAGCATTTTCACCCTATGCGATCATGCGACTAGGGGTTACTTCTTGCGCTCGGCTCTTTATGCTACCGTGGGCCCAGCTCACAGTTAAGGGTAAGATGTTACGGTTTGCCGTATGATCGCATGCAATCTCAAGACAGCATGCGAACATGCGACAAAACACAAGCCTTCTAACGGTCAGCAAAGGACTTCTTTCTTCGTCGGTGGGCCATCGGGTGGTGATACGGTCGGCTCCTGTTGGGCCACGGGCTACAGGTGACACATCTTGCAGGTCAAGGTGTCTATGTGGCTGCAGGGTGAGATCTTAGTGGTTTGTCGCATGATTGCATGTGGTCCTTTGGGCTCATGCGATCATGCGACCAACGATATTTTCAAAGCGGTGCATCTTTTGGCGGTGCTTTTTCTTCTCTTTTTTGTTTCTAAGGAGAATGTGGTAGGTGCGGGTAGGTAAAAAATTGATGATTTCTAGGGGCGGTTGTAGTTAAAGAGTTTGCATTTTCCCCCTTCGGGTCACTTTGCCACCTATCATCCTGTGGCTGTCCCCCTTATCTTCTTTCTAAATGCCTAGCCGCATGATCGTATAGAGCATTTTCACCCTATGCAATCTGTCATGTCCCCTTTCTAGAGATATGTTCTTTCATGACGGGTTTGCCTATCATCGACTCTCGTAGGCAAATAGTTTGGAGAGAGTCATTGTGTGGATCATTTGATTGCTTATTGCTGACAGAGCCTACACTCGGCAGAGCCTACATCCAGTTTGAGGCCTACATGCAGTTGTAGTGGAGCCTACGTCCAGAAGTGAGCCTACATCGAGTTCGAGCCTACATTCAGTCTAGTTGGGCCTACATTGTTATATTTTTGAGTTGAGAAATGTACTTTATTATTATAATGTTATTTTATTATAAAATACATTATAATTAGATGTTTCTAGAAGTTCTAGTAACTTCTCAAGAAAATAAATAAATAGAGGGCTTGGGCTATCATTTCTACATGCTTGGATTTGGGATTTCTTCTACTTCTTCCACTGTGGAGCAATTTGTAGTCTTTTGGGTCTGCAAATACTATTCGATCTTTGGGAGCGATCACTCCCCTAGATTGGCATAACTGAGGTAGTGAAATATCTACTGAAGGGTTGCATGATTGGAGATAGTACTCAGCCATTTCATGTTGGATTTTATTGAGGATTGATTTTGGGGCTTGCATCTGATTGAATAAGGGTTCTGAATTCATCATTGCATTGGAGAATCAGTTTGAAGGGATTTGAAGTTCATTTTGTGCATTTTCTGAGAAGACTGAAATAGGGCCTGAGCCATACATTTTTGCTCATACCTCTCAATCTACTTGGAGAATAATTTTATGCTTTGGAAGGGACATATATATGCCCTAGGCGTTTTTGATTATACCATTTTGGGGACCAAAGACTTTGCAAAATATTTTATACAGGTGCCGTACTGTACAGCCAGGTACGGCCTGTATCAGGACTGACACAGCAGCAGCATTCAAGGACAGTCTGGGGTGCAGATTGAAGTGTCTTTGTCAGCGTACTTCATCAACAATTTGGTCAGCAATTGGTGCATCATTTCCAGGTTTTTATACATTGTTTGGTGTTGATGTTTTGTTGCCAAAATTGTATAAAATTGCATATATACAGTCACTGTGTATCAGTGCAGAATTGTGTAATAATCAGTTACTAATTACTCATCATTGTAATTGAATTGATATAGTAAATGAAAGGTGCATTGTAAGGTCTTGTCATTGCCATAAATTCTTGTTCATGTAACTGTCCATACAAATTCAGAAAACAGTCTTTGAATCAGTCATCATTCATGATATATTGTAATCAGATTTTGGGAAGTTCATGATACATTGGCATTGAAGTCTTTGCATTGATATTTAGAGTTCTGTTATTGTTCATTGCATTTCATTGCACTTTAGCATCGTTATCTCAATCGTACTTGTGGATTTATTGCTCAACTTTTACAACCTTGAAACACTACATTACAAACAAAACAATTCAGTGCATGCCAAGTGTTTGACGAATTGTCTCAGTTCAGATTTGGGGGTTTTTAGTGGCCTTTATAGTAAGGGTCATTACACGATCATGCGACTAGGGGTTACTTCTTGCGCCTGGCTCTTTATGCTACCGCGGGCCCAGCTCACAGTTAAGGGTAAGATGTTACGGTTTGCCACATGATCGCATGCGGTCTCAAGACAGCATGCGACCATGCGACAAAACACAAGCCTTCTAACGGTCAGCAAAGGACTTCTTTACTCCGTTGGTGGGTCATCGAGTGGTGATATGGTCAGCTCCTGTTGGGCCACGGGGTACTGGTGACACATCTTGCGGGTCAAGGTGTCTGTGGCTGCAAGGTGAGATCTTAGTGGTTTGTTGCATGATCGCATGCGGTCTTTTGGGCTCATGCGATCATGCGACCAACGATATTTTCAAAGCAGTGCAACTTTTGGCAGGGCTTTTTCTTCTTTTTTGTTTCTGAGGAGAATGTTGCAAGTGCGGGTAGGTTAAAAATTGATGATTTCGGGGGCGGTTGCAATTAAAGAGTTTGCAAAGATTTAAACAGCCACTCTTAAATCATGTGAACAGCTAATACAATATGTATTTAGAGTAAAGCATTGGTAGAACAGAATCCTTGAGTATAGTTTTACCCATCCTAACATAGATCTTTTGCTTTTATTTTTTATGTCATAGACTAAATGGTGTTCTGACTTAGATTACAAGGTTCATCACTTGTAGTGGATGGCCCTCTGCAGGGTTTCTATTTAACATTTATAACTGGTGTAGAGGATTTAGACTGATATTCTATTGGGACAATCTTTGTGTTAACCTCTATACAAGGATGGTCAGAATGTTTGGTTAGTTGTAGACCTATGTATTAATATTTTATGCTTAAAACTCCTCAGGCCTTGTAATTATTAATTTTTGTATAGATCTTTAGCATAATGATGCACGTTGGGATGGTTTTAGAATTATGTCTTATGCAGCGAAACAAGTACCCTAAAATTTCTACACTGGAGGAAGGAGGATACTATCAAGCAGGTACCCAAATTACTCAGTCATTGAAGACTCCAGAACTGATATCTACAAAATAACATACTATTGTATGGAACTCGAAGCTGTATCCCAAAAAATACAGTGTAATAAATGCAACAATAAATCCTCGATATTGTCGAGCAGTGGTATGCCCACTAAAATTTGTAATCATAGACATTTTTCGATTGATCTAAGAGACGTGGGAATGCCCACGAGAACAATGTATTTAAACAAACAAATCTCGACGTATGTTGAGTCGTGGGTATGCCCACATAAATTTTGTATTAGTACAGGACCTTTGGTCCCGGGCAAGGCTGGAGGTTTTCTCAACCCCGCTCTTTCCTACCAGCGCCTGCAGTGAACGGGGACACAATGTAAAATAATTTTAAATATTAATAAAAATCTTTATAGGGCTTTGGCCTTTTACCGATCAAAAAAAAAAAAGATTCTTTCCATTCATGGTAGCTATATGGAGTGAGGATTTTGACCTTTGAATTATCCATACTGCAATCAAATAATGACCAATAACTCCTTCAAATGACTAATGCAAATCATAAAACTGAAATCCAAGGATTAACCAAGTGCAAATATAGCCCCAAAATGACATATTTCTAAAAGTGATATTTCCACCCCAAATCACTAAAATTTGATTGCAAATCTGGAAAGTAGACGAAAAATCATGCACTTTCAAACAAAATTCACCTCAAAATGTTACCGTATGTGCCCAAACGAAGCTCTAGAAGTTGCAAAAATGAGGAACAAACAGGAACAATCATGAAAATCTGCAATTTTTGATTAATTTGGCCACCAAAATGCAAAAATAATGTCACCACTGGAATCTTTAGGATATTCTACCCCAAATCAAAAAAAATGCTCAAAAAAAGAAGCAAAAATGAGCAAGATATGGTCCTTTGAAGATAGACTGCAAAACCAAAAACTCCAACGATGAAGGCAAAAATTTTCAAACCCTTGCTGACGTTAGCAAATCACTGCATTAAATTTGACGGTCGTATGACTGTCACTAAAAATGTCAATTTGCCATGTTTTGACGTCTAGATGACCATCAATTTTAGGCTCAGGAAACGGTGACATGGCAAAAAATCCGGCCCCCTTAGTTGACATGGCAATGTCCATACGTCGTTCATATTGATGACGTCACTGGGTGACATGTCGGATTTGCGTGGCACTGCCTGTTTCAGTCGCATGGCAGTGTCGGATTTCGCCACATGGTGGTTGCACTGGCTATTGATTGGTTGATTGGGCAAAAGGCATGCTATGTTGGCACCATGTGGCGCCGTCTAAGTGTGCCACGTGGCACGGTCAGTGCTGGTTGGGGGTCCCACATTGGTTGTGGGTCGGGCTTTAAGCCTGTTTTTATATGCAAAAGGCCGGTTGTAAAACGAAACGAGCTACCGTGCTTGGGCTTGTGGATGCCAGCGGGGAATTGCTTCTCAGTTTGTCAAGAAATGTTGATCTGTTTAGTTCGTTAGGTTGCTTGTACGGGCGCTAATGATGTCAAGATCTGTGATCTGATGATGTCACAGAGTGTGCTTGTGTGACAAGTAAATAAGGGGCCGTACCAACCCTAAAACCAAATTTTGCAAGAAAAAATTATGACAGAGAACAGAAAAATAACCTTTTTTTTTCAAAAATCGTACCACAGAGACGCAAATCAGGCCGTACGGCTCGATTTGCAAAAAACATTTGCCTCGATTTTGACTTTCGCCAAATATAGGCGAGTTTATAGTTGATTTTAACCGAAACAACCTCCCGAACGCAATGGTGTAGTCAGATTTGACCAAAAACGCTTCCACAATACGCTGGTCTTCAGATCTAAGATATGGACCTCCAATGCTTGCACCAAGATCTCTCCAAATACGCTAATCAAAACACTCCAATGGCTCTGATACCATGTAAAAATTTGCAAATAGAAAAGATTGAACCAAGGATCTAAAGGTTAAAAAATAGCACAAATGCAAGAGAGATGATATGAACAAGAATAGACTTATATTAATGATGTAATGATTGATGATTGATTGATCCAATGAATTGATTAAAATGTACATAATAGGCCTCCTTATATAGGAAATGCGATAAGAGAGAATGATAAAGAGTTGATAAGCTATCACCTATGCTAGGTGTAATCACTTGTCCACCAAATGTGGATCATCCTCCATTATGCAATAAAGTATGTGCCATAGGATGAGGATGATAATGTGATATGTGCACTAAAGGTGGATCTCACACCTAAAGTGGAATTTCTCCTACACCATGTGCTTAATTAAGGTGCAAACTCCTAGGTGTCTCAATGACAAACTACGATGCAATGCATTATCCTAAATAAGATTAAGTGTAATTAGGAATATTTAATTACACCAACAAACTTGAATCTTTGAACCTTCTCGGTTCAAGGTTCAAGGTTCATCAGTCCATCATTTTAAAAGCTTCATTTTGCTTTTGAGTCTTAGCACATCTAGGGTCGTTGTGCGTTCGGTTGGTCCAGTATTGTTTATTCAACAAACTTGAACCTTTGAACCTTCACGGTTCAAGTTTCATGGTTTATTTCGTGCAAGTAGCAGCATACTTTTTAAAGGAGAATCATAGAGAAATTTGGCACGTGGCAAAAATATTTCAAATATTCTGAGATTTGAAATTGTATTTATGGAAAGTAATCATGAGGACTTAAGTTTTCGTGTGGAAGTGGCTGGTATTAATTAAGGTGTCAAGTTTATGTCAAATCAGCAATTAATTTGCACGATGTTTACAAGCTTTCAAGGCATGCAAATCTTTCATCGAGATCTTTTCGCCTCTATATGTATGAGTAATGATTTTATTCCTAATTCAGAAAGTTGTTGAGGGTTGAAAAAGGTTAGTGGCGACAAAGGTAATTTGAGCTTTCCATTTTCGAGAGTTGCAGAAAATTGATGAAAGCAAAATGTGAGTTCTAAAGATCTCTTCCCCCATTGTTGTTTAAAGGAGAAACGGAAGTAAAATTAGTTTTTCCATAAGTTCTTTTGTTTCTACGGGAGTGTTTGAGGTATTTTGTGGACATTATCACCATGAGGCCAGTCCTAAAAAATGAAAAATGCTAAGAGGGGGAGGGGGTGACTCAGTATTTTAAAAACTTAATCAGAAAAACAAATCTAAGAGGCGCACTCAAAGGAGACTAGACACAGCTATTTTTTCTCACGTGGAAAACCCAAGCAAGGTAAAAAACCACGGCTTCATTAATCAAATGGGCTACAACCCTTTTCACAAGAGCTACCACTCTTCATACAAGTTTACCAAATAGGCTACAACCTGTTTCCAAAAAGGCTACCACTTTTTCATGAAGGAAGATATCAAATATACAGAACAAGAAATAGCTCCTTGTCTTTACACAAGCGTAAAGACGCTCAAATGTATGATAGACTTCCTTAATACAAGCTTGAATCAAATCTGGCATTTAAACCTCCAGTCCTTCATAAGCCATCAAGTATTTGGTAAGAATGTAATCTATTCTCCACATTTTTGTACTACAACTGAAGGAGATTACCTCAGATATGCTTATCACTGACTATTGTGTGAACTTCTATGATTTTCGTGTCACAAAAAACTCAACTTACAGAAAAGTGTTTTAATTAAAAACCCCTTTTCATCACAGTCACAGTCCAATCTAAATACTCCCATCTCCCATTTCTTCAATATGCCTCCAAGCATATATATATTAAGGACAACCCCCCATTTTTTACCTTAACTCGTGATAGCATCTATGAAGGCCAACACTTCCAATCCTAACATTATGTGCTCTATTGATATTCTCTCTGCCCCCTAATCCACGCACATACCCTTTTCTTTTTGAAAATCAAACACACCTCTTCACTCTACACTGCAACACATCTCCGTGAATCTTTTCCAAACACGGGCTCAGTCATCCTGAAAACATAACTCCCTGCACTTTGACAAAAGTCATCCACACATCATATCATTGCATTCCCTTATTAAAACACACACATTTTGTCCCAAAAATCACCACACCATTGCTTGAACTAAGCTTACTGGTAACTTCACGCTTATAAAGAGAAGTGTTTTTTAACTTCATCACAGCTCCTTTTTACTGGAATCGTTACCGAACATGGAGTGATTCCCTGCACAGAAAACACTCATTTGCCCAAACGTGTTCTTTTGAAATGAACACTTTGTTTCTAAAGAGTGCAACAATTACACAAAAAGACTGTAACTTCCACCTATACGAAGAGCGGTTCCTCCACACTCTTCTCTCACACTATATCACCTGCTTACCTTTCTTCGCAGTCACATGCAAAGACATAGTTCCAACTTCCAAACATAAGAAAAGAACTCGCTATCATAGAACGCATGTGACCAATTAGCTTATGAAAGTGAACACACTCTTCCTGGGCGTGCGACGGTTACTATCTCCTTATTGCAACGCGCTAGCACTGCATCTATTCACAGTGGCAAAACACTTTGTTTGATCCTATGTTCAGTTAGCGGTGACTAGTAATCAGACAAAAAACAAGTGTGCACTATAAATTATTCAAAGTCTAGTTGCCAGCACAACGATAAACAAGAGATAAACAAAAACGGCTTCCTCCCGATAATCATCACTAACTTCCAAAACAGGTTTCCTTCTTTTGATAAGGAGTATATTCTGCAATGTTAGACAATTGTCGATAAGCATCAGTATATCCTTCTTTTGAAATGATTGCACACAGTGGCTCTGCAAATTGCACATGCTGAAAAGATATAGAAATCCATGTTCGTTCTCAACGGAATAGATGTCTCATACAGAGATAACCAAAAAACTGTTTCAAATGACAAAAACCACAAGTCCTTCCAAACCTAGGACATACTTCCTATCTGATCAGTAATTTACTGGAGCTTGATGATACCTCCTTAGCTCAGGATGACCTAGGAGAATTTCTAGAAAGAGCGAAGAACCCAGAACCAGACTCCATGAAGGGTAAAATTGTCCAGAGTTGTTTGATTGAAGCGGCTACCTTCCCTGCTATAGGCCTTGCCCTGAATTGGTGGTAGAATGCATAAATAGGTAGGATGCCGAAAAATAAGCACATCCTGAAAATTGATGGAAGCACTTGGTAAACATTGATAGAGAGACAATTATGGCTGCCATGGGAATTCCCGAGAGAGAGCCTTATGAGGACTGGTCCATTGGCATGTCCTATTCTATCTTTTCAGAAAAGAAGCAAACTTACAAGAGTGTAATCGCTAGGAATTGGCTCCTTAAAGAACAGAAGGGTGGTTCTTGATTACCCAGACCTTTGACCAGAGAACACCTCAAAACAGAAGTAAGGGACGTTGTCATACTGTTAAACAGACTCAAGGAAAATTCCCATGCATTCTATTGGGAGGATTGGATGTACTTTTACATTCAAGTTCTCTTGAACTGCCAGAAGTACTTAGACTGGGCCCAAGTGATTGTTGAAAGGCTACATGATGGTTTATCTAATTTTACAAGGTCCAGGGGTTTTTATATGTCTTCATATATGTTCTATACATTGGCCTCCACCAAAGAATAGCATGGTCTTCACAATGAACCCTAGCAAGAAGGAATGAAAATCTATGAGTATTACCCCCACCTTCAAAAACAAAAATATACTGAAAACTACATGAGGGTGAATGATATCTTTGAAGGGTGATTGGTCTACGAACTTCAGGGTAATGTAAATCAGAGGATGTCGAATGAGGCAATGCAATTGGTCAACATTTATAGGAGTTACTTCATTCAGTTTACCAAATTTACATACCTCAGGATTGGCGAGTATGAGGGCAAACCTTTTAAATTGCCAAGATATGCTCTTGATAGTCATGTGTTGATCGAAGTGAGTAGGCAATTGGCTCCCATTGATAAGAAACTAAAGGAGAAAGGGAAGTCTGGAGTAGTATTCCCGGTTGAACTGGGTAACTATAGTTGTAAAACTATGTCTGATGCACTAAACATGGAGCTGGAATTCAAGAAATTGAACCTTCAATTATATACTACTAGGTAGAACTTTGACAGCAAGGGATTTTCCTTGGAACACCTAAATGTGGGTGTAGACTTTCATCATATACCTCAGCAGGAAGACTACTGGGAGAATTGTTGTGACGAATTTGAGGTAAAAAGAAGGTTATGGTCCAAATCACATTGAACCAAATCATTTCCATGAACCTGGCAATTAATATCACTGGGGTTTAGGAAGGAGAAGGTGAAGATGTGTTAGAATCAGAGTTTACAAAGAGGGTTCAAGGGCAGCCGCTTCCTGAGATAGATTGGGAAAAGAAGGATGAAGATAATATCCAATATTGATCGTTCAATGCGATAAGAAGAACAGAAAGATGGCTAAAGAACCGTCGAACTGGGAAAACACTAGAGCCTGATTCTGAGGCTCTTTCGGTCACTCATGAAAACATTGTTTCATAGTTACATTCTCCTCCTTCTAATCCATCTATTGATATTGCAGGTGTTGATTGTCCTATTAAGACTGAAGGTGCTTCAAAGAAGAAATCCAAGAAAGCCACAGTGAGCTCACCTCCCACTCGAGTTACTAGAGCCAGAAGCAAAAAGAAGGGCAGCAAGGATTCAAAAAATCAAGTGATTGTTGATCTTGATCCTACAAAGGAAATAGGGGCAAGCATGGATAGATAAATACCTAAAGTTCCTGATACAGACAACACTGAGAAAGAGAAGTAACCTGAGACAAACATCGCCTCTTCGAATGTCGTGATGATTCCTAATCAAGTCAATCTTCAAACACCTCCATCGAAGAGCACACCAGTCACCCCAAAGTGGCTGGAAACCTCAATCAACAAGAAGTGAAGCATAGTTCTTATTTCATTACTGATTGAGGATATGGTAAGCAAATGTCTCGAGAAGGCGAGCAAACCAAAGAAATTAAAAACCAAAGCCATGATAGAGGTTGACGAAAGACAAGGCACTGGATAGTAGAAATTGCCATGCCAATTACTGACAAGGATGCAAACAAAGCCTCTGCCAAGGACTTCATTGTTGAGAAGGTGGACATGGGATTTGCTTCAAGGGCCACAAATGCTAAACATTTGGCATCCTCAACTAAACAGATGTTATCAAGGATGTGGAAGGATGAACAGAATAAAAGGGAACTAAAGTTAGCTCTGAAGCAAATGGCAGAGTATACCCGTGCTATACAAGATCCAAGCCCACAACCACTTTCGCACTTCCCGCAGTCCTTCCACCCTAAATCCCCTGCGAGCCAAAAGCTCCTTGAGCAAATTCAGAAGAGTAAAATTATTGCTGATGTGTACAATGATTGGCTGGATTTAATCACATGACAGGGTATCGACTACATCACTAACCTGGTTAAAATCCACGGGGACACAATGGAGGTAAGCAAAGAGCTGGAGGCAGAAATTAGTATCTAGGACAATGAAAAGACCAAGTGGACTGCAGTGGTAGCTTAGATGAATGACGTCCAAAAGTATGGATTTATGAAGTTTTTAGCTGAGAAGCCTGTCCCAAACCTTGATGAAAATGTTCTCTATGTCTCTAAAAAGAACATTGAATGGCATAACTTGGTCATAAAACAGGGGCACAAAGAATTTGTTATCTCTATTTGAGCATTAAGTATTGTCATTAGTATCAAAGAAGATCAGTCGGTTACCTATGCTAATTAATCGGTAAAAGGAAGAACTACAAGCTACATATGCTAGTCGGTTAACTATACAAGCCTTCATATCAAGTAGTCTCAAGGCAGTATCGAGAACTAAAAGGAAACAGTTTTAACCGAGCACCAGAGCAGTATTACCAAGCATCAGTGTATACCGATACCAAGCATCAATAAACATCGAGCAGACTGAACACCGAGCACCAGTGTATTCACCGAGCAGTATTGATAGTGTTTACCGAGCAATCCAGGAAACAGCATAGTAATCAATTTTGGCACATCTATCTATGCAAACAGTTACAACAGAATAACAAAACATTTTACCAAGATCGAGGATCATTTATTGTAGATGTAATCATTAAATGTGATGATGATCTCTATGTAATTGTTAGATCTAGGTTATTTTTTGTATACCGTAGATCTTAGGGTTTTCCTAAGATGATGTAAACCTAATTAGGTCATGAAGTTTAGGCGGTCATAGAAGTATACTATATATTTGTAATTCATGTCATTTAATATATGGATGTGAAGGAAAAAAGGAATAGATCTTGAAGCAAGCAGCCATCTTCAAGACATCATTTTTCAGACAAGGTTGAGCAAAAATCAGAGATATTCAGTTTATTCAGAATCAGACAAGGCTACCGAGCAGTACAAAGGAAAGATATCAACACATTAAAGTGATATACATTTGATACTTCATAGATCTGATTCAGACAAAGTTAAGTTGTCATTTACAAATATTTTTTGTTATTCTCTAATCATTGTAACAGAGTTAGCAAAAATCTCTTAGCAGAGTAGACCTAGCAGTCTTCTTGTAAATCTCTTAACCAAGTACACACTCAAGTAGTGTTGTTAAAATCCTTTAACCAGGTAGATCTAGCTGTTCTTAATGTTACTCCTAACAGGGTAAGATCATCAAAAGTGATCACAACTTGTAGCCTTAACAGGCAAACTTTATTATCTACAGTAGTGAAGAATTTGTGGGTGTCATCCCCACCGCAGTTTTTACCTTCTAACAAGGGTTTCTACGTAACCAAAATACATGTGTTATGTGATTGAATTATTGTTTGTTTCATGCATTTTACATTTCCAAGTTAAGTGATTGAATGTTGCATACAATGGATTCAATTGGATAGATCAATTACTATTGTTTGCTGATTGAGTTTCAAGTTGAAAGTTTTTTAGGGCACTGATTCACCCCTCCCCTCTCAATACCTTATCTCTCCATTCCAATAGAATCTATTAAATTACTCAAAGAACTTATTGGACTCACTGATATCATGCAGAAGGACCTCAAGTGCATTGATATTCAGTTTCTAAAAGAGGATGGCCAAACTATAGAAGATACAAGTGAAAGGTAAAAGCATTCAAAGAGAAGATCAAGATTATCAGGGACATCAAAGACCTAACTATTGATGACTTCTCTCAATTGGTGCGGCTTGAATCAATGATCATTGTCTGGTTAGACCATCTGGGAACACACGAGAGAAAAATGATTTAGATTAAGAAGGATAAGGAGGTGTGGAGGCAAAGAATTATCCATATTGGACTCCCCCATCACCAGGTGATTGTAAAATTCTCTTCAGCACACTTGGAATGGCGGAAAGTACGTGTCACACCACTAGCTGCTAACCAGTCAGTTGATTCTTCCACTGTGTCCCAGTCGTGATCATGCGCCGAGTTTTTAGCAATAGATCATAGATTTCCTATCATTTACTTATGTATCAAGAATTGTCGAACTAGGAAAACACTAGAGCCTGATTCTGAGGCTCTTTCGGTCACTCATGAAAACATTGTTTCACAGTTACATTCTCCTCCTTCTAATCCATCTATTGATATTGCAGGTGTTGATTGTCCTATTAAGATTGAAGGTGCTTCAAAGAAGAAATCCAAGAAAGCCACAGAGAGCTCACCTCCCACTCGAGTTACTAGAGCCAAAAGCAAAAAGAAGGGCAGCAAGGATTCAAAAAATCAAGTGATTGTTGATCTTGATCCTACAGAGGAAATAGGGGCAAGCATGGATAAACAGATACCTAAAGTTCCTGATACAGACAACACTGAGAAAGAGAAGGAACCTGAGACAAACACCACCTCTTCAAATGTCGTGATGATTCCTGATCAAGTCAATCTTCAAACACCTCCGCCGAAGAGCACACCAATCAACCCAAAGTCATTGGAAACCTCAGTCAGCAAGAAGCGAAGCGTAGTTCCTATTTCATTACTGATTGAGGATATGGTAAGCAAATGTCTCGGGAAGGCAAGCAAACCAAAGCCATGATAGAGGTTGACGAAAAAACAAGGCACTGGATAGCAGAAATCCCATGCCAATTACTGACAAGGACACAAACGAAGCCTCTGCCAAGGACTTCATTGTTGAGAAGGTGGACATGGGATTTGCTTCAAGGGCCACAAATGCTAAACATTTGGCATCCTCAACTAAACAGATGTTATCGAGGACATGGAAGGATGAAAAGGATAAAAGGGAACTAAAGTTAGCTCTAAAGAAAAGGGCAAAGTATACCCGTGCTATACAAGGTCCACGCCCATAACCGCTTTCGCACTTCCCGCAATTCTTCGACCCTAATTCCCCTGCGAGCCAAAAGCTCTTCAAGCAAATTCAGAGTAAAATTATTGCTGATGTGTACCATGATTGGCTGGATTTAATCACACGACAGGGTATCGACTACATCACTAACCTAGTTAAAATCCACGGCGACACAATGGAGGTAAGCAAAGAGCTAGAGGCAGAAATTAGTATCTAGGACAATGAAAAGACCAAGTGGACTGCAGTGGTAGCTTAGATGAATGACGTCCAGAAGTATGGATTTATGAAGTTTTTAGCTGAGAAGCTTGTCCCAAACCTTGATCAAAATGTTCTCTATGTCTCTAAAAAGAACATTGAATGGCATAACTCAGTCATAAAACAGGGGTACGAAGAATCTATTAAATTTCTCAAAGAACTTACTGGACTCACTAATATCATGCATAAGGACCTCAAGTGCATTGATATTTAGTTTCTAAAAGAGGATGGCCAAACTGCAGAAGATACAAGTGAAAGGTAAAAGCATTCAAAGAGAAGATCAAGATTATCAGGGATATCAAAGACCTAACTACCAATGACTTCTCTCAATTGGTGCGGATTAAATCAACGATCATTGTTTGGTTAGACCATATGGGAACACACAAGAGCAAAATGATTCAGATTAAGAAGGATAAGGAGGCGTGGAGGCAAAGAATCATCCACTTTGGACTCCCCCATAACCAAGTGATTGTAAGATTCTCTTCAGCACACTTGGAATGGCGGAAAGTACGTGTCACGCCACCAGCTCCTACCCAGCCAGTTGATTATTCCACTGTGTCCCAGCCGTGATCATGCGCCGATTTTTTAGCAATAGATCATAGATTTCCTATCATTTCCTTAAGTACAATTATCTCCGTTTGATGGCAAAATTGTTCACTCCTATGTGGAGTTAAGTTTTTGCTCTGGTTCAAAAACTATTAGCTTGGAGGCTATATATACTTTAAAGTTAGACACTGGAAAGGTCCAAAATTTTAAAAAGAAATTTGATACAGTTATGTTTACATTCTTTATATACATTACATATGTGTGTGTATGGGTCATAAGGAAGGAGACTTTTATCTATAAATAAAAGAATATTCACTGTTATTGCAAATCTGTGTGTTTGTAAAGTGTTGAATTAATCTCTGTTGGGATTGAATCTCCAGTTACAGTATTTATTTTACTTCTTCATTCTGATCTTGTGCATGCAAAAGATGAAATGGATGTATGGAGTTATTTGTTGATCGTTATTTGTGTTAGAATATTTCAGATTTTACTTAGGAATTAACTAATCACAGGATAAGATAACAGTAAGGAGAGATAGTACCCGTCTTAAATATCACCCTCAGATCAGATCCAGCTAGATCAGTACCCTGCTTTGTTGAAGCCTTTAATCTGATATTCATATAGGCTTAATATCGGATGTCTGCTCCTGAATTCTGCTCCTAGATATATCGGATGTCTGCTATTGGAACAGAGATGTCTTATACTTAAGGATGAATACTCTTTTGCTCTTAATGTATTCGCTGCTACCTTGTGAATTGTATACGCTGCTACCTTGTGAATTAATATTCGCTGATGTTTGTATTGACTGCTGGCTTATGCGATTTTGAAGAGGGAAGAGCACGTTATGTTTTGTATGTCTTCCCTCAAAACATGATCTCCTATATATAGGAGCTATAGTATCTTTAAGGAGGGAGCCGACCTGATCCAAGAAGGCCAACCTGTTCCAAGAGGGCCGACCCTTAACATAGCACATAATCCGAACTAAATAAACAATAGATTTAAATATATATAATATATTTAACATCATTATTTATATATGGGTTTATCTATTACTTGGCGGGAATGGAATTTGCCCTCAAGGCCATAATATCAACACTCCCTCTTGGTCTTGAGGCAGAGATCATCTCAATGATCTCCCTCTATCATCCCTTAAGAATATCAAAGACATAACCAACATGGATTCCATATCCAATAGAATCATAGATCTCTCATCTATGATAGTAGATCTCTATCTACAAAACATAATGAGCACACAACTGTTCTTCATAAACCATTCATCTCAGATTCATATGAGAGACATCATATCATATGATGCTTACCATCCAAATGTCGATCTCCTGGATCCTTTCGTCTCCTAGACCCAAGAATATCAGTCCATGATATAGGTGACATGATATCAATTATCCAATCACTTTGTGAATTTCTTAAATCCACTAGTCTCCTCGACTATTTTGAATATCAAGTCCATGATATTCAAGGTATCTTCAAGTCCATGATGTATACCATCCAATTTATGGATAACTAAATCCACGAGTTACCAAGAATCAAGAGATGTCAAGTCCATGACATCACACCAACATCAAGTACATGATGTTTTACTATCCAGATGTGGATTTCACAGATCCACAAGTCCCATGACTCAAGAATTTAGAATATCAACTCTATGATATTCATGGTATCATCAAGTCCATGATGTTACCAGATACTCAATTGTGGATCCCTGATCCATGAGTCTTCAAGACTCAGAGCATTGGTCTCTCGAATGTCAAGTTCATGATATTCACCAAGTGCTTGGAGCAATGGTCTTTTGACATCAAGTTCATGATGTCTCACCGATTACTAGGTGTAATGGTCTTTTGACATCAAGGATGTCTCACCCATTACTAGGCGTAATGGGCTTTTGACATCCAATGATGGGTCACACCCATTACTAGGTGTAATGGTCTTTTGACATCAACGATGTCTCACCCATTACTACGTGTGATGGTCTTTTGACATCCAACGATGTCTCACCCATTACTAGGTGATGGATCCTTGATCCATGCGGATGTGGATCCTAGATCCACAAGTCACTAAGACTCAAAGATCATCAAACGATATTCTTCAACTTATAAGAATAACTTAACCAGAAACAAATGAGAAATCATAACCATATAAACAGAACCTCATCTTATAAAGTTCATTTATAGAACCACATGAATCATTAAATTATGCTTCATAGCTATACAACCAACAGCACCTAAAGATGATAAACATCTAACCAGATGTAGTGTAAACACAGCAAGATGCAATATGGCTTTTTTATATGAATGTTCCTAGATAACAACATTAATTCTAACATATGCCAATGTAAGAATGTAACAGTAACTAGCATCCATTAATCAACTATGATTTCTCATATCAGAGTTACAAATCAACATATTCCACTGCTAATATAAACCAAGGGATGTATTTACTCATAAAATTTTCTAATATGTTCACATAGCATAAACAGGGAAATGTGAAAGACAGAGCCACATCATAATGTAGAAGGAGTTTATAACTTGGATGATACATGAGCCCATTGAAACTCCCTTTCAAAGTGCAAAGTGCTCTGGTCCTAGTATATTTAACTCCGCAAAGGATGCTTGAAGGTTGTTTCTTTCAGGACAAATTGTAGCAACATGACCAAACTTCTCACATTTAAAACATTTGGTTTTAGAGAAGTCCTTCTTGAAGGGTTTCCTTTTCTTAAAGTGTTTCTTTCCCCCTTTGGCCTTCGAACTTCCTTCATTTCCATTTTTTTGATATTCCTTCTTCCTTTTGAAATTTCCTGTCCCCCTCTTAGAGTTTTGGGAGACAAGAACTTGAATGTCTTCTTTGAAGATTGAGCCTCTTGATATTAACCTTGCTTCTTGAAGGCAATCGGCCTTTAGTCTATCAAGTTTAGGTATTTTGGAACGAGCACTAATCCCTTGAATGAATACTTCCCAAGTGAGAGGTAATCCATTGAGGACTGTTACAGCAAGTTCTTTGTTATCATAATTGAACCCAATTGATGATAGTTGATTCCTTAAATCACTGATCCTCATGAAGTATGAAGTGATGGACTCCCCTTGATTCATTTTTATTCGAGAAAGGGAGTTTTTGAGGGCTAGGACCCTATTTGTATTGTTTATTTGAAACATTCCAAATAATGAGGTGAACATTTCATATGCATTTTCTAGATTTGCAATAGTTGGCACAAGATGCTCTTTAACACTATCTACAATAATCCTCATTGCTTTATTGTTGTTTTTGTTTCATTCCTTCTTTTCATCATCATCCATATTTTCTTTAGGAGGACCTTCAATGACTGAATTAATTTCTAATTCTCTTAGAATGATTAATAACCTCATTTTCCAAGATGTGAAGTTAACATCTCCCTCTAGCCTATCTTCAGGTCTAATTCTGGAAGACATGATTATCAGCTTAGTTGAAAGTATTTAGCTTGGTTTCCTAAGTCTGAAATAGATCTTTTCTCTACCATAGCTCTGATACCATGTTAGAATATTTCAGATTTTACTTAGGAATTAACTAATCACAGGATAAGATAACAGTAAGGAGAGATAGTACCCGTCTTAAATATCACCCTCAGATCAGATCCAGCTAGATCAGTACCCTGCTTTGTTGAAGACTTTAATCTGATATTCATATAGGCTTAATATCGGATGTCTGCTCCTGAATTCTGCTCCTAGATATATCGGATGTCTGCTATTGGAACAGAGATGTCTTATACTTTAAGGATGAATACTCTTTTGCTCTTAATGTATTCGCTGCTACCTTGTGAATTGTATACGCTGCTACCTTGTGAATTAATATTCGCTGCTGTCTGTATTGACTGCTGGCTTATGCGATTTTGAAGAGGGAAGAGCACGTTATGTTTTGTGTGTCTTCCCTCAAAACATGATCTCCTATATATAGGAGCTATAGTATCTTTAAGGAGGGAACCGACCTGATCCAAGAAGGCTGACCTGTTCCAAGAGGGCCGACCCTTAACATAGCACATAATCCGAACTAAATAAACAATAGATTTAAATATATATAATATATTTAACATCATTATTTATATATCGGTTTATCTATTACTTGGCGGGAATGGAATTTGCCCTCAAGGCCATAATATCAACAATTTGATTTCATGCGAAGTCTGTGAACTTTGTTAATGTAATTATAATCTGTCTGCGTTCATATCATGTTTATGGATAAATGTGGAATGCCTTCAGTACTTTCTGGTCAAAAGTATTCTCGAGTTAGTTATTAGTAAATTGATTCATTGAAAATCACATAGGTAGCTGCACCTTTATGCAGAGGTTGAACCGTGAGTGATTCATCCAACTGTTGGTTCGATTTGTTTCTTGCTAAAGAGGGCACTAGAGTTTATTTTCGATTGAGAATTCAGTGAGGACAAATCTGTCAACCAACACACTGTAGGATGTATGCCGTGCAGGAAGTTCGTGCTGCAGGAAGGATATCAATATGATAGTCGCACCAGGAAGAATGTTAGAAATTAGTTATAACATTATGGGTAGTTATCTTTTAAGTTATAAACTATAAAATGTATGAAGCTGAAGTCCTGTGGTTGATTAAAGGCCAAAGGTTTCTTGGAAAGACCAAGGGTTTTCTTGGGGCAGCAATGGGGGTTTTGATAAACACATGATAGTAGATTTTGTTGGTATTGGGTTTTCAACACAGCAATAGATATTGCTGCAAGTTTGTAATTCATATTACTGGATAATAACAAGAGCGGATGGCTGGATTCTCCCTAGACGTAGCCCATACTGAATAAACCACATAAATTTGTGTGTTGTTATTCTGTACATTCTTCTTATTTTATTTCTGCACTTTTAAATTTGCAATATAATTATTATTTTTTCTTATTGCTTCATCCTCTCAAGTCCTAACAGAGAATAGGTACCTTGCTGAAGACTCTGATTTGTTCTATTCGTAAAGGGACTATATTCACAAGTAAAGAGTTATATGTTCCATATGTAATAGATGTAGTACCGTGTTTTAAATAGTGAAATGCACTTACTACTCAAGGGTAAAAAGGAAAAACATGAAGTACCAACTAATGCCATAGTTTCAAAAATTCAGGCTATAAGCATTCTATAATTATCAGAAACCAGCTAGACACATTTGAATTTCACATGGGCATGAAAACGAACCTAAAATAAAGGGACAAGCCCTCCATCCTCCTGTATTTCGCCTTACGGAAGGATTTCCATGAATATCCGTAGATCCATCTCCAGTGTTCAGACTCTCCTGAAAAATACAATAAGTAATATAGTCCCCCAAAATCAAAAGCTCCATGTGATCAAGAGGGTTCCATAAACTATTTGGAAGGTTTATAGAATCCCCATCATAATCTTTCAAAAATTCAAACTTTCTGCAATGCAATATAATACCTAATCTTTAACAACGCGACACGAAACCTACTTATATAAAGATTTGATCTTGCCTAAGAGGTATACCGACCTATCCTACTGTTTCAAGGATTCACTCTCTGTATTGCAAAATCACACCAAATGTTATAATTTCCAATCCTATACCCTGTAGATTCAATCCTGCTTATGAAATCTAATAAATTATTTAGCAGGTCTACAGGCTCATCCCAATCCTTCAAAGGCCCAATTTTTCCGTACTGGCATGGCAGATAACATCTAATTTTAAGCTGCAGCGTGACACCTAATTCTTTAAAGATTCATTCTATAATGCAATATGACACCAAAGAAAGCAATTTAGCAGGTGTACAAAATCCTCATGCCAATCCTTCAAAGATTCGATCTCTCTAAATTGCCCTGTGACGCCTAACAAACTATCAGGCAGCTTAAAAACCAATCTCAATCCTTCAAAGATTGAGTCTTTCTATAGTGCATTATGAACTCTAAATCATTTTAACATTGTAATTAGATTAAAAAAAGAAGGGCTTTAGAAAAAAAGAAGTTTTGAGAGTGGAATAAATGGTGGACCTCTTCTTGTGGTTGCAGGATCTGCTCATGTCCTCCTCCTAACAGACCCACTTCCAGTGATTGTTCCCCATCAATGCCCATTACTGCGATTTCTCAAAAATGAAAGAATAATCTGCGAATACTGAATCAAATCAAAACCAACCATCAACTAAGAAAACAATAAACATCTCAAGAACTGTCTGTACGCAAGGCATCCAATAGACCAGCGGAGCATTTTGCCCTCCACAAATGGCAAATGTCAAAGGAACGACCAATGAGGGGAGAGCCCCCGGGTATATAAAAACAAGAATTCTTGCCTCTGAATATGTAGAAATTTGTTTGTTAGGATACGGATAAGGGATCTATTATATTAACCTTTTTAAATTTTATAGAAACAAGGAATCTATTATTTTACAATTTTTAAGTTTTATAGAAACAAGAATTGTAGCGTATGAATGTGTAGTGATTTGTTAGGCAGTGTACCTAGGGATAAGTAATTTTTAAAAATAATTTTATAGAAATATAATTTTTGAGTGTAAAAATGTAGTAGTTTGTTAGGTAAGAGTGGGAATAAGGAATCTATTATATTTTATTTTGAATTATATCTTATACTTCGCATTATCTAATTGGATCATTTTTTTTTTTTGTCACCTACAATATCAAGTTGCTTTATGCTGCCTTTGGATTAAAATTTGCATACAAGATTGATAGTAGCAAGTCCAAAGGCTTGTTGGAGGCCTTCTACAAATTTTATTATTTAACAATTAAAATTATTTAAATTACAGGAGTAATTTAAGTGAAAGTAAAGAATGGAGTAAATGTATTATTAAAAACTTTAAAGAATATGTATTTTTTCAATTAAAATTGTAAAATAATTTTAAAACAATATCATTCATGTTATTTATATATAACAAAAAAAAAAGACAAAATTTTGTTATGCAAATACAATATGATGGAATACAAAAAGTAAAAATAAATGATACAAAACTAAGAAGAGGATAAATAAGAACTAAAGAACAAAAGCAAGAATAGAAACAAAGAACTACTATACATCAATGCAACAATAGAAAAGAGAACCAAAAAAACAAATGTACATGATTCAAACAAAATAATCAACACACAATTCATAGAAAAGCATAACCAAAGGTTAGACCAAAGAACCTTTCTTTGTGAAACTTCATGAGGTGGAAATCAAAATATGCAAATAAGAAAGCATTCTAAAAGGTTACAAACTCAATTTCAAAAGAAACAAAATATCCAAATAAGAAAGTCATTCAAAAAGGTTACAAACTCGATTTCAAAAGAAACAAGTGCCACATAGTGGCTAGTACTTGCCTTTGTAATATTTTAGTAAAAATATTTGTTGTCAATTTAACAATAATTTGAATTAATACTTTTGCAAAATAAAATTAGTAATGTTATCTCACTAATTAGGTGATATTAAGTTTGATGGTTTCATTAATTAATAGAATTTAAGGTTGATTTTAAGTATGATAGATCGTAACACATTTCATATATGTATAAATAATATTTATAAGATAAATAATATTAATATTATTAATATTAATTCTACAATAATTAGTAATAATTATAATTTGATTATTATATAAAATTCAGGTTACAACATTAGTATATGATAAACTAATAATAAATTATTCTAATTTATTAAATATGAGAGATGGAGGTTGCGGAGTGTGCGCAGGCGCACACGCATAGTGTTGTGCCAGGTCACGATTCTGGTTAAAAGGGCATTTCAGACTTTTATAACGTGTCTTCTCTCCTTCCCACGGTATTTGTGGCATCTTTTCCTAAGGCTACACAAAATGAGGCTTCTGATTCTAGGGTTGGTGTTGTAGGGTTTCCAAAAGATGGATCTGCTAGGGTTAAGTGGGGTGATATTCCTTCCGACAAAGAAGATATGGCTCGGTTGAAAATCTCTAATCATACTCCTCAATGGGTTCTCCTTAAAGGCAAATGGAGGGACTGTGCAATTATCAAGAAGCCAACATCACCATTTTTTTGAAGCTTTTATGATTCAACGACTTCACATCCTCACCAGTCTACAAGGTTTAGTAGGGCTACAGTTTTTGAAGGTATTCTCGCCCCCCCTCCGATTAAACGTACAAGTTTTACTAGGGCATCAACATCAATTTATGAGAAAATCATTTCGTCAACATCACCCTCAGAGGAAGAGACTTTTCATTCCGCAACCTCCCTTTGATATATGTCAAGATTCTCAGCCAGCTTCACCCCTGAGCTATCCTACTCCTTTAAAATTAAACCCTAATTTTCCATCTTCATTTTTAGAGGTACCGACTCGGATTTAAAAATTTTCCATCCTCATCCTTCGTCTTTTATTTCCTGGCCTAATTCCACACCAATTGTTAAACCCTCATTCCTGACTTTTCCTAATAATATTCATGTTTCTCACTCCTATCAAGCTTCCTTCAAACCAAATTCATTTCTTCGAAACCCAAACCATTACTCTCCTCCTCAACAGAATCGGGAGTGGATTTACCCATGCAAGGATGATCACTCGCGTCCACCAGCTGAACCTAGGGTAATTTTTCCTTTCGATATGATTTGATCTACCGTGGACTACTTGAGATCTTCGACACTTATTGGTAAGTTACAATCATTTGTTGATTTCAAAACTCTTGTATCTTGGGCAAGATGCTTTTGGGTGGGTCTTAAAGAGTTATTTCTTTATGAGAAAGGATCTTTATTTTTCGTGGCAATTTTTTATTCTCACAAATTTAAATCGGATGTGCATAAGTTCAAGGGTTGGTTCTGTAAAGGTATTGGTATTTTCACTATGGCTTGGGTTCCTCATTTTGATATCAGTTCAACTTCTTCATTATTCATGCCTCACTAGATTTCTTTCCCTAAACTGCCTCTTGAGTATAGAGACCCCTCTAAGGTGGAAATTTTGGCTAATAAACCAGGGATTTTTATTAAACATGATCTTAATTCATTTCTCCAACCTCACCTTCTTGTTAGAGTTTGTCTTCTCATTAAACAATCTAAACCTTTGCCGACAGAAATTTCAATCTGTTCTAAGTTTTGGATTTGGCTCCAGCATATTGATTATCAGGATCCACTTACCATAGACATGCTTGCCAACTCTTTGGGACACTTTTCATATTTGTGTCAGGAATTCTCTAGGGTTACAACTGATATCTGTCAAAATCTGTCCATTGATCCTAGTAAATGTCTTTTTATTTGTTTTCATTTCTCTCCATCTCCATCGTCCCTTCAAGTGGTTCCTTTTAATCCTATTGTCTTGAGATATTCTATTAATCATCCTCCTAATTTACATGATGAAAATAGGGGAGCTTCGTATTTACTCAAACCTTCTGTTACCATCGAATTTTCCTCTGATTTTAAAATAACTTCTTTATTTTAGAACTGTCCCTTCTCTTTGTCTAAATTTTCAACAAAAAAATCTCTTATTTATCAAATCTGGCTTCTAATAATTCTGTTTACGTGGACAATTTTAAATATACATCTCCTACCCCTCTTTTGATATCTTATTCAATTGATCGCTCTTTATGGGTTGATCGACCTTTGAGTTTGCGTGATTGCTTTGATGCTAAGGATATTGATAACAATGTTGTTCAAAATTTAATTTTTAACAGTCAACCATTTATTCATGTGCCTCATCTTTCTTCCCCTTCATATCATTCTGATCAGGAACTCTATCTTATGTCTGATAATATTCTAATGACAGTAGCCACACAATTGATTGATGAAATAGCTACTGAAGAAGGTGTACAATTGCAAGATTTTGGTGAGTATTGTCCTTCTCCTGTTGCTGTAAAAGATTTTGATTATTCTTAAAAGCTTTCTATAGCTTAATCCCCTAATTCTCAATCTCCTTTGACTCTTGACCCTGCGGTCAAAACTCCTAGGAAAAGAGGCAGGAAACCCCTTTCATCCAAAATTAAAGAAGAGATTGAAGTTGGTATTCAATCTACATTACTGGACACATTTTCCCCTATCATTTGAACAAGGATAGTGTGTGTCTCTCTTATCCCCCAATGAAGATTTTGTCATGGAATGTCAGGGGTTTAAATGCCCTTGATAAGAGAAGTAGGATACAAAAGTTTATTGATTCTTCTCAAGCAGATATCATCCTCCTTCAGGAATCTAAATTATCTCAAGAATCTTATGATAAGTTTATTATGAAATGGTCTCATTGGGATTCAGCTTGTGTTCCTTCCTCGGGCTCTTCTGGGGGTCTTATTTCTCTTTGGAATAGGAAATGTATTAAGGGTCAACTTCTAACTGCTAACCCAAATTGGTAATTATTAAAAATTTCTTGGTTTGATTTCAATTTTCTCTTGTTTAACATTTATGGTCCCATTGCTCCACAAGATAAATTTTCCCTTTGGGAATCCTTAATTGATCAATTTAGACAATTTGATGACCTACCAATTATCCTTCGTGGGGATTTCAATACAACCACATCTTTAGAAGAAAAATTTGGGGGGAACCCCACAACCCAAAGGAACCTTTACAATAAGGAGTACTTACAAATGTAGGGATTTCAATGCAATCACATATTTAGAATTGGAACATTCTAGTTCCTTTACAATAAGGAGTTCAATTTTTCCCTTTCTTCAGAGATTCTTGCTTCGTCAAAATATGATCATTTCCTTATTTCTCTATCCATAGCTAAGTCAAATACTCCCCAAAAAATTTCCACTTTCAAGTTTGAAAGTATGTGGTTTACCCACCCCCACTTCCTTTCCCTTCTCCGACAATGGTGGGTAAGTACTCCTTATTGTAAAGGAACTAGAATGTTCCAGTTCTTCAATAAGCTCAAATTTTTGAAATTGAATGTTGTAATTTGGAATAAAGAAGTATTAAAGAATATATTTCAAGAAAAGGCTAGGGTGGAAAATGATCTTAAATTAATCTCAAATCATATTGTCAAGTTCGGACTAGATTCTCATTATGCTAAGAAACAAAAAGATCTCCAAAATTATTAGGAAATCCTTTGTTCAAGAGAAGAGATTTATTGGAGACAAAAATCTCATGAGCTATGGTTAAGAGAGGGGGACAAAAATACTAAATTATTTCACACCTCTACCAAAATTAGGAAAAGATCCTCTTCTATCCTCTCTATCAAGAATGCTATCTCTGGAGATATTTTAAATTATCATCAACAAATTACTAATGAAGGGGTTTGTTTCTTCAAAAACTTGCTTGCCCCTTCATTACTTCAGAATGATAGTAATCCTACTATGGATGAACTTCTGCAGTCCATCCCCTCTCTCATATCTGATAGTGATAATAATCATCTAATGAAACCTTTTAGTATTGAGGAACTTCATTCCGATGTCTTCTCCATGGCACCAGACAAGTCACCTACTCTTGATGGTTTTACTATGTTTTTTTACCAGAAATGTTGGGATGTCATTAGTTTTGACCTCCTATTGGCTATAGGAGAGTCTCGTAGGGAAGGTTATTGTTGGAAATTGCAATTGAAACAATTGTTGTATTGTCATTGATGTCAAACCCTAACTGGTAAGACAGTTGCTATCTAAGAGAGTACCATATCTATTGATTGTTGAAAAGGATTAGGGCAAGGGAGATAACAAGAGAACCTAAGGAAAGGTTGAGTTATTTGATACTTCAATGGGCACTTGATTATTTGGCACATTGATAAGATAATGTATTTTTTATTTAAGTAAGAAGAAAGACTGGAGAAGTAGGCTTAACCGAGAAAAAGTGAAGAAATCTAGTTTAAGCTAAGTGATGTTAGTGTCGACCGACCACCATTATATGCCGAGTAAATTTAGTGTTGACTGAACATCATTTTATGCTGAGCGATAGGAAATTACCGAGTAAGACAGTGTTAGCTAAGGAAGATAGTTTGTAGAGATGACCGAGTTACGCAATGATGACCGAGGAGATGATTACAGTATTGACCGAGTGTCAGTAATTTCAATTTAGAGAAAGAATTGAGATTCCCAGCCGACATAGTTGAAATTCTTGGGATATGTAAATCGTGTTAACTTTATTAATTGATTTTATGGACAATTTAATGCATGGTAAATCATTTTACTATGGATTCAATGAGAAGTTTGAAGATGTATCTAGAAGGAAGGATGAAGAACTTAAATGGTGGAAGGATTCGATGAATCTGACCTAAACCTAAGATCGATGAAGGAGATTAAGCAACAAAAGATGGATCTACCTAATTGAAAATGTATAAAGGAAAACCTAATTATGAGGTTACAGGATGGGCTAAAGTTGTTGATGTTATTGACTGAGAAGTCTAAGCAGAAGATTGGAGGTGAAATTGTGAAGGAGTTGATTAGAGTTGTGATTGCTTGAAGAAAATTCTAAGCATATCAATGATGGAGATGAAAATGGAGCTTAGTCAGTAAATCAGTATTTATGTGCGAAGTGGATCTATTATTTGCAAAGTGAGTTGTATGTTTTTCAGATCAGAAACTATTGTTACGTTCTAACCATTGTATCAGTCTAAATCCTTTAATCAAGGTTGACCTAACCATCATTATTTAAATCCTTTAATGAAGGTGACATTCTAATGGAATGTACTTAAATCCTCTAACTAGGTCACTTTTGACAAAGTGTTTAAATCCTTTAATAGGGTCACACCTAGCAGTGTGTTTGTAAACCTTTAACAAGGTTGGCTTTTCACATAGCTCACTTTAGAAGAGTGAGAATATCAGTAACATGTTACAAAATGGGTTTTCCCAAGTTGGGTTTCCACTATAAATCCTGGTGTTAGACTTGTATGAATGTTTTGATGTGAATGTTGCTATATTCTGCAAGTTAATTACTTTTGGGAAGTAGATAGCATGTTATATGTTTCTGATATATATACTTTAGAGACCAAGTTATGTTGGTGATTAGATTTGAGATTGTTGAAGTGTTTGAAAGTTCAATTGGTACATTTGGACCTGAGAACAACTGATTCAGCCCCCTCTTTGTTGTTTTAAATAATATTAACAATTGGTACCAGAGATGTTGGTGCTTACAAAGAAAAGTTTAAAGGTACTTGAAGCTAATGATCGAGATGTATAAAAAGGAGATACCGAAGTTGAACAAAGAGAACTTCCTTGCATGGAAAAGTCTGATGAAATTACATCTAGTTGGTATTGGTGATTCAGCAAAGTACTATGTTGAACATGACTATGTTATACCTATTGCACCTTTGACAGCCGAGGAGATGAAAGAAAAACAAGAACACAATCAAGAAATGTTTGAGATTGCATGTACCTTAAGCTATCTTGAATTTGAAGATATCAAAGATTGCACTAGAGCAAAGCAAATGTGGGATACTCTTGCAACTATCTATGGTGGTAATACAAATGTACTGAGAGCAAAAGTTGAAAGCTTGAGAGGTAAGTTTGACGAAATGAAAATGCAAGAAGGTGAAAATATTGCTCAGTACTGTGGTAGAATTAAGGAGATAGTAAATGCTATTAGAGGAGCTAATGGAATCATTGATGATGAGACTGTTATTGGTAAGGTATTAAGAACTTTTCTTCCTATCTATGCTATTAGAATTTTTGCAATTCAAAAATCAAGATGTAACCCTGGTAATGTTCTAACTCTGGAAAGCCTGGTTGGTAAGCTTACTAATTTTGAGATATCTAACTATGATAACTAGATTGTTCCTAATGTTGAATTTGCATTCAAGTCATAAATGGTTTTGCATAAGTCCAAGAGGGAAAAAGAAAAATGTGTGAAAAGTGAAAGTGAAAGTGAAAGTGGCAGTGACACTTCTGATGAGGAACTAAATGATCTTGAAGCACTCATGGCTAGAAGATTAAAAAGAGGAAAAGGCAAATATAAAAGTAAACTTCTTATAATCTATTTTTCATGTAACAAAGTTGTTCATATTACAGCAAGATGTCCTGACATAAATGAAAAGGATGAGGAAAGAGAAAGAAAGTACAAGGATAAGAGAGATAATAGAGATCACCAAAGGTACAAAGACTACAAGGACAAAGGTAAGAAATCCTGTTATATTGTTGAAGGGGAAACTGACAGTGACACTGATGATTTTGATATTGAAGTAGTTTATGTTGCTAAGAAAGATGATTTTGATGAAGATGAGAAAACTGTACTTATTTCTTATGTGAGTAAAGGTGATAAATGAATTATTTTAGTGGTTGCTCACATAACATGATTGGTGATAAAAGTAAATTTGAAACCCTAGATCATTACAAAGGAAGAAGTGTTAAGTTTGGTAATGATGCACCATGTCTTGTGAGAGGTAAAGGATCAATTAAGCTAACTGATAAAATCACATGTGAAATTGCCTATTGGGTTGAAGGTCTTAACTACAATTTTTTGAGTGTTGCACAGCTGAAAAACACTGGTTACTGAGTGGAGTTTCATCACAGGAAGGCTAAAATATTTGATGCCATTGGTGAACTAATTGGAAGTGGAGAACATACTAGAGGTAACTTGTTCTATCTAGATTTGTCTGAAGAGACATGTTTTTTTGCACAATTTGATGATGTATGGCTATGGAATAAGAGGTTGTGTCATGTAAACTTTGACAATCTGGTGAATATTAGTAAAAAGAAGAAAGTTAGAGGTTTGCTGAGATTGAAGAAACCTGATAATGTGATGTGTAAACAGTGTCAGTTGGGAAAAATGACAAAGTCTAGTTTCAAGAGGAAGACATTTACTTCTGAAAATATTTTGGATTTGGTTCATACTGACCTTTGTGGACCTATGGGTGTACAAAGTTATTGCGGTGCTAAGTACTTTATTATTTTTGTTGATGACTACACTAGGATGATGACTATAATGTTTTTGAAAGAAAAATTTGATGCATTTTAGTTGTTTAAGTGGTATTTGGCAAAAGTTGAAAAAGAAATAGGTAGAAGCCTAAAATGTCTAAGATCTAACCGAGGTGGAGAGTTTATATCAAATGAGTTCAATATGTTCTATAATGATAGAGGAATCAAGAGATAGATGTTTGCACCAAGAACACCTCCACAAAATGGTATAACTAGGAGAAGAAATAGGTCAATTATGGATTGTGCAAGAACACTAATGATTAAGAAGAATGTTGCACAAAAATACTAGAGAGAAGTTGTAAGTACAATTGTTTATACCTTAAACCAAGTAAAAATAAAAAAAGGTACAAATGCTACACCTTATGAATTATGGCATGGACATGCACCTAATGTGAAATATTTTAGAATCTTTGGGAGTAAATGCTATATACTGAAAGATAATAGGAATGGAAAATTTGATACAAAAAGTGATGAAGGCATATTCCTAGGTTATTCCACTAAGAGAAAAGCTTATAAGTGTTTGAATTTTAACACTAACAAAGTTGTGGAAAGTGAAAATGTGAGAGTTGATGAATATGTAGAGAAGAATGAACTAGAAGGTAAACAAGAACCTGAAGATTATAGATATTTTGTGTACATGGAAGAAGGAGAGGCAAGGAACACACTTGCACCAGATGTAGAGTCATGGGTAAGCAATGTCAAGCATTAGGAGGATGCTACCGAGCAATCAAAAGCAGAAACTAAAAATTTTCATGATGAACCTGAAGATCAAGAAGAAAAGAAATTTGAACTTACATTGGCATAGTATGTGAGAAGATATCATAAGCCTGAGAAAATCATTGCAGATAAGTAATTTGGAGTCTTGACCAGAAGTAAGTTGAAAGACTCTACATGTTTATTATGTGAGTTTGAGCCTAAGACAGTAAAAGATACTTTAGAGAATGAAGATTAGATTCAAGCTATGAATGAAGAAATAGATCAGATAGAAAAGAATGATACCTGGACTCTGGTGCCAAGACCATAAGACAAGAATGTTATTGGAACAAAATGGATACTCAGAAACAAGCTCAATGAACATGGACAAGTCATAAGGAACAAGGCAAGATTGGTATGCAAGGATTATGCACAAGAAGAAGGAATAGACTATGGGGAAACATTTTACCTTGTAGAAATATTAGGAGTGAGAAATCTACTTGCATATGCTGCATACAAGCATTTCAAAGTATATCAGATGGATGTCAAATCTGCATTTTTGAATGGTATATTAGAAGAAGTATACATTGAACAACCTAAAGGATTGTTTGACCCAAGAAAGAAAAATATGGTTTGCAAATTGAGCAAGGCGTTGTATGGATTGAAACAAGCCCCCAGAGCATGGTATGAGAGGTTGCACAATTATTTGATAAATATTGGATTTATAAGGACAAATGACAACGATAATTTGTATATGAAAGCTAAAGAAGGTAAAGGGATTTTGTTAGCTGAAATTTTTGTGTATGATATCATATTTGGAGGACAAGATGTCCTATGTAATAAATTTTCAAATGGGATGCAAACTAAGTTTGAGATGTATATGTTTGGTGAGATAAAATTCTTTGTTGGATTGCAAGTCTATCAGATGGAGAAAGGTATCTTTATCATACAATCTAAATATGTCAAAGAGATACTGAAAATTTTTGGTATGGAGGATTCTAGACCAGTAAGTACTCCTATGGCTACTAGACAAAAACTATCTAAAACTGATGATATTGTTGAAGTGAATCAAACTTTGTATAGATCCATGATTGGAAAACTACAATATGTTGTCCACAGAAGACTAGATATAGCCCTAGCTATTGGGATTGTGGCAAGATTCTCTTCCAATCCTAAGGAAAATTATATGATGGTAGTGAAGAGAATACTAAGATATCTAAAAGGGACAGAAGATTATGGATTATACTACAAGAAGAATGAGAAATTTGAACTAAGAGTCTAAACTTATGCAGATTGGGTAGGAAATGTTGATGATAGGAAAAGTACAAGTGGTGGAGAATTCTTTCTAGGAAAGAGATTAGTCTCTTGGACAAGCAAGAAATAGAACTGCATTTCCCAATCTACATCAGAAGCTGAGTATGTAGCAGCTGCAGTGAATTGTTCAAATTTGGTATGGATCAAGCAATTGTTGAAAGGAATGAAAGAGGAAATCACTGAGCTGGTTGTTATTTTCTATGATAACACAAGTGCTATCAACATATCAAAGAATCTAGTGATGCACACAAAGACCAAAAATATTGCTATCAAGTATCATTACTTGAGAGAATTGGTACAAGATAAAGAAGTGAGAATGGAATATGTGAATACAAAGGAACAACTAGCAGACATATTCACAAAAGCTTTACCTAAGGATGCTCATGAATATCTTAGAGGTAAATTAGGGGTGCTTCCCCTAACTGAGGCTACCTAGTCAACTAGGAGCACTGCATCAAATGTGCTACATAGAAAATCTGACAAATTGATGTAGGAAAGGTCACACTTTAGGAGCTGCCTAGAGTTGTAAAAAGTACAGAAAAACTAATAATCAATCATAAGCAAGATGACAAAGGGAGAAATATTGATACTAAATTGACAAGATGACATTTACATGTGGAAGATGTAAGTGCTAGATATTGCTTTGGCATTATTGTTAAAGAGGGAGAGATTCAGATGAAAACACAAGAATAGAGAACACTGAGGTATATGTTCTGAGATTTAGAGATTCAGAGGAATCAAAGGGAGAGACTCGGAGAGATACAGAAGAGATTCAGAGGGAGTAACCATGTGAACGATCAAGCAAGGCTAAGTTATTGTGAATCAGAATGAAGCTAAGGATATTATAAATATTTATGATGCATAAAAAAAGGTTCTAGATTGGTTGGTAAATCATGTGTTATTCATGTGGTGTTGCCATCAATGCCAAAGAGGGAGATTGTTGTAAACTATAATTGAAACAATTGTTGTATTGTCATTGATGTCAAACCTTAATTGGTAAGACAGTTGTTATCTCAGAGAGTACCATATCTATTGATTGATGAAAAGGATTAGGGAAAGGGAGATAACAAGAGAACCTAAGGAAAGGTTGAGTTATTTGATACTTCTATGAGTATTTGATTATTTGGCACATTGATAAGATAATGTATTATTTATTTAAGTAAGAAGAAAGACTGGAGAAGTAGGCTTAACCGAGCAAAAGTGAAGAAATCTAGTTTAAGTTGAGTGATGTTAGTGTATGTCGAACAAATTTAGTGTTGACTGAACATCAGTTTATGTTGAGCGATAGGAAATTACCGAGCAAGACAGTGTTAGCTGAGGAAGACAACTTATAGAGATGACCGAGTTACGCAATGATGACTGAGGAGATGAACATAGTATTGACTGAGTGTTAGTAATTTACACTTGGAGAAAGAATTGAGATTCCCAGCCGACATAGTTGAAATTCGTGAGATATGTAAATCATGTTGACTTTATTAATTGATTGTATGGATAATTTAATGCATGGTAAATCATTTTATTATGGATTCAATGAGAAGTTTGAAGATGTATCTAGAAGGAAGGATGAAGATATTAAAAATGGAAGGATTTGATGAATCTAACCTAAACATAAGATCTATGGAGGAGATTAAGCGAAAAAAGATGGATCTACCTAATTGAAGAGGTATAAAGGAAAACCTAATTGTGAGGTTACAGGATGGGCTAAAGTTGTTGATGTTATTGACTGATAAGTCTAAGCAGAAGGCTGAAGGTGAAATTGTGAAGGAGTTGATTAGAGTTGTGATTGCTTGAAGCAAATTTTGAGCAGATCAGTGATGGAGATGAAAATGGAGCTCACTCAATAAATCAACATTTATGTACAAAGTGGATCTGTTATTTTCAAAGTGAG
This sequence comes from Chamaecyparis obtusa, assembly GCA_027943335.1. Lineage (NCBI taxonomy): Eukaryota > Viridiplantae > Streptophyta > Pinopsida > Cupressales > Cupressaceae > Chamaecyparis > Chamaecyparis obtusa. The sequence continues at coordinate 84,440 of BSBK01000660.1, forward strand.
TTGTATGTTTTTCAGATCAGAAACTAATGTTACTTTCTAACCATTGTATCAGTCTAAATCCTTTAATCAAGGTTGACCTAACAGTCATTGTTTAAATCCTTTAATCAAGGTGGAATTCTGATGGAATGTACTTAAATCCTCTAACTAGGTCACTTTTGACAGAGTGTTTAAATCATTTAACAGGGTCACACCTAGCAGTGTGTTTGTAAACCTTTAACAAGGTTGGCTTTTCACAAAGCTCACTTCAAAAGAGTGAAAATATCAGTAACATGTTACAGAGTGATTTTTACCAAGTTCGGTTTCCACTATAAATCTTGGTGTTATACTTGTATGAATGTTTTGATGTGAATGTTTCTATATTCTGCAAGTTAATTACTTTTGGACAGGAGACTGCATGTTATATGTTTCTGATATATATAGTTTAGAGACTGAGTTGTGTTGGTGATTAGATCTGAGATTGTTGAAGTGTTTAAAAGTTTAATTGGTACATTTGTACCTGAGAACAACTTATTTAGCCCCCCTCTCTGTTGTTCTAAATAATATTAACAATTATGTCCTTAAAAACTTTAATAAAACCAATCTTACCCTGATTCCCAAAACCAAAAATGCCTCAAATATTTGTGGATTTTAGACCTATTTCTTTATGTAATTCTATTTATAAGATCATCACTAAAGCTTTTTATCTAAGACTTGAAGCCATTTATCCCTAGAATAATCTCCCTTCAGCAGGGTGGTTTTGTTCCAGGAAGGGATACATCTGATGGTGCCTTAGTTGCCTTGGAAGTCCTCCACACTATTGACTCTTTCCAAATTCCTTCATTTGTGGTTAAATTAGATATGATGAAAGCATATGATAAAGTTTGTTGGTCTTTCCTTTTAAAATTTCTTTAAAAAATTGGATTCTCTATCCCATGGTGCAAATGGATTAAGAATTGTTTATTTGGAGCATCCTTTTCAGTTATAATTAATGGTACTCATTCTGGTTTTTTTCATGCCACTCAGGGTGTTCGACAAGGTGATCCCCTATCATCTTTTATATTTATTATCATGGTAGAATCTTTTAGTAGAACTATTCAGAAACATAATTCTCTTTCTAATTGGAAAGGTATAAGTATTCCTAATTCAAATTTATCTATCTCTCACAATTTCTTTGTCGATGATACCTTGCTATTTGGTAGATCTTCCATTCAGGAGGCCAAATATATTAAACAAATTTTGGATGTTTATTCTGCTAGATCTATTCAAGTCATCAACCCTCTTAAGTCCAAAATTTACATGTTTTTTACATCAGATTCTATTTAGCAGAGAATTATCAACATTCTTGGATTTTCTTTAGATAGTTTACCTTCCACCTATCTTGGTATCCCCTTCTTTCTTGGTCAAGTTAAACCCTCCTATTGGGATAATGTAAATAATAGATTGAAAAATAGAATTTCAGCTTGGAAAGCGAGATGGCTTTCGCTATCTGGCAGGATCCTTCTAATCAAAATTGTGCTCACAACTATCCCTAATTACTACATCTTAGTTCTTCAAGCCCCTAAGTCAGCAATTAACCAAATTGAAAAAATCATTTGTTCTTTTCTTTGGATAGCCAATATGTCTAATGAAAAGAAAATTTCTCTTGTCTCTTTACAAAAACTCTCCATGGATAAAATCTCAGGGGGTGCAGGGTTACATAATTTATCTACCAGAAACAAAGCTTTTGGAGGGAAGCTATTTTGGAATATATACCACAAGCCTCAATCTCTTTGGTGTCAGATTATGCAAGCCAAATACCTAGATTCCTCTAATCCTAATAGAAGTTTTACCATCTCTAATCCTCCATTAGGTTCCCCCACTTGGAACTTTATGATTTTCTCTAGAGAGGTTGTCACAAACTTTCTATCTTGGTAGGTTCATAATGGTTTTAATGTGGCATTTTGGAAAGATTCTAGGAATGGTTTTCCTCCCTTGTGCTCCTTAAATTCTCTTGCAAAGGTCATGGGTATCTATATCCTTCATTGGAGTGAGACTCTTGTAAATTATGTGGATATTTTTTTCTCATAAGGTGGTTTGGAAAGATCCTTATGTTCTCCCTATAGATATCAATCTTGCTAGGGAGTTTTCCTCTGATCTTGCAAATAGATCAATTTATCTATCTAATGGCATTGATAAGTTATTATGGTGTCCTTAAAAAAATGGTGTGTATTATATCAAATCTGGTTATGTGGCCCTTCAACAAATGGCAAATCAACAGTGTGTCATCGAGATTATTCTTTTTGTTGGGATACGTTTATCCTCCCTAAAGCAGGGGTTTTTTCTTGGCTTGCTATTCAATGCAAAATTCTAACTAGTGACAAATTAGCTAGATTACAAATATCATCCCCCTTTAATTGTGTTTTATGTGGCATGTGTGTGGAATCGATGGATCATCTTTTTTTTCATTACCATTTTGCCTATCAATGATGGTCCTTTGTCATGAAAAATTTATCTATCTTCTTCCCTCTCCCTAACTCTTATGGGATCTTTTTCAATCTTGGCCCATTTTGTTTGTAAACTCTTTATTTGCATGTTTATGGATTATTGTCCCCTCTTTAGTCATTTGGTCAATACGGTGGGAACAAAATAAAAGAATTTTTAGAACAGTCTCTTATGATATTTCTTCAGTCCTTTCCACAATAGAAAGAATTATTTATGAGCAAGTTAATAATATGACTTCTTATCATTTTAACCCAAACACCACTTTTTCCTATTGGGATAGTCAATTAGCCTCTTCATGGAAACTTATTTCTTTTCCTTCCTCCCCCATTTTTCCTCGTATTAGAAATGCTCTCATCCGTAGAACCTCCATCAAATGGCAATCGCCCGACCCTTCTTTTGTTAAGTTAAATTTTGATGGTTCCTCAAGAGGTAACCCTGGTGAATCAAGAATTGGAGCTTGTTTGAGAGACCATTTAGGTAGAGTTCTAGCTTTCATAGCCTTTCCTATCCCTCCTAGCACTAATAACATGGCAAAAGTTGTGACTCTTCTTGAAGGTTTGGTTCTTGATAAAAAATTGTCAATTCCATGTTTGCATATTGAAGGTGATTCAACTGTCATTACCAATACCTACACACATAGGAAAGTTGATCATTGGAATTTAAATTATATCTTATATCAGATATAAAATTCTATTGATTCCTTGAGTAACTTCATCATTTTGCATACCTATAGAGAAGTTAATGCCCTGGCAGACTATTTAGTGAATATGGGTTGTAATAAGATTCATTTGGATTCATGTAGCCAAGAAAGTTCTCTAACTTCTTATCCTATTATTCTCACAATTATTCAAGATGAATCATTATAAGCCTTGCAGTTTGGCTTAATGTATGTTGTTAATTATACACTATTATGCTAAAAAACCAATATGCTACCCCTCCTCAATCATAACTAATTATATTGATGAATGTTCCATTATGTAGTATGGACATTCATATGTATACAAAGTTATGGAATGAGAAGGTGTGCCACAGTGGTTTCTTTACCTTAATATAGTATAATTATCAATTATATCAATTTCTTTGCTCGTGGTGTTTTGTTTTCATCTTTTTTCTAACTTCACAAGTTTCTTTTATCTATCTTGGCATGTGCTCTTTTCGGTCTTGTCGTGTATCTATTACATATTTTTGGCTTTCGTTAGTCGATCTTTGGGCGCATATAAGGGCTTTATTTTTTCTCTTTTCCACTGCTCAGTACTTCATTCTTTTAAATGAGTGATTTGATTGATTTTAATTGCCATATAAGATTTTAGTTGACATGTATGATATGCTTTGTGTGCAGCCACTTACTAACTCACTATGTGATTCCTCCCACGCATTTTTTTCATCTTTCTCAATGATGTATGGGATTTTAAATCTGGCTTTGCGTGAGTTGTCATTTATTTTGTAGGTGGTTATTAATTGGATAACTTTCTCTCTTGTTATTTGTTATTTATGAATCATCCTTTTGTTGTCTTGCAAATACATATACGATTATGGTATTTAGTCATCTTCATTATTTTTCCCACTATCAGTTTGGCTGTTAGTTTTTTCCTATTGTTCTCTCTAGCATCAACCAGTGATTTTCTAAGATATTGGGTCATCCGAGTACCTTGGTGGGTGTGAGTATGCAAGTGAAGTTTTGTTCATCTTGTTCTTCTTTGCATATGGATTATTACCCTCATAATTACAAGATGCTCTTGGAAGTTGAAGATTGGGAAAATTCATTTCTCGGTTATATTAAGGATAACATGCTTGCTTCTATTTTCTTGTCTGACTGTCCGCATATCCACCGAGGTATAAAGAGAATTATTGGCTTTGATATCCTCTTCCCATCTAGTAAATGCATCATTTATCCCTCGCAAATTCTCTTAGTTTTTCTTACTAATACCCTCAGCCTGTTACAGTCCCCTTTTCATTTGGAGTTAATTACCAGCCGGTATGAGTTTCCTTCAGGGTAATAAGTTAAATAAGGCCTTTCAAAAGTATGATCTTTGGGGAGGTGTTTCTCTTATTGGTGGTCTTTTTCACCATCATGCAGTGTTGAGTAATCATGGGGTCTACATGGTCCTTGAAAGCATTAAGAAAGCTCTTGAATGTCAGTCTTTTCATCCCATGAAAGCCTCTCTATAGAAATATGGTGGTTTCTTAACCAAAGACTGTCTTATCTCTTAGAGAAAGATTCTACCCCTCCAATTGCTCCTTTACAACCCATTTCGGCCTCCGTTCAGCCTATTCCTGATCTAAACATTATGCTTGGTACTAGTGATGCTTCTATAAGCTTTATGGAAGACTAAGTTTTATGCTATAAATTTTGTGGTTTTGTGGTTGTTCTTCTTTTTTGCAGATATCTCACAAAGACTTCAAGATCCCCCCTCCAAACTGGATGACATGAAGACAAAACTTTTTTGTGGGACTTTTTTCACTCTTGCAAGTTCGTGTAAATCATTTTGATTTTAGATAATGTATCTATCTAAATGCCTTCAGGCTCTCATTTAATTTTCCCAATGGGCTAGAGTTATACTTCGTTTCTAGGGATATGCTGAATTTTCTTGATATTCAAATGTAACCAGCGAAGGCTATGAAAGGGGGATCTGTCTTTTTATACTCCTCACAGACTCTCTTCCTCCTCCTCTTCTTCTATGGTGTGGGGTTATGAACAGAGTTTTTCTTTCTGGTTCTTTTCTCTGGGAGCTCCTTTTTGAACCAGTTGTAAAAATAATAAATTATTAATAAAAATATATCAAGTGGCATTGCCACCTTTGTTTAAAAAATTTTTTTAAAAAAATTCTAATTTGATATGTTCATTTTTCTAATTTAAAGTATTTTTAATATTCTTTTATTAAATTTTAATTTGAAAAAAAATTTACATCATTTTAGTATAGTTGTATGAATTAGAAAATATCTAAATACATTTTACTATTAAAAAATAAAAAGATACTTTTAAAAAATAAATAAATAAAATCTACTTTGCTCAATATCTAATCAATAGTCTGTTTTTCATAATTCTAAATTCTAGCATGTGAGCCTTGCCTAATTTTGTGTGGTATGGCGTAAAGAAATTTCAATAAAATTGGTGATGTCTTCAATTCTGAAAATCTCATGTACAAGACTCAAATTAGTTCAACCAATGATACCATCAAAAAATAATTTTGATAATTTGAAATTTAGAAGAAAAAAAAAGAAGCAAAAATATAAAAAATTTAATTGGTTCATAGAGTTCAATTTAATCACTAGTTAACATGGTAATTCCAAAAAATGATGTTAGCCTACCGAAAAGTACTAACAAACAGGCATGGACTATATTTAGCATAAAATTCTTAGGTATTGTTTTAAATAAGAATTGGCAAGATTAAAAATCCATTGAACAAAGATGGATTTATTTATTAAATGGGCAAACTATTAGCCTACTTGATATTAATACAAAATTGGTGCATAGGAAATTAGGGAAGGGAAATAAGAATTTGTAATCTATTAAGAATCATGGTAGGTCAAACAAGGTCCTTAAATGAAAATGAAAAATTAGAAGAATAGAGTTAGACAACTTGACATGAAAATTTGAATAGGTTATCAACATTATTTAAAAAATATAAGAACAAAATTTGTAGCAAATTAAAAGTAATTTCTAGGTTATTAGTTATTTTCTTTTAAAAAATATCTATTTGATAAAAATTTAAAATTTCAATGTAATAATACTAATTTTTTAGGAAAAAGATAAGAAACAAATGTATGCCTTACCACCCTTAGGACAATCATAACATAATTTTTATTATGAGACTCTAAATATAAGTAGAGGACACATGTCCAAATGTGATACGTAGGTTCTGTGAATTTTCTACAACTTTTTAAAAATATAAAAACTCATGTCTTACTATAATTTGGTCAAAATTTTATGAAATTCAAGTTTTAAAATCCTCTAGTATGCTAAGGGTAGAATGTGACGTATCTTTTGGATTTGAAAATTTTGAAACCGTTTGAAAGCTATTAATGTTTTTCAATCAACCTATTAATTAGGACTTTAGTCATAATTCATGTAAAAAATGAATAATAATTATTTATTAAATTCAAAATAAGAAATAATTCATATTGGTGAAAAACCCTATAGTATGCTAAGGGTAGAATGTGACATATCTTTTGGATTTGAAAAATGTGAAACCGTTTGAAAGCTATTGATGTTTTTCAATCAACCTATTAATTAGGACTTTAGTCATAATTCATGTAAAAAATGAATAATAATTATTTCTTAAATTCAAAATAAGAAATAATTCATATTGGTGAAAATTTGACAATTTTCTTAACAAACCCTTTTGTTTAATTAATTTTGGGTAAAAAGTTGTTAGCCACATGGGCGAAATCTAAAAAACCAAGGAAACTTCTAAACACACTTTTTCTGTTGACTTTCAAGTTTGGCACTTCCTAGCCAAATCCCAAAGCAATCCCCAAGGAAAATCTCAAGGTTGTTATCTTTATTAGAGAAAACAGATATCGATTATTATCGGATATTCATTAATAACAAATATCTGATAGCTTTGTTAGTATTGAATATCCAATATCTCTATCAGTATCGAATATCTAATATTATCAGATATTTGTTACCTTATCTATGTTTTCCAATTGTTAGTTAGTTTATTATAAATATTTTTTTATTTCAACTATATATAAAATTGACAAATAATTGTTACTTTATAATATATCATATATTATAATCATTTATATAATTATACAATGTAAAAAGGGAAGCAATGTGTTAATGGGTAAATCATTTCTCTTTTTCATATATTGCACATTTCAGAAGGAAAATGCCCCACTAGGCTCAAGAGGAGACTCAAATGCTAAGTAGGACAATGATCCTTCACTAAAATATGTAATGATGTAGTAATGTAATATACATGATTAAATAGACAAGTTACTAACAAATTGGAAATAACATACTGATACGGACTAACAGTGAGTAGAAATGTATAGAAACGGAAACTAGGGCACAAATTTGACCTGTGGGTGAAATTTAGGCTAAAGAGTGAAACTTGATGTGTACCTAGGGATGCCAATGACATTTTGTACCTGGCAATTTAGGTTGAATTTTTCTGGGTCTTTTCAACTATGTCTGATCTTTTTTATCTCTGTTTGGTGGCTCTGTAACATGTTCTTGTGCACAGAAAAATGGGGAAAAGTTTTTCTAAAGGGTTTGCCTTTCTTGAACCTCTGTTCAAGAATCAACCTTGAAAATGGAAAGAAAATGTATAAAGGAAAGTATGTAAAAAGGAAAATGTTAGATTCACCTTGCATAGACTCTCCTAGACAAATGTAAAAATCACTCATACCCATGAAGATGTTTGGTTGTGTTTCAAATCCAAAGAGAAGACCTTGGGATGTGATGTAGAATTAAGGATGACCTCACAAATGCAAAGATCTATGAATGTCACTCCTAGATCTTGAATGTTGATATGCTAGATAATCACTTGCATTGAAGGAGAGAACATGGAATGGAAGGAAGGATCTTCTTGCTTGATTGAGAATTCCTCTACTTAGCCATCATGGGAGAGAAAATTTATTCAATTAGAGAAGATTACCTTTGACTTAAATGATCTTGAAGAATTGGATGCTTGGAGATCTTGATCTTGGATGCTTGACTTTAAATCTTGAATCCAATTTGCTTAATTGCTATGGATTGCTTTAAAATCTTGATAGCTTGATTTCAAAAATGCTTGAGTATGGTTGTGATATGCAAAATGAGGAGAGATAAGGTATTTTTTTATACTTACTCCACCATTTCAAGATTCAAAAATGATCCAGGACGACCATAAAATCAAATCTCCTGCTAATACCCTAGGCCAAATTTGGGGCTCAATCCTCAGGGACATAATGTCATTGGCATTGTGTACCCTAGAGAATAGGCTATAATGTGGAGGGGATATTAGGATGGGTGAAAAGAAGTGGGAGAAAAAAAGATAGGTTGCTATGATCAAGTATAACAAGCATTGAGACCTCAAAATCACCAAAATGGGGTCTAATAGGTCCTAACAAGCATATAATCATGGGTGCTAACTTTTTAGTATGGTACAATAATTATATATAATATTAATATATATTATATAATAAATTTTATATATAAATAGTTATATATATTTCTAATACATATAATATGATATAATTAATGATATTAATATTATGTGTGTTAAATTTTTTTATATATCCTTGATATATAAATTATATTTCCATATATCCCTCTTATAATCTCCCAATTGGACACTCTTTCCCTCTAGCTACAAGTTTACCTCTCTCTCTCTCTCATATTGAGCTCCCTCCTCTCCTAATATCCTATTGGTCCCCTCTCCCTTTCTCTTGGCATCTATTCCCTTCTCCCTATTCTTAAATCTTTATCTCCCCTCATGCCCCCCTCACTCTCCAAAGTGTACATAATATACATAAAACAAGATTATTATATAATAAACATGAAGTAAATAAGATACAAAATTAATTAAATGAGAATCTCTCTCTCTCTCTCTCTCTCTCTCTCTCTAGTACTTTTATATTGAGCTCACTCCTCTCCTAATATCCTATTGGTCCCCTCTACCTTTCTCTTTGCTTCCATTCCCTTCTCTCTATTCTTAAATCTTTATCTCCCCTCATGGACCCCCCTCTCTCCAAATTGTACATAATATACATAAAACAAGATTATTATAAAATAAACATGAAGTAAATATGATTAAAAATTAAGTAAATGATATACAAAATAAAGTAAATGAGAATATATCCCCAACCTCTCTCTCTCTCTCTCTCTCTCTCTCTCTCTCTCTCTCTCTCTCTCTCTCATACTTTTATATTGATCTCCCTCCTCTCCTAATATCCTATTGGTCCCCTCTCCTTTTCTCTTGGCATCTCTTCCCTTCTCTCTGTTCTTAAATCTTTATCTCCCCTCATACCCCCCTCTCTCTCTCTCCAAAGTGTACATAATATACATAAAACAAGATTATTATACAATAAGCATGAAGTAAATGAGATAAAAAATTATAAATTATATACAAAATAAAGTAAATGAGAATATCTCCCCAACCTCTCTCTCTCTCTCTCTCTCTCTCTCTCTCTCTCTCTCTCTCTCTCTCTCTCGTACTTTTATATTGATCTCCCTCCTCTCCTAATATCCTATTGGTCCCCTCTCCTTTTCTCTTGGCATCTCTTCCCTTATCTCTGTTCTTAAATCTTTCTCCCCTCATACCCCCCCCTCTCTCTCTCTCCAAAGTGTACATAATATACATAAAACAAGATTATTATACAATAAGCATGAAGTAAATGAGATAAAAAATTATAAATTATATACAAAATAAAGTAAATGAGAATATCTCCCCAACCTCTCTCTCTCTCTCTCTCAAAGTGTACTTAGTATACATCAACCAAGATTATTCCACAATAAACATGAAATAAATGAGATTCAAAATGAAGATCTCTCTCTCTCTCTCTCTCTATAGATATATATACATATATACATACATACATACATACATATTTATATATATATATATGTATATATATATATATATATATATACATATATATATATATATATATATATATATATATATATACATATATATATATATATATATACATATATATATATATATGTATATATATATATATATATATATATATATATATGTATATATATATATATATGTATATATATGTATACACACACACACACACACACACACACACACACACACACACACACACACACACACACACACACACACACACACACACACATATATATATATATATATGTGTGTGTGTGTGTGTGTGTGTGTGTGTGTGTGTGTACATATATATACATACATACATATATATATATATATATATATATATATATATATATATATATATATATATATATATCTATATATATATATATATATATATATATATATATATATATATATATATATATATATATATCTATATATATATATATATATATATATATATATATATATATATATATATATATATATATATATATATATATATATATATATATATATATATATATAAAGATAAAGTGGATGATTTGTGAAAGAAATAGGACTTAGTTTATAGGTTTGAGGAGGGATGAATGGATGATTGAGATGAAAAACTTGCGAAGGGCCGAGATGCATTTTGAGGGAAGCACATGGATTATGCTTTCTCAAATCCATAGCATAATGACAAGTGTCACCATGGGAGGGGTTGAGAGGATATTGAAAGTTGGAGTAGATTTTACATAAAGGCATATCTTGTCCCACACCCCAAGGGACAAAGATTGGGTAATGTGACCATTTTAGGGATTGTGAAGGAAAAGTTGGAGAATGTGAAGAGGATTGGGGGGTCTGAAAAAATAATTAAAAATTATTTTGGAGGGGACAAATGTGTAAAAGAGTGTAAGATTTAAGGTTTAAAGAGATATGGGTTGACTTTGGGGGCTAATCTCTTGGGTTAGGAATGTGCAAATGATTAAAAGGAAGATTAGACTTAATTAATGGGCAAGTGGGATTATTAGGAGGATGTGATGGGAGGAGAGATAAGAGTGGTGGGTTTAATTAAGAAAATGAAGGTATTTACTTAATTATATGGGGATTAGTATATGCAAGTGGGTTTGATTGAGTTTAGAAGAAATGGTTAAGTTATTAGAGTGAGGTTAGGTGAGGGTTAAAGTTAGGAGACATGTGTTCAAATAGAATGTAATATATTATTTAATTGTAAGTGAGGTAATTAGGATAAAATGAATTAATTTAAATAGATAGATGTATTTATTTAAATTAATAAAGGAAAATAGATTAATTAAATTAAATGGATATGGGTTGTTGTTAAATTAATTGGACTATAGCTTAATTAATTATATTAATTTATCTAGAAGGCTAACATAAACTAATTAAATAATATGTAACTATTTAATTAATAATGCACAAGAGAGTGATGTTTCCCTTATGCTTGGAGAAATGTTCCACCAAGTCAAAATCCCTCAAAGGATGAACACTAACATTTACTCCATGATTATTGCTTGGAGTTTGCAGTTAGGGGAACCCTTTGACAATGTCCGAGCAATAATTCAAATAATTGTACCCATGGAATTTTTAGGAGACATGGGTGAGCTTCTTACCCGAGTGGTTCCAAGGTTAGGCATGAACTTTATAGATGATCCAACTCATGTAGAAATGGTGGAAAGCACCGAGTTTACTCCTTTTGTGTGGAGGTTCGAGCCTGATAAGAGGAAGAAAAGGTTCAAATATCTAGGAAGGGATGGATGTGCATAAAGTTGTAATACCCCAAAAATGGGCTATATGTTCATTCACTAATACATTTGGGGTGAAATTGCGACGGCCATTTGCGACGGCAGGCAAATGTCATGTGGTTTTGCCCTTTTTTTTTTTTTTCAAATATAGCCCGACACCGTCGCAATTTGCGACGACAATACATTTGTCACTGTCGCAATTGCGACGTTGTCGGGATATAAGCGCAAAATTAAAAAGGAACGTTGTCATGTGTGTTTTCAACAGCGCCGTAACCCTCCGCGAAATCACATCAGGATATAAGGGCAAACAAAATAAGAACGTTGTCATTTGTGTTTTCAACAGCGCCGTAACCCTCCGCGAAATCACATCGGGATATAAGGGCAAAAAAAACAAGAACGTTGTCATTTGTGTTTTCAACAGCGCCATAACCCTCCGCGAAATCACAGCTACAATTTCTGAGTACGTTGGGTTTATTTTTCTTTTGTCATTATTATGTAATCTGGTATTCAGCTGTTAGAGAGCTAAAATACCCAGAAATGAGGACATATCTATGTTGAATTTATTGTTAGCGGCTTTGGTTATTTAGAAGTTTAATTTTATTTGTTCATCTTTCAAGCACAAACGTTTTGTGGACCGTAACATCTTCATTGTTTCGGGTATGCAGTGAAACAGCCCTAACTTGCAATTGCAATGTTGTTGGGATATAAGGGCAAAAAAAAAAAGGAACGTTGTCATTTGTGTTTTCAACAGCACCGTAACCCTCCGCGAAATCACATCGGGATATAAGGGCAAAAAAAACAAGAACGTTGTCATTTGTGTTTTCAACAGCGCCGAGAGAGATTCCCTCCGCGAAATCACAGCTACAATTTCTGAGTACGTTGGGTTTATTTTTCTTTTGTCATTATTATGTAATCTGGTATTCAGCTGTTAGAGAGCTAAAATACCCAGAAATGAGGACATATCTGTGTTGAATTTATTGTTAGCGGCTTTGGTTATTTAGAAGTTTAATTTTATTTGTTCATCTTTCAAGCACAAACGTTTTGTGGACTGTAATGTCTTCATTGTTTCGGGTATGCAATGAAACAACCCTAACTTGCGACTACCTTCACGGTACTTGTGTACATTATCATGTTGTCTTTACAGTGACTGTCCTCATTCAAGTGGCAATTACACAAGGGACAGTCACTGTGAGATGTCCTCATTTGTGACAAGGACAGTCACACTTAGGACATCTCATAGTGATATTCCCTTGTGTAATTTCCACTTGAATGTATTGCTATTGAACCACATTAATGCTTTTCTTCTTCAACAAATGAGGACAGTCACTGTAAAGACAACATGATAATGTACACAATTACCAAAAAATGATCTTGTTAATTGATGTAACACTTTGTCTTGCTCACTCCCTATCCTTCACTAGGGTCTCTTTAGGCCAATGTTTTGACTTGATAGGGTACTTAACTATCCCTACACTCTTTAGGTATCTCTACCCAAGATCCCACTCCTTCAACTAGTGCACACCAACAAGAAATACAACGAACTCTGCTCAATACCAATCTAGCTACTAGGACACTCCTAGTCTTGTCTTCACAAATTGAAACACATTCAACTAGAACTTTACTCCATGGAGAGGCTGGCCACTAGGACCTCTATTGGTTTCAATATTACTCCTTCACCTATACTTTTCATCAATACTTCAATCCGGTTCATCAAACCATGCATGCCAATTGCATCCAAAAATAGGCTGCTAGCAATTAGGCCTTTGTCAAGCCTTTTTGTTTATATTAAGCCACCTAAAGGGCTTAGGATTCAGATGCCCTTTATTGAGAACTCCAAGATATCTAAGGTCTTCTCCTCCTAGATTTTTTGTACACCAACTGCTACAGCCATGCCTGAAAACAAGTATTTTGACACAACTTGGACAGTCTGACTAAGAGTTTGTTTTCTTAGCAGCCAAAGAAACTCACCCAATCTTCTAATTTGACTTGGGGCTTCTTTAGATGTGTGTCTACCTCTCCATGAGATTTTAGTTGAAGCAACCAATGCATTCAACTTGTTGTAATCTTCTTGTAATGATTTGTCATCCCTAACTGTGCTCAACTGACTCACCTAGGACATCATTGCAAACATAGAAAATGAGCTTCCCAGGGCCCCTCCTTCCAAACATATAGTACATGGAGTCTCCTCACCCATTCCAAGAGCCCGTACAAAATTGACAATGGAATGATGAGCTAAGACTCCATTTGTTCAACCTGCCTGGTTCAAACCAATGATAGGGTACTTAACAAAAGAATTAACAAACTAGTTGGAATGCTTCAAAACTCAAAAAAAACACAACACAGAATAAAAAAACAACTTGTACTAACTTTTCCAATAGACACTGCGAGCTATCTAATCCATTAATCAACTGAAAACAAAGAAACAAAAAAACTCAAGAATTCACTAAAACCGTGTTACTCTACAAATCTTCTTAATTCCAAATGTTTTTCCCCCCAACCTTTTGCACAGATCGATGGAGGCCTCTTATAGTTGATCTGATGCCTAATTCAATGGTTTCATATAGTTACATAACCATCTTACTCGAAAATGCTCCCTTGCACAAATGTTGTCAATGTTGTGAATGACAACATTGACAACTTGTTACAACCTTTGGGATTTTGGTTCAAAAATTATTGTTCAAACACCATAAGACCCTAACCATGACTTAGTTAGGCTATTTAGACCTCACATAGGCCACTTCTACACTTCTTTGCCCAATTTGACCCCTAAATGCTTCATTCCCACTTTTGCCACAATATTGGTAACTTGGGTACAAATTGGCACTTGCCTTCACAAAGGTCACACATGAGGACATCTCACAGTGATCGATTGTCCCTTGTGTAATTTCCACTTGAATGTATTGCTATTGAACCACATTAATGCTTTTCTTCTTCAACAAATGAGGACAGTCACTCTAAAGACAACATGATAATGTACACTCACTGTACGGACAGTCACAAATGAGGACATCTCACAGTGACTGTCCCTTGTGTAATTGCCACTTGAATGTATTGCTATTGAACCACATTAATGCTTTTCTTCTTCAACAAATGAGGACAGTCACTCTAAAGACAACATGATAATGTACACTCACTGTAAGGATAGTCACAAATGAGGACATCTCACAGTGACTGTCCCTTGTGTAATTTCTGCTTGAATTACACAAGGGACAGTCATTGTGAGATGTCCTCATTTGTGACAAGGACAGTCACACATGAGGACATCTCACAGTGATTGTCCCTTGTGTAATTTCCACTTGAATGTATTGCTATTGAACCACATTAATGCTTTTCTTCTTCAACAAATGAGGATAGTCACTCTAAAGACAACATGATAATGTACACTCACTGTAAGGACAGTCACAAATGAGGACATCTCACAGTGACTGTCCCTTGTGTAATTTCCGCTTGAATTACATAAGGGACAGTCATTGTGAGATGTCCTCATTTGTGACAAGGATAGTCACACATGAGGACATCTCACAGTGATTGTCCCTTGTGTAATTGTCACTTGAATGTATTGCTATTGAACCACATTAATGCTTTTCTTCTTCAACAAATGAGGACAGTCACTCTAAAGACAACATGATAATGTACACTCACTGTAAGGACAGTCACAAATGAGGACATGTCATAGTGATTGTCCCTTGTGTAATTGCCGCTTGAATTACACAAGGGACAGTCATTGTGAGATGTCCTCATTTGTGACAAGGACAGTCACACATGAGGACATCTCACAGTGATTGTCTGTAATGTCCCCTTTTTGGCTAACTTGGAAAACAGGAACAATTACTCCACTTCTCAGACTTACTCTATTAGATACTTACAATTAAACTAAGTAATGGAGGTTACTTAAGATATCAACCGCTATTTCAGATTCAATCACAATATGTGTGCAAGATGATATTGATACCAATATGTTTAATAGCACTGTCGGATATAATGATATGAAATATGCTATGAATATGATGTTTCCTATCACTTATAGTGATAGTATAATGATGGTATGTCTGATATAAACAATATCGATATACAATCAATAAGTATTGCTTACAGCAATGTATTTGCTGTGTCTGATATGATGATGTAATTATGCAAATGTGTAATATCGCTATGAGTGATATGTTGCTATTTCAAATTCTGAATTATATGCTTGCAACTTCAAATATTGATGTTGTTTCTGACTATCCTTTCTATCTGTGCAATCATGGTGTTGTCTCTGATCTGCAATGATAAACTTGAAACCAAACTGCCAAAGGCAGATGCTCTATTGAGTATATCCAAATATGGATAAGTAAATAAAGTTCTAATGATGCCTTGAGTGACTGACGAGAATGCATTCTTATATTGTCTTTAACAAATGAAGAGATGCTATGAATGAGACGTGTCTTGTTTCTTCCTCCATGTCCCTTTGTTAAGCACACCTTTCCATAATCCGACAGTTCACATAATATTATTTCATTATTTTCTGATCATAGATAACTCCCAGATTGACTCAATATCAAATCTTTTTATGAAGGTAATCTTCCCTAATTGGTAGTGCAACCAGTAGTTAACATCCATTGTGTTTGTATTAGTTTGGTCTAACTATCATTAGTATTTAGTCAATCGATATTAACTCTTGCCTTATCCCATATTGTTATGATGATATCCAATCTTTCTACTCTGATATAAGTCGATATCATTTTCTGATAATTGTCCATTTATTGGTTGATTGCTGGTAATGGAGTTTGATCTTCAAATTGACTTCCATTCCTGTTAATACTTAAGGATACATTGTACTTATTATCCATGACTGATGCCTCATTCATCAATAGCTTGTGATATAATCACTGATGCTTTTGTGTTTCTACAAGATGTGGTTTATCTCAGACAATCGATAATCTTTCAATCCTTTAGTCGATATCCTCCTATGTGGTGTCTATTGATATAGATAGTAGAATTCAATCTAGTTTATGTTATTGTCATGATAACATAGGAAGTGATGGTGCATATTTGCTAGCGGGTCTTCATGTTTGATATTGCTTTATCGGATATGTCATTGTCTAAACTTGTGCAATTAATGATTTTTTATAATATATGAATGGTTATCCTTCTTGCTTATCAATACATCTTCTGAAACACATAGCGACCTATCCCTTATTCATATCATGTTGATCTTGACTTCATAGTATTTGGTTCATTAATCATCCTCTCATGGTATCGATGTGTAATGACTAGTGATTGTTGTATCACTTCTTCGTTCCTCATCGTGATAGATAATGCAGATGTTTAATGTAGATGTATATCGATTACAGATATTCGATATTGCTTTAAACGTTATTATTATTATTATTATTATTAATGTTATTGTTATTATTAAATATTATAATTAATGATGTTAGTAATATTAATAATATTATAATAAATATTATTATAGTGATAACATATTGTTTTATATTGAGAGGTTTATTAATATTATTTATATATTAAAATTATTATATCAATAATTGATTTAATATTATTACTTAATATATTATTATAATATAATATATATAATTTATTAATAATTATTTATTATTAATTTATATTATAATTATAATCATAATTATATTATTTATTAATATTTTAATATTATTTAATTAACATATTACTTATTATGCTAACTATATATTATTATTATCTTTTGATAATAATTATATATTATTGTTATATACCGTTAATAATAGATTATTATATATCATCTAATCATTTTATTATTATACTAAGTTCAATATGTCACGGCTCATGACATTGTCCCTTGTGTAATTGCCACTTGAATGTATTGCTATTGAACCACATTAATGCTTTTCTTCTTCAACAAATGAGGACAGTCACTCTAAAGACAACATGATAATGTACACTCATTGTAAGGACAGTCACAAATGAGGACATCTCACAGTGACTGTCCCTTGTGTAATTGCCACTTGAATTACACAAGGGACAGTCATTGTGAGATGTCCTCATTTGTGACAAGGACAGTCACACATGAGGACATCTCACAGTGATTGTCCCTTGTGTAATTGCCACTTGAATGTATTGCTATTCAACCACATTAATGCTTTTCTTCTTCAACAAATGAGGACAGTCACTCTAAAGACACCATGATAATGTACACTCACTGTAAGGACAGTCACAAATGAGGACATCTCATAGTGACTGTCCCTTGTGTAATTGCCACTTGAATGTATTGCTATTCAGCCACATTAATGCTTTTCTTCTTCAACAAATGAGGATAGTCACTCTAAGGACAACATGATAATGTACACTCACTGTAAGTGTACATTATCATGTTGTATTACAAATGGACCTTATGTTGGTCGGGATATAAGTGCAAAAAAAAAAAGGAACGTTGTCATTTGTGTTTTCAACAGCGCCGAGAGAGATTCCCTCCGCGAAATCAAGCGAGTTATCATTTGTGTTTTGAACAAAGCGGGTTGTCATTTGTGTTTTGAACAGCACCGAGAGAGATTCCCTCCGCGAAATCAAGCGGGTTGTCATTTGTGTTTTCAACAGCGCCGAGAGAGATTCCCTCCGCAAAATCACAGCTACAATTTTTGAGTACGTTGGGTTTATTTTTCTTTTGTCATTATTATTTAATTTGGTATTCAGCTGTTAGAGAGCTAACATACCCAGAAATGAGGACATATCTGTGTTGAATTTATTGTTAGCGGCTTTGGTTATTTAGAATGCTTCCCCACAATACTTAATTACACAAGGGACAGTCACTGTGAGATGTCCTCATTTGTGACAAGGACAGTCACACATGAGGACATCTCACAGTGATTGTCCCTTGTGTAATTGCCACTTGAATGTATTGCTATTCAACCACATTTATGGGCCCGTTTGGACCACGACACACAATAGCATCTACAGAGAAGAATATCCCAGGTGTAACAAGTTGTAAGAATATACCAACAGTTCTAAGAAGTTCCCTAGCACGTAGTAGCATCTACAGAGAATAATATACAACATGAGGGCAGCCACTGTAAAGACAACATGATAATGTACACTCATTGTATGTGTACATTATCATGTTGTCTTTACAGTGACTGACCTCATTCAAGTGGCAATTACACAAGGGACAGTCACTGTGAGATGTCCTCATTTGTGACAAGGACAGTCACACATGAGGATATCTCACAGTGACTGTCCCTTGTGTAAGCCACTTGAATGTATTGCTATTCAACCACATTTATGGGCCTGTTTGGACCACGGCACACAGTAGCATCTACAAAGAAGAATATCCCAGGTGTAACAAGTTGTAAGAATATACCAACAGTTCTAAGAAGTTCCCTAGCACATAGTAGCATCTTCTAATTGTCTATACCACTTCACAAGGTATTGTTTGCACACATTGTTTTTGGTTCTTTTGATGACCCTTGTTTTGAAATTGCTATTAGGCCTTGTAGCTTATATGTTTTGATTGCTGGAGAGCTTCTAAAGCTAAGCAAGAAGACCATTGCATGAGTTATAGCCGCGCGCTCAGGTTTGAAAATTGTATATTTTTTAATCTAATGTATATTTTAATCCTTTTTCCATGTCATGTAATATGTCTTGCCTTGTAGCTTATATGTTTTGAAATTGTTGTTAGGCCTTGTAGCTTATATGTTTTGATTGCTAGAGAGCTTCTAGAGCTAAGCAAGAAGACCATTGCACTAGTCGTAGCCGCGCGCTCAGGCATGAAAATTGTATATTTTTTAATCTAATGTATATTTTAACTAGACTTTTAAAATATTAAAGGATAGGTCTAAGAAGATTTGTGTACTTTTGACAATTTTGCTTAGTCACTGAAAGTTGTAGACCAAAGTTTTCATAGCCCAATTTTTGCTTCCTGTGAAGAACGATCATGTCAGATAATATAAGTGAAGAACAAAATAGGGAGACAATCGCTAGATTGTGGTCTAACTTGAAAAGAAAAGGTGATGGAGAATGTTATTGTCCCTGCAAAATTTGTAAGGGCTTAAACCGTAGAAGATTGCTAATCAAAACAGTTAAGAGACATTGTAGGGAGAATGGTCACATTGAAGGGGGGCATGACTATCATCCACTGGTAAGTTGTTCATTATATCATTTTAACAATTTATATACATATGAAATCACTTGATGATGAGTTGAAGATCATGGTTTATTTATGTTAATCAATTTTATATAGGTTGATCTCCCCAGGGAAGTACATGATATGGAGGAACATGGGGGTGCGAATATCCAAGGTGAAGATAATGATCCCATGGAAGATGACGATCATGCGCCAGAAAACACAATTGAAGATGATGGTATAAATACATTGATCCATGACACATTTAGTCCAAGCGGATCTGATCATGATGATGATGATAGCCTTGATGTACCTCTACTTGAGAAGGCATACGAGCCCCTATACAAAGACTCCCAAACAACTCTTCTCTCTACTGTATTGTTGTTGTTGAACTTGAAGGTTATGAATGGTTTATCCAACATAACAATGTCACGTATGTTAAGGTATGTCATATATGTCTTTATAGTTAACAAAGGGTGAATCATGTACCACTAATATTGTTTATATTAACAACTTATATTTTTTGCTGTAGATTGATAGGTGAGTTTTTGTTACCACCATCAAATATTCTACCTCGCTCATATCGAGAATTATCTACTATTATGAAAGATATTGGAATGGAGTATCAAGCAATACATGCTTGTCCCAATGATCATATTATATATTATAAAGAACATGAATTTGCAACACAATGCCCTGTATGTCATACGAGTAGATATCGAACAGATCGAATAACAAAAAAGGTGCCTCACAAGGTTCTTCGTTACATCCCCATTATTCCACGGATGCGACAATTATTCAGGTGTACTAGCTTGGCACAATTTATGGATTACCATGCACGCAATAGAAGTCGAGATGACATTATTCGAATCCCTGCGGATGGTTCGGCATTTATGCACATAGAGGAAAAGTGGCAACACTTCAAAGAAGAACCTCGTAATCTCAGGCTTTCATTGGCAGCGGATGGTGTCAATCCATTTGGAGAGATGAGATCTGTTTGCTCGGTGTGGCCTGTTTTTGTTATCAACAATAACATTCCTCCGTGGATGTCAATAAAGAGGGAGCACATTATGTTGGCAATGATTGTTCCAGGTATTTTATCATTTGATAGTTATTAATTTACATGTACTTACAAATCTTACAGTAAAATGGTCACAATAATTATGTAATGTTACTGTTCATTCAAGTAGGTAAATATCAAGTTAAAGATATGAATGTATATATTGAGCCTCTTATTGACGAGTTGGTGGAGTTATGGAACGGTATCACTATGTATGACGTGTCTAGACCAATAGGACAAAGACAATTTCAATTCCATGCAATACTTGTATGGACAATACATGATACCCCAGGGCTAACACATTTTTGTGGTATGTTATAGTGAATTCAAGTTGCGCATGATAATTCTAATTATAAAAATCAACATATTTAATAATCCAATTATATCATTATCTTGTAGGTCTTCAAACAAAGGGAAAATTTGCATGTCCAGTTTGTGGTCCAAAGATGAAATCTCGTCATTCAAAAAGTTTAGGAAAGCATGTGTTTGATGAGTACAGACACTTCCTCCACAGGAATCATAAGTATCGAAGTATGGAAAAACATCTTTTCAATGGGAAAGAAGAGACTACATCAAAGCCACGAAGAATGACACCTCGCCTATGGAAGTTGGAATATAATAGAATTAATCGTCGAGGTAATGTCGTTCCACTTAATGGTTTATGTTTGTAATTTATATATTTCTATTGTGATTTTTGTTTACTAATTATGTAATTGATGATCGTGAAGGTCGTCAAGGCACTACTGACAACCTTCCAAAGGGACTAAAAAGCTATCCCAGACAATTTAGTAGGTTGCCCTACTATGAGGACCTACAAATTGTGCATTTGTTTGATCTTATGCATGTTGGAAAGAATATAACAGAGACATTGTGGAAAATACTAGATGGAAGGCGTGACAAAGAAAAAATTGTCAAAATTTGTAATGACATTCATGAATCCAATCATGCACTGAAGAATTTCATTCACTCAAATAGCAACAGAGATCAGATTAATATAAGTGCCCTTCCTTGGTTATTAACGGAGCAGCAAAGTGATGCCATAAAAGAAGTCATACGAAAAATTTGATTTCCCACAGGATTTGCTGGGAACATAAGCAATCTCATATCAAAGAAAAGTGAATTTGGGCCAGGGCTCAAAACGCATGATTGGCATACTTTCATCAAGGTAAGTTATGTTCTTCTGTATTTACAATATATTCATAAACTACGTGTACTATTCATTATGTTATGTTAGAAAATAATGAAATGATTGGTTTATAATTACTGCAGTACGTGCTACCTCTATCTCTCCCAGAGCACTTCAACAATAACATCAAACAAGTGATATATGATCTTGGAAAATACATGAGGTAAGCAGTAATATCTGTTCAATTTGTTGTATATATTTATTATATTCGCGATTTATTTTTCTTGCTATGTAATCTATTGTATATTATTTTGTAAAGTCTCGTATTTATATGTTTTTTGTGACTTGAATCTCTTAATGTAGGTGGTTGTCATCTAAAGAAATCCATAAAGAAGATATAGACTATTGGAAGAGAAGAATTCCTCATTTATTGTGTGAAATGCAAAAGTGTCTACCTCCAACTTTTTTCAATGCACAAGAACACTACCTCATACACCAAGTTGAGGAGATTGAATTGTGTGGACCTGCACACACTAGGTCAATGTGGATGGTTGAGAGGCACTTGAAATCTTTGAAGGCTTTGGTTTGACAAAGAGCACATCCTGAGGGTTCTATGGTAGAGGGATACATGGTATACCAGACTATGGTGTACATTACTGAATATCTTCCTAAGTTTGCTTCAAATATCCATGTAGATCGCATTTGGGATCTCGACCCTTTTAAAAAATTCAAAGGGGAGTACTTGATGGGGAAAGGTAGATTGAGGAAAGTGACAGGTAATAAATTATAAGATGTTATTGTAATAAATTATTTCTTAATCTTCAAAATAAATCGGTTGTAAGTCGTCTATTTTTTTTTTGTACAGTTGCTCGAGAGTGGGATGCACTACATTTGTATATTGCAAACAATCTTGATTGGATGATGGTATGGATTGAATGATGTCAACATTCTGGTCACACATTAACATGGGAAGGTGTATCTTCATTGGTTAAAGAAGCTCATCGTAATGGAGATTCTAATGTTACGCAAAGGGAAATAGATTTAGCATATGGTTTAAGAGATTTCCAGGTACGTACAAAATTATTAATCACCCGTATGTTTATCAACTCACGATATAATAATTTTGACATGTTTCACATATTATTGCAGGTTAAACACCACAAGGGTATGTTCTGTAATGGTCAAAAATTTTGCGTCAAAGTGTTGGATGACACGAAGAAAACTTGTGATTCTGGAATAACTGCAGTCTTTCAAGTGACTAATATTTCATCTAGAAATGACTTAGATCCTCAAGAGTCTAAAAATCAATACTATGGCATTTTGGATGATATACTTGAGTGCGACTTTAGTTCCTTCAAATTAGTACTCTTCATTGTCAAATGGTACAGGCTACGACTTAATCCAAATGATCCTAATAGAACTGTTATTGAACATGATAATGGATTTACAATGGTTAATACAAGGTCGTTTGAGCCAGTTGGGGATGAGCCCTATGTTCTTCCAAGCCAATGTGAACAGGTATTTTACTCAGAGGTTTCACATAAACCGGGTTGGTCATTTGTTGTTAGACATGAACCGAGAGGAAGGCCGATAAAGTATAATGCGATGGAAGAAGAAGATACCGAAGAAGTAGAAGATGATGTAGATGATGATCACGATCGACAATTATTGGATGATGTTCCTGAGACAAATTTTCATGAAGAAGAAGAAGAAGATGATGCTGCTACTGATGATGATGATGAAGATGATGTTGATGTTGATGATGATGATGTTGATGATGACGACAACGACGACGATGATGAGGACGATGATGATGACGACGATGATGAGGATGATGATGATGATGATGATGATGATGATGAGGATGATGATGATGAAATTTAAAGGTATGCCATCAATCCTTAATATATTTAATATTCATTTCTTGATAGAAATATATTTGTCTTAAATGGTTACATAGTTTATTCATTATCTATTTAAAAGCTATAAGTGTTATAATGTGTACGTTTTAATGTTTTTAATTTTTATGTGATGCTTATGATGGATGTGATTATGATTATGATGTGATTATGCTCACGATAATTGAATTACATTTGCAGGAAATTGAACCCTTTTCAAGAGCATCCCGCACAGTCTCATGGATCGACAGGTATAAGTCAATAAACCTTATAGAAAGTCTATTTAATACACTTATCAATAGTAAGATTGATGTCTTCTAAGATCTCTCCCATTTGCAGGTACCAGCAAATAGGTATTTGTCAGAAGTGTCTTCCTCGAGTGAGGGAAATATAGGAATAGAAGAGGAAAGTGAGACATGCAGTTTATCTAGAATAGGGAGATTAACTAGAGGTCAAAGGACTAGAAGGAAATTCAATAAACACATGAAATTTTTCCTTGCTCAAGGGGGGTCATGTTCTTATGATGATGAGACGAAAGGCGACATCGAGGTGCCCTTGAGGTACCAACATCTACAGAAACATTGGGTACCCAAGGAACTTCCTCCAATAAACACTGATTTTTGTGTTAATGAGAGGATATATCGCATAGCACCATCATCATTACATGGTTTGGGCCTATTTTCTATGGATGGCATAAAGGTGTCTTACAACAAAGTTTCTGAATTGATGGAGTATGTTGGACCATGTTACGATTACAAAAGTTGGATGCATATTGTTCAATATAAAAAAAGTATGCGTAGGTATGCACTCTCGGCAAATTATATACAACAGCAAGACAATAATCGAAGTAAAAGTGTGGCTATATACATTGATGGAAGGCCAAAAGCAACAGGGAATATTGTGGGTTTTATAAATAGTACACGACCTGGGTCAACTATAAAGCAACCCAATTGCATATTTGAGGCGCGCGAGGGAAATCGTGTATTCATCTGTGCGATAAAATCAATACGTGCAGGGGAAGAGCTACTTATTGATTACAATTTGAACCGCATAGATACAAACGAGGCTACTATCATGGGGGTGGTACATACTATTAAACCAACTTCTAATCAATGACTCCAACATACCATTTAGTTATTAAATTTTTGGCTAACATTTTTATACTTGATCTTTGACACAGGGGCACAATATGGAGCAACCGCCCGAAGGTGATGGTGACGATATTCCTAGCTCATCTACACATGAGCAGGTAAAACTCATTGTAATTGTGCAAACTAGATAGAAGCAAAATGTTATTTTTTTTAATGTTATTTTCTTCATTGTTTTGGAGTAATTTTGATAATACTAATACTATTGTTGTCACAGAGGGCTGGTGGTCGGAGAGAGGGAAAGCAACCTGCAGTCCCTCAGGAGTCCCCCCTTGTGGACCCTTTTTTTATTGATTTAGCAGAGACCGATGACCCGATCGGTTCCATTAAAAAGCTGCTAAAGAAAATTGGGAAAGAACTTCTACGTTTGGTATCCATACATCCTCAGACTCAGGAAATAAAAGACAGGGCAGCTGAGTTGTTGCGCTCTTCTGAAAACTTTAAAGTAAGTATTAATGAAATTTTTAATTATTACAAGAGTTCAATAATGGTTTTTATGTTATGCTCTTTTATGACATTAATTAAAATATGGATGCATTGTCTTTACAGAGTTATTTGCGTAATTTTGAACCCCATTCCCATGATGAGGCCGGTATTGCAAGTGGTTCAGGTAGATCACATGTTCCATTCCCCACTTGTGTTTTCCACTGAATATATATAGGAATGATCATAATCATTGACAATACATGCTCGAACAATCTTTTTTTTTAATGCTCTAACAATCTTGTCCATGCTAGTCCACGCGTTCTATATTTATGCATGCTCTAACAATTTTATTCTTCAGCTCCTTTCCATGATGATATGACAACACCGCCTCCATCCAGGACAGCCATAAATGTCTTGCCGACTGCCATGTCAACAACACACAGCCTAAATGCACCAACTGTTGCACCATCTACTGGTACACAAATCCCTCTTTTTCTCTCTTTTGTTATGTGTTTAAGTGTTATGTGTTTACGATGTAGATCCCTTGATTGTGTTTGTGCCATGGGTGCTCTGCACCAATTTATTTCCCTTGAAGTATTATTTCTTGGAGGCATTTGATAATGGTTTTCATTTTTTGCAATAGGAGATGCAACAAGTCCCGATGCAACATCATTTCCTGGATGTTCCCGTGTTCCTAGTACGGGAACGGTGAAGGATTGCGTATTGATCATCAGCGACGATGAAGGTGTTCCCTTAAAAGTATCCAAACTTCCAGGTACTTTAAAGTTATTATTATTCTATAGTGATATAATAGTAATTTAGTTTTTGATCACTCTTCATCGACTAATGATCCCATGATTATTTTGTAGGGAATGATATTTTTTGGCGAAAACTTGGTGACGAGTGTTTGCGGATATTCGGGCCCACCATACGTACATGGTGGAACATCATATCCTAACTAAAACCCCAAACCACTATTTTGATTTCATATCATTGCTAGAATAGTTTTCCTTTTCATCAATTTCTTGAACTATATTAAAGGTAGCTTCTCTTCATTTATGAGTCTAACATGTTTTTTTTTACTTAAAAGGTGGAATAACCAATATAAAAAGTTGAAGGATGATCTTGTACATAGTATGACCCAGCTTTTTGGACCTCGTGCATTCGAGAGAAATAAGCTCCTTGAAAGAGCTGGTTTATGTTTGAAGTATATTAGGGACCAGTACAGGAAATATTTAGAGGTTAACCCAAGGCACGAGCGTCCGCCCTGTGTTCTTGAGGCTGAGTGGCAGGGTTTGATTTTGGATGGAAAGTATAAAGCCGACATGAAAAAAGGAATTACGCCAGTAGAGAGTAGAGCAAGGTATGTGATACTTTTGAGAATGTAATTATGTACTAATTAACCTCTAAATTTTTCCTATACTGGTCTCTAACATATTTCAAACTTTTCATAGATTGCCTGACACATCAAAGGCAACAAAGGCAAGATTAGAAAAGCACGGGACACACAAGCTCGGCTCTGGTGGTTTTCCAAACTTCAAGCACGAGTTGTAAGTATTAGTAAATGAAAACTTGTATCAATTTTTTTATATATTGCAAGGAAATTTTTTTTGATCAAACAATGCAAGTAAAATTCACCATACCAAGAAAAAATGTAGGGGTCAGAGTTCAATAGATGCCTCACAGAAGAGGACAAGAGAATTGGCTTCCAACAAGGCTATAGAGCCGTGGCTGAATGGCTACGAGCTGAAATCAGTGTGCAAGGTTCAAATAATGATGCATCTGAGCCACAGGTAAATAAGCTAAATGAAATTTATTTCAAATTGAATACTTTACCAATTAGTCTATTTGATGTTAAGTTCTAATATAAAGTGAGTATATCTGTTTTAAGAAAGCAATGATAACAATGTGTAGGATATTGGAATGCAGCCTGACAATCCTTCTACACAATCTATGCATAATGAAGGTTCGCATGATGTGCATCCTAGTGGTGGAGGTATACATTTGCTATTAAAATTTTTATATGTAATTACAATTGGTGTTTGGATTAATGTAACATTTTGTATAGCAACTGTAGAGGATCGAGGGGTCGGTGCTCATGAGCATGTTGAGGTTGAGTCTAGACAAAATGATGTGGCCAGATCAGGTAATTAAAGAGCACCACAGTTATGTTCTTTAAAATAATTAAATACTTGTAACAATTATAATTAAATATTTTAAATTTAACTCTTTTATTTGTTATTGTAGAGGACCCCCCTTTGCAGCAGCATAGGAATTTGAGATCATCAAGAACAAAGAACAAAACAACTGATGAGGGGGGTATTGATGATAACACTGATGCTCCTCTTAGAGCTTACATAGAAAAAAAAATTAGAAAGAGAAAAAAGAAATGATTGTCATCTAAATACCTTAATTGATAATGACTGAATTTTATGTCTCAATGAATTTAATTATGTGCTAATGAATGTTCATGAATTATGTGTTTATTTTCATATTGATGAATGTTGTGTGTTAACGAATCTAATGTGTTAATGAATGTTATCATGTGATATTGATTGAATGTTACATTTTATTAATAATTGAAAGAATGAATGAATGTTAGATGTTAATGGGGAATGTAGAGTGATGTTAGGGGGAGGGGGGTGGGGCCAAATGAGCTTCCACCTTCACGTGGTTGGCCCTGTTTAGTAGAGAATATTAAACTATATTCTCGAAACAAAGTGAAGCTCAATAAGATACTAAATGAGTCAAAATGGTTATCAAGGTCCTCTATCCATAAGATACTTGTAGTCAAAATGGTTATTAATAAGATACTTGTAGTCAAAATGGTTATCTAGGTCCTCTATCCATTCCATAAGTTCTTCACCA
The DNA here is from genome assembly GCA_027943335.1 of Chamaecyparis obtusa. Lineage (NCBI taxonomy): Eukaryota > Viridiplantae > Streptophyta > Pinopsida > Cupressales > Cupressaceae > Chamaecyparis > Chamaecyparis obtusa. The sequence goes on from BSBK01000660.1 coordinate 112,825, forward strand.
TTCAAACTTCCTCCATAACAAGGAATGTGCTCTAGGTTAGTCATGAAGCCTAGCATGGACTCTCTGTCAGATAGAGCCACTATTTCAGAGCCTTTTTTGTGCATTTCCTTCAAGCACTGTACAATGTACGGATGTGAAAGGGAGGGCAGACCAGTGTGGAAGTTAGAGTATTTATATCTTATGCTTTGAGAGTTTATTTGGTAGATTCAAGACACCTTATATCAAAGTTATTCCTTTTTCTTATCTGTTGTTCTGTCAAACCCTCATTTTTTGGGTTATTGCATTCAAATTGCCTTAACTTGCAAATAAACCATAGGATATCCTCTGTTCTTTGTAAAATGCAAGTTAAGGGGGTTTATTTTCATATTTTAAAAGCTTTGGAACAGGATACTAAGCCAGAGAATTTCAAGAGCAAGCCCTAGGTCAAGAATCTCAATGTTCTTGACTAGGAGTTGATGGATTATGCAAGATCAGAGGGTAGCGGCAAGTAAAGGACCTCAAACCTTGTTGAATCTAGATCTTTAGAGCATGGTGGACATCTTCAAACTCTGATCTTGGTTTCATGCACCCATTTTCAATGCCTTGTTTTGGAACCCACACCCAAAGGCATGCATTAGGTCTGCGAACTCAATAAGGACATTGATATGCTGGAGTGGAGTCAAGGTCTGGGAGTTGGAGGATTGTTAGAACATCAAAAAGGGTACTCAAAAAACATATAAGTTCATAAGGTCCTTTGTCAAATTGAAGAGTTATTGCTGCAGAACAGGTTTTGGAGACCTACTAGAGTCACTAGGTCTATTTGGACCCGTTTGGACCACGACACAGAGTAGCATCTACAGAGAAGAAGTTTGGTATGCAATGGTCTTGAAACCTCTTGAGAAATTCTTGGTATGCATTTGTGTGGTGCAAAAGCTTCATTGAAAGAGAAAAAGAAGAAAAGAATAGAAATGATTTTTTTTCTTTTTATGTCATATACTGTAACCAGCTACTTATAACTTGCAAAAATTATTATAACCATTTGAAATTGAAACTTAGTTTAATGTGAAACTGAGAACTGCTTTATTAGAGCTTTCTGTGATTTAGATTCAGACATCAAGAACATTGTTTGCCTAATATTGTGATTAATGTTTATTTATTAATATCTCATACTGACAAACAATTGATAATTGTAGGGAAAACGTCATTGGGGGTCTTTGAGGATCCACCAGAAGCCAAGGAGAAAATGTATTCAAATGCTAAAGATGGTGTAACAGTCCTTACAGCTATTGAACCTTGCTGTGTAGATCATCTCCGATTCTCCAAGTTCAACAGTACTGTGGTATTCCTTTGGATACTTCTAATGGTAAATTTCAGACATCAAGTTCTTTTCGTATGAAACTACTACATTTGTAATCTGTAGTTTTAAACTTTTAGTTTATAAATGTTCATCAGCTTTAGTTCGTATGCTGCCATTTCAAGTATGATTAATGAAGTTACCTTTATCACAGGATGAAAGTGAGCAGTCAGCATACTGGTACGGAGCTGGCAGCATTGATACGGTGACTAGGGCATCGTTTAATGGTGGTATTGTGTTTTCCCGTATTTAGGGCATCGGCCTTTTGAAGCATTGCCTTCATCTTTCTTAAGTCTGAGTTTTAAGTTTGTTTATCTCTCTCGGCGCTGTTGAAAATACAAATGACAACGTTCTTGTTTATTTTGCCCTTATATCCCGATGTGATTTCGCGGAGGGTTACGACGCTGTTGAAAACACAAATGAAAACACAAATCCCTTGTGTAATTGCCACTTGAAGGAGGACAGTCACTATAAAGACAACATGATAATGTACACTTACAGCCCGTGTACATTATCATTGTGTCTTTAGAGTGACTATCCTCATTTGTTGAAGAAGAAAAGCATTAATGTGGCTGAATAGCAATACATTCAAGTGGCAATCACACAAGGGACAGTCACTGTGAGATGTCCTCATTTGTGACTGTCCTTACAGTGAGTGTACATTATCATGTTGTCTTTAGAGTGACTGTCCTCATTTGTTGAAGAAGAAAAGCATTAATGTGGTTCAATAGCAATACATTCAAGTGGCAATTACACAAGGGACAATCGATCACTGTGAGATGTCCTCATGTGTGACTATCCTTGTCACAAATGAATATCCTTGTAAAGACAACATGATAATGTACACATACAATGAGTGTACATTATCATGTTGTCTTTACAGTGGCTGCCCTCATGTTGTATATTCTTCTCTGTAGATGCTACTATGTGCTAGGGAACTTCTTAGAACTGTTGGTATATTCTTACAACTTGTTACACCTGGGATATTCTTCTCTGTAGATGCTATTGTGTGCCGTGGTCCAAACAGGCCCATAAATGTGGTTGAATAGCAATACATTCAAGTGGCAATTACACAAGGGACAGTCACTGTGAGATGTCCTCATGTGTGACTGTCCTTGTCACAAATGAGGACATCTCACAGTGACTGTCCCTTGTGTAATTGCCACTTGAAGGAAAAAAGCATTAATGTGGTTCAATAGCAATGTATTCAAGCGGCAATTACACAAGGGATAATCACTCTGAGATTTCCTCATTTGTGACTATCCTTACAGTGAGTGTACATTATCATGTTGTCTTTACAGTGACTGTCCTCATTTGTTGAAGGAAAAAAGCATTAATGTGGTTCAATAGTGATGCAGAGTAGTCAGGGCTTTTAGAATATACAAATATACATCCTTAACTCTCATTCCACCAAGGAAGAAGGAATTCCAATGGTTGAAACGTGAGTTAAGGTCTTTACATCAGTCAAACCCTGAAAATGAGGGTTTGTAAACAATGCACAGAAAATTTGAAATAACTTAGATATAAAACAAAGAGAATCAATCAAACCAACTTCCAAAGCATCAGATGTCACTATTACAACTTCCAGGCAAATTTTATCATCCAACCACCATTCGTACAGTCGTACAGAGTTCGTTTTTCACCAGAAATGCACTAAAATAGGGTTATTTTTATTTTTTATGAAAGCAAAATGATTACAATACTGGTTCTCTGTCTGTCTTCGACCATTTGAAGCCTAAAATAGGCTCTCCAAATGTTGGTTCAACCATCTAGGTGGTTAGAACAGTTTATCCAACAAATGTCAACTTTGCTAAGCAACTTTTAAAGTTGCATTACAACTTTGCAAACAACTTTGCCGAGAAGGTTAAAAATGTGTTGTGAAACTTTAGGAACCTTATTAAAGTTATTTTGGACCTTCAAACTTCTTAACAACATCTAAAATACACCTAATAAACACTTACTATGCTCATTTCATCCAAGGACTCAAAAGATGCCCAAGGTTTATAAGTCACCAAGGGGTCTTGTGTCCAACAAGTGGATGTTTATAAGGAGATAAAATCAATCCTTAATATTTATTACAAACCAAGAAAACATCTAAAACTCCTATTCTAATTTATTGTCATTCAAAAAGACTCTGATTTGTCATTCAAAAAGACTCTGATTTGTCAATCAACAGGACCTTTCACCAGTCAATCCTTCAAAGCTCCAAGGTGAAAATCTTATGTTCCAATTGATAGGATTTGACTCCTTGGCTTCATGGCAACTTCCTTCAATCATGGTGTCTTTGGCTTGCATTAGGGATGCCCCTGCATCAAATAGCAATGCATTCAAGTGGCAATTACACAAGGGACAGTACATGCCCATTAAAGTTGGTGTTTTATTATCCAGCATGACAATGGAGACAACATACTCTGTGTCAATTTTACTGATCAAATTTCCCTCCGCCAGGCAAAGCAACAATCTGGGTATGATAAGGTGAAATTTTGTAGTCCTTTTGGGTATGATAACAGTTCCAGTTTCCAATAAGATGGTTCATTTTTATAATCTAGCTTCAATTTCTCTTGTGAAAATCTTTTTTTCATTTTATGGGTGGTAAAATATAATTATTATGCTAGAGGTGTGTACTTATGGATGATAATGAAACAAAATGATAAGATTTAAGACTCTTGTTTTTTTTTTAAATAGCAATTTAAGTTTCCTTCTATTATAAATTACTGTTTTTCTATTTTTTAATGTATCTTTCCAAATCTTTTATATCAATTTTATTTATGAAATATAAATATATTAATAATGTTTTAGTGTTTTTAGGATTAGTTTATATCAATTCTATGTATCATCATTCATCATTCAATTGTCAGTATTATTAATTTAGACTGTGCAATTGTAGAACTACTCGAATATGGGTTGGATGGATACTCAAGCAGGGGAACCCTCCTCAAATATCTCAAGCAGTGAACTTGGAAAAATGTGTCCTGAAGGAACCCTTTCCATCAGAGAGATAAAAGTACAAACAAGTAAAAGAAGTAGGCTCTGCAAATATGTTTTTGAGAAGAAAAATGATAGATTATTCGAGTATGGTTCATGAGGTATATCTAAAAAGACATTTTTTTTCTTATTATAATAAAAGAGGAAGTTGTGAATGTCAAAGTTGAGTGAAACAAAAATTATTTTCATCAAATTTTATTAGGCTTGCTTTTGGGAATAGTTTCTTACAATATTGCTATTAAGATTTTTATTGTGTAGTTTTTAGATTAGGTTTATAAAATTATATTTCATGAGTAGTGATTCATATTAATCAATTAACGATACTTTTGGAAGGTATTTTCAATGTGTCAAATTTTGATATTTTTACAAGAATTAGATTGTGTAATTTTTTTAATTAAAGTCATTGACTCATATTTCATAAATAATAGTTCTCATGAATCCATCTCTTATAAGATTGAATAGTCTATTTAGGAAGTATTTCTGATAGTATGTCAAATTATGATATTACTATTACCATTAGATTGCATGGCTTTGAAGTCAACCTCGTTGACCCATATTCTTCTCTGTAGATGCTTCTATGTGCTAGGGAACTTCTTAGAACTGTTGGTATATTCTTACAACTTGTTACACCTGGGATATTCTTCTCTGTAGATGCTACTATGTGCCGCGGTCCAAACGGGCCCATAAATGTGGTTGAATAGCAATACATTCAAGTGGCAATTACACAAGGGACAGTCACTGTGAGATGTCCTCATGTGTGACTGTCCTTGTCACAAATGAGGACATCTCACAGTGACTGTCCCTTGTGTAATTTCCACTTGAATGAGGACAGTCACTGTAAAGACAACATGATAATGTACACATACAATGAGTGTACATTATCATGTTGTCTTTACAGTGGCTGCCCTCATGTTGTATATTCTTCTCTGTAGATGCTACTATGTGCTAGGGAACTTCTTAGAACTGTTGGTATATTCTTACAACTTGTTACACCTGGGATATTCTTCTCTGTAGATGCTACTATGTGCCACGGTCCAAACGGGCCCATAAATGTGGTTGAATAGCAATACATTCAAGTGGCAATTACACAAGGGACAGTCACTGTGAGATGTCCTCATGTGTGACTGTCCTTGTCACAAATGAGGACATCTCACAGTGACTGTCCCTTGTGTAATTTCCACTTGAATGAGGACAGTCACTGTAAAGACAACATGATAATGTACACATACAATGAGTGTACATTATCATGTTGTCTTTACAGTGGCTGCTCTCATGTTGTATATTCTTCTCTGTAGATGCTACTATGTGCTAGGGAACTTCTTAGAACTGTTGGTATATTCTTACAACTTGTTACACCTGGGATATTCTTCTCTGTAGATGCTACTGTGTGCTGGGGTCCAAACGGGCCCATAAATGTGGTTGAATAGCAATACATTCAAGTGGCAATTACACAAGGGACAGTCACTGTGAGATGTCCTCATGTGTGACTGTCCTTGTCACAAATGAGGACATCTCACAGTGACTGTCCCTTGTGTAATTGCCACTTGAATGAGGACAGTCACTGTAAAGACAACATGATAATGTACACAAGTACCGTGAAGGTAGTTGCAAGTTACGGCTGTTTCATTGCATACCCGAAATAATGAAGATGTTACGGTCCACAAAACCTTTGTGCTTGAAAGATGAACAAATAAAATTAAACTTCTAAATAACTAGAGCCGCTAACAATAAATTCAACACAGATATGTCCTCATTTCTGGGTATTTTAGCTCTGTAACAGCTGAATACCAGATTACATAATAATGACAATAGAAAAATAAACCCAACGTACTCAGAAATTGTAGCTGTGATTTCGCGGAGGGAATCTCTCTCGGCACTGTTGAAAATACAAATGACAACGTTTCTCTACATTATCATGTTGCCTTTACAGTGACTGTCCCTTGTGTAATTGCCACTTGAAGGAGGACAGTCACTGTAAAGACAACATGATAATGTACACTTACAGCCCGTGTACATTATCATGTTGTCTTTAGAGTGACTATCCTCATTTGTTGAAGAAGAAAAGCATTAATGTGGCTGAATAGCAATACATTCAAGTGGCAATCACACAAGGGACAGTCACTGTGAGATGTCCTCATTTGTGACTGTCCTTACAGTGAGTGTACATTATCATGTTGTCTTTAGAGTGACTGTCCTCATTTGTTGAAGAAGAAAAGCATTAATGTGGTTCAATAGCAATACATTCAAGTGGCAATTACACAAGGGACAATCGATCACTGTGAGATGTCCTCATGTGTGACTATCCTTGTCACAAATGAGGACATCTCACAATGACTGTCCCTTGTGTAATTCAAGTGGCAATTACACAAGGGACAGTCACTGTGAGATGTCCTCATTTGTGACTGTCCTTACAATGAGTGTACATTATCATGTTGTCTTTAGAGTGACTATCCTCATTTGTTGAAGAAGAAAAGCATTAATGTGGTTCAATAGCAATACATTCAAGTGGCAATTACACAAGGGACAATCGATCACTGTGAGATGTCCTCATGTGTGACTATCCTTGTCACAAATGAGGACATCTCACAATGACTATCCCTTCTGTAATTGCCACTTGAATGAGGACAGTCACTGTAAAGACAACATGATAATGTACACATACAATGAGTGTACATTATCATGTTGTCTTTACAGTGGCTGCCCTCATGTTGTATATTCTTCTCTGTAGATGCTACTATGCGCTAGGGAACTTCTTAGAACTGTTGGTATATTCTTACAACTTGTTACACCTGGGATATTCTTCTCTGTAGATGCTACTGTGTGCTGGGGTCCAAATGGGCCCATAAATGTGGTTGAATAGCAATACATTCAAGTGGAAATTACACAAGGGACAGTCACTGTGAGATGTCCTCATGTGTGACTGTCCTTGTCACAAATGAGGACATCTCATAGTGACTATCCCTTGTGTAATTGCCACTTGAATGAGGACAGTCACTGTAAAGACAACATGATAATGTACACAAGTACTGTGAAGGTAGTTGCAAGTTACGGCTATTTCATTGCATACCCGAAACAATGAAGATGTTACGGTCCACAAAACCTTTGTGCTTGAAAGATGAACAAATAAAATTAAACTTCTAAATAACCAGAGCCGCTAACAATAAATTCAACACAGATATGTCCTCATTTCTGGATATTTTAGCTCTGTAACAGCTGAATACCAGATTACATAATAATGACAAAAGAAAAATAAACCCAACGTACTCAGAAATTGTAGCTGTGATTTCGCGGAGGGAATCTCTCTCGGCACTGTTGAAAATACAAATGACAATGTTTCTCTACATTATCATGTTGCCTTTACAGTGACTGTCCCTTGTGTAATTGCCACTTGAAGGAGGACAGTCACTGTAAAGACAACATGATAATGTACACTTACAGCCCGTGTACATTATCATGTTGTCTTTAGAGTGACTATCCTCATTTGTTGAAGAAGAAAAGCATTAATGTGGCTAAATAGAAATACATTCAAGTGGCAATTACACAAGGGATAGTCACTGTGAGATGTCCTCATTTGTGACTATCCTTACAGTGAGTGTACATTATCATGTTGTCTTTAAAGTGACTGTCCTCATTTGTTGAAGGAAAAAAGCATTAATGTGGTTCATTAGCAATGTATTCCCAGCATCTGTACCTACATCTCTCTTATATACTACAAGTTACTTGCCATCAGAAATTGCAGTTCCCTCACGTGACATTGATGGTGAAGTGTTCTTTTCAAAACCATCATCTGTGGTTACCAATGCTCCTGTTTTAGGCAATAAGTTTGTTGCATTCCATGAGCCATTGGTCAAGTTTCTTCTACGAGCTTCTGATGCCTCAAAATCTAAGCAGCGCCTACGCATGCCTCGTTGTGGTTGATTATCATTCTGTACATGAATTATAATGAGTAATCAGTTTTGGGCCTTGGAATCTTGTATGTAACATGCACATGCATTTCATGGCTAAATGAATCTATTTAAAAGCATCAACTTTTCTTACATGATGCTGGATACATAAGTAGAACAAGCGTATATCAAATTGGAAGCAATCAGAACTCCACAATGACATATTATTTAGAGTACTCTTCAGTTTAAGTAATAATGCATATATTGACACTGTAAAGACAACATGATAATGTACACTCACTGTAAAGACAACATGATAATGTACACTCACTGTAAGGACAGTCACAAATGAGGACATCTCACAGTGACTGTCCCTAGTGTAATTGCCACTTGAATGTATTGCTATTCAGCCACATTAATGCTTTTCTTCTTCAACAAATGAGGATAGTCACTGTAAAGACAACATGATAATGTACACTCACAGTGAGTGTACATTATCATGTTGTCTTTACAGTGACTATCCTCATTTGTTGAAGAAGAAAAGCATTAATGTGGCTGAATAGCAATAAATTCAAGTGGCAATTACACTAGGGACAGTCACTGTGAGATGTCCTCATTTGTGACTGTCCTTACAGTGAGTGTACATTATCATGTTGTCTTTACAGTGGCTGTCCTCATTTGTTGAAAGAAAAAAGCATTAATGTGGTTCATTAGCAATGTATTAAATTAATTTTTTTTAAATCCACCCACGGGCGTCGCAATTGCGACGGCAACCCGTCGCAATGCGATGCAGGCGCCCGTCGCAATTGCTTGGGAGGTCCGTCACGATTGCGACGGCCCTCCGAAGCCATGCGATAGGGGGGCGACGGCCATGCCGCTAACAAATCTTAGTCACATTGCGACGGGATATGTGTCGCAATTGCGACGGCTACCCATAGACGTCGCAATTTGTGACTAAAAAACAGCGACGTCTATGGGTGTTGCTATTGCGACACATAGCTGTCGCAATTGCGACACATAGCCGTCGCAAAATGACCCCAAATGTATTAGTGATTAATCTCCTACATCTTCAATTCAAACGAAATCAACATCAAAGTCCTAATCTAAGGCACATCTAAACATCATCGAATCATAATTGATTATCTTAAATTCTGCATTGGGGAATATTCCTAGCAATATTCCTAATTATCTTAATTATCTTTAATTTAATGATTATTTGGCGATAAATCACATTTATCCTAAGTTTGATTAATTGAATATTTTCATATTTAATTAATTAGATTTAATATCTTGCCAAATTAATTATGTAATTAAATTTAATTCTATCTATTATTAATTGTATTATTTAATTTTGACAATAAATCAAAATTCCTATGAATAATTGATTAAATTCTTATTTAATTAATTAAAGCAAGTTGTCATTATTTAATAATATAGTTTTTAATAAAAATTTGATTAAATAATTGATTAACCCATAAATCAATTGTTTTATTTTTAAAAGTAGTTAAGTTGGAAATAAATCACTTTATTATTAAATTAATTCATAAATAAAACATGCACAATCATAAAAGCAGACAACTATCAATTATCAATTAAAGTTAAACTCTATTTTGAGTTAAAACTTAGCTTTTGCATGTTTTTGTGAGTTAATTATCCTTTATTTAAAAATAACTCAAAAATCAACCTGAGTTATTTGAGTGATTTATGGCTTTTTTTCATGCACCTCCAAAGCCCTGGACTTCTATAAAAACAAGGCTCAGCTCTTCATAATTCATCTCTCAATCATCTCGCAAATTGTAAACTTACTCTACAGGAATCATAGCATATCAAATTTGGAGAATTTGCACAATTGGAGCTTGAAAGAATCAACTTGCAAATTCAAAGCTTTGTGAGATCAATTTCAATTGCATAGTTTTTATATCTTAGCATAGAATTTCATAGTTTTCATATCATTGTTAGAATCTTCATTGTTAGATCATTTAGCATTGCATATCAATTTTCAATAGCATTCATAGCATATCAATTTCATATTAGCATAGATTCATATCAGTTTTTATCATTCTTATTGCATAGAAAATATCAAAAATATAGATTAATTGCATTCAATTTCATATCCATCTTTTGCATTCAAATCCTTCATTTAGGTTTCGGCTAGGTCACTGATCTCGATTACAATCTGAGAACATTAATCTCGCACCTACTAGAAGGCAGTAAATCGCTTGGTTAGATTAGATTTCAATTTTGCATGATTTGATTATCACTAACCTCTAATGTTTTACTGAGTGTTGTGTCTACAGATCAGGTACAATTTTCACACACACATTTCTGGCGCCCACCGTGGGGCAACCCACCTTTGCATGTTGATTTTGATTCTTGGAGCTAAAACCCTAAAGTTTCAAAGATTTAATTTTATCTCCCAAATGGCTTGGATTTTTGGTTTGAAATTGTTTTTGCAGGTTGGAGACATATCAGAGAAGCTTCGAAAAAAATTCAGAATTTTCTAAAAAATTTTAAATTTTTAATAATTTTTTTTTGATTTTTCATAAAAAATTAATTTTCTGCGCAAATCAAAATATTTTTTGGAAATTTTTACATTTTTAGAAATCTCTTCAAATTTTACAGGGGGTCTATTATTTGTGTTTTAAATTTGGATGCAATTTAATAGCTCAAATAGTCAATTTGCAAAAATTGGTCTATTTTGATAAAATGGGTCTCTAGGGCACAAATGAAGAGATTTTTCTAAAATTTTTGCATTTTTGGAAAGCTCTCTATTTTTTAGTAGGGGTCTTTATTCTGAATTTCTATTTTTGTGGCCAAAATCATATCAAAAAAATTAGATCTTGTTGACTAGGTCAAATGTAGTGCAAAAAAATTAAAATTTTATGATGGGTATGCACTTATTTTTCATATGATTCAATGCATGATATGAGTTGTCATTTGGATTAATTTATGGTTATTATTGCTCCTAAAAATTGATTTTTAGAGCTAACCCTATGGTTTTCATAAGTTGAATATATTTTGCATATCTTGTTTGCTTGTTGGAGAGTTCGTCACTTGCTTGCATGGAAAAGCTCAACAAAAATTGCTAAAAATCAGGTAGAATCTACTAAGCGCGTTGTGAGGATCATGAGGTATTCTCCTTGTTCTGAAAATATTTTGATTTGGACTTAAAATAAATCTCTTATGTGTCAAGCTTGTGTGCATCTTTTCATGCTTTTGATCTATTTCTACACACTTGCATAATTTGATACTAGGTTGTGATCTCTTAAGGATTCATTAAGTAGTCTTAAAATACTTGTGATTGATCTTGATTGCTATCTTGGGTTATTGGACTCGCTAATCCATTGACCCCTCATTTCCGCCCCGTGGTTGCAATCTCAGCGCCATAAAGGGGAGGGGTCAACAGGACAGAAGCGTTAAGTGTTCCACTTGGCAACCCTTTTGTGCTTTTAGGAACTCACTTGTTTTCTAAGTTGGGGACTCATTTTTAGCTTGTGTGAGGTGTTAAGTGTTCCACCTTGTGGACTCATCTCATATTCTCTTTAAGCGTTAAGTGTTCCTCTTTCTACTTTTTTGGGTACTTTTGGTAGATTTGCTTTCGGGAATATATCTGTGCTCACATAGTAATTAGGCCCTATGAACACTATTTGTGATTCTTGAGAGATTGGATTTCTAGCGAAATCCTTTCTTGACGACAGAATCCTTGTAGGTAGGGAGGATACTTAGTACGTTTCACATTCAACTTGGTTAGTGAGTCTTCTCTTATTGATCGACACATTCTCTCTCTGGAGAGGTTGATAGATCACGTGGGGTTGATATCACGAGCTTTGGTGAATCAAAATTGGTTAGTGTGTCTTCTCTTATTGATTGATACATTCTCTCCCCGGAGAGGTTGATAGATCACGAGGAGTTGATATCACAGACCTTGGTGGAATAAAACTTTGTCTTAGCATGTCGGATTAATCTGCTTGCTTTGTTTGGGTTAAAAGTGAAGAGGTGTCAAAACTTTGAATCTGGAGCCAAGTCCCCTTATGGTATAAATCTATGAGTCACCTTTAGAGAGGGTTAACCGTAGCGGACAATCCCTTCACAGGGCAAACTGCGTTGATGGAACCTCAAGCGGTAATAGCCATTTTTGCCATGGTAGTGACAGCCGCTATATAAATGTCCTTGTGGAAGAAATCTCCACAGGTATGGTTCATTATTGGGTTGTCAGATCTCCCTAGTAGCTCTTGAAGATTAAGTTCTCGGACTGTGTCAAAACCCTGGTGCACCGGGATTGGAGTTCACCCCTTTGAATCATAAAAGTTGCAGAGTCAAACCATTACTAAAAACCCTAGAGAGGCCAATTTTTCATTCTCAGGTATATGTGTGTTATTGCAAAACTTTTTAGAACATACACAATTAGTACTCTCAAGGATTAGCACAATTTGGTCACTTGATTGTTCATGCGCAAGGTTGCTTTTGCCCTTGTTCATTATTTTCAGACGTGCTTGGAATCACTTGCTTGCTGTTCTGTGTGCTTGTTTATCTACTTGGCTATTAAAAATGATCAAATCTGGTATAACCTTCAAAATCTGGACAGTACAATTTGCAAACAATCCAAAACTGAAGACCTTAAATTTTGCAAAAATTGACGTAAAATCTTTCTGGAGTCAAAAGTCATTTCAAGAAGTCAAAAGTCATACAAGTTTTGTCAAGTGTCATTTTAGTATTGCCCATCTATTGTATGATTGAGAACCCAGTGTCGTACGAGTTTTCAAACTAGCAAATTCAAGAAAGTCAAAACCCTGTTAGCAACTATTGTACGAATTTTGTCAACTGTCGTTTCATTGCTACCCAACTGTCGTATGAGTTTAGCAACTGTTGTTTCATAGACTACCCAATGTCGTACGAGTCTACAGAGTGTCATTTGGGAAAATTTGAGAGAGTTGTCAGAAATTGTCAAATTGCAAGATATCTGATGTTTCCAGCCTAGTTCCAGAATCTGTCAAAAATATCAGTGTCAGGAACAGAGCAGTAGTTATTGAGCATTCTACCATTTTCTGAGTTTGATCTTTTGAATCCGATCTAGTCTTCTGTTTGATCAATTTGAGTCCTTTTTATCTTGTGTCAAAACCTTATCATAACTATCAATCTTCAATCAATCTTCAAAAATAGACTAAGTGTTGAGAACTCGTGTCCGCTATCTTTTGGGCGATCTATCCCATACATCCAGGGCATAGTTTCCTTCACCCACATCTCATTAGATCTTCAAAACTATCATAATCTTGACAAGGTTGCATCATCCAATTTTCTCGAATCAAATTGTTCTTCAGTTGTCTTCATCCTTTTCTTCTATTTCATTCAAAGTTAATGGTGGAGACCAGAGCTTCTTCACACAAGAAATCAGAAGAAACATCTCAGAACTTACTTTTGACCAATACCCTAGGTCCAACTCTTGAACAACTCATCAAGTCAGGTATCTATGAAGATGATAGTCTCGGTAACTTTTGATTGAAAACTGGTTACATACCTCCTTTATCAACTCACAGAGGTAATCAGCAAACTCCTCCTCAATCTGTTCCAGGGAGCCCAAAAACTCCTATCATGTCTCAAGCAGGGACAAACCACGGTTCTCTAGGAGGAGGGTCCCAAGGACACCATTCTCAACATAATTCTGACCAAGAACCTACCCCCTCTAAAATCCATCGATGTCAGAATGATGATGAATTCCAGAGAATGATGAGGCATTTCTTGAAAGTGGATAGAGAGGCATACTTTTTACAATTAGCCCAGGAAGGGGCTAAGCTTCTTCCCAACTTTAACGTTGATGATATAATCACACATGAGGAAGAAACTCCACTCACAGCTATGACAAAATAGATGCATGCTATACAAGTCGAATTTAACAATCTTAAGAAGGAGAAGGAACCCAAGGAGTTCTCCATGGAGGCCCTATGTCCTTTCCCATTCGACAAAAACTTGTATATGCCACCATTCCCAAAAAGAGTGGAGATACCAAAGTATGACAAATATGATGGACACTCTGATCCTCAAGATCATGTCAGAGAGTTTTGTACGCAATCCATGGAATTCATGCATGAACCGACTTATCTAATGCGTCTTTTTCCTAGATCCTTGGGAGGAGCATCCATTCAGTGGTTTTCAAGATTACCTTCTACGATCAAAAATTTTGAGGAATTGATTAAATTATTTTATCAACAATATTCAACATCCGGTCACCATGATCGATATCTGTAACCTCAAGCAATATCGAAGGGAATCATTCCTAACTTTCCTTAAGAGGTGGAGAAAGAAGTTCTCTCTATATGCTAGACAAATTCCCGAAATGGAGAAACTTGAAATCTTTATCAATAACCTTGTTCCAAAGCTCAATTATCCATTACAAATGCAAGATCATGTATCTTTTGATAAAATGGTGGATAATGCAATCAAGATTGAGAAAGTACTTGTCAAGAAAGGAGAAATCACACTTCAAAAGGACAAGTCTGAATCTGGACCTAGCTCAAAAGATAAAAACAAGAGCTGGAATAGAAATAAAGGTATCATCTCTGATGGTGTTGTTGACACTATTTGCACCCCATCAAAGACACCGGCCTAAAATCTCACCCTTGCCACCAAAGCCATTGAAGCTTCAGAGCAAAAATCTACTGAACCATCTCCAAAGAAGCCATTCAAACGATGGGATAATAAATGAAAGTTTACTCCCCTGGGAGAATCTTTGGAATCTGCCCTGAGAACCCTGATAGCTAATAACATGATCTCTTTACCACCAATCCAAAACCCTGATCCGGATCCAAAACCATATTGGTGGAAAGATAATGCATTTTGTGCTTTCCATCGGACTAAAGGCCACAGAACTAATGGATGCTTCCACTTGAAGCATACCATTCAACACTTGATAGATCAAGGGGACATCACGATCGATAATCCTACCAGCAATAATGATCACACAACATTTACAAAACCATTTCCACAACATGGCAAGGGAGTTTCCACTTCTCAGCCTAACATGGGGGCAAAAGTCAACTATGCCTACCCTGGAAACAATGCTATCATCAATATGGTTGAACCATATCTCTCTGAGAGCTGCAATGTCATCACATTTGTACGAAGAGACAAAAATCATTCCTCATCTAATGCGGTTACCAGATCACAAGCTCAAGCTCATCTGAAAGGACAAACACCAAGTTCATCTAATGTCCCTAAGATACCTTTCAATCTCACATCTGCTTCTAAACAGAAGGTTGCCTCAAAATCTTCCAATCCAAAGGATACAAGACCTACATCTTACATCATCGTCCAACAACTCCAGCATACCAATGCCAAAATCTCTATGTTTGAGTTACTTTGAATATCTCCAGCTCATAGAGATATCCTAGACAAAGCTTTGCTCGGCTCTAATGTTCCTGATGATCTAGATCTAGACAGGTTCTAGACTATGGTTGGTCATCTAACATCTCTGCAATATATCTCCTTTTCAGAGGAAGATGACAACTCCCTAAGTCACCCACATAATCAGCCCTTGCACATAGAAGTCTTGATCCAGAACCGTCGAGTCAAACATGTGTTGATAGATGGGGGCGCAGGCCTCAACATTTGTTCTTACAACTTAATCACACAGTTGGGATTCTCAGAGATGGCTATTGATCCTCAAAAGAAGATCATCATAAAGGCCTATGATGAATAGGAAAGATCTTCTAAAGGCACCATTGTCTTACCTATCCGAGTGGGTCCGGTCATCAAAGATACCACATGTCAGGTGCTTGATCTACCATTGGCTTACAATATCCTTCTAGGGAGACCCTGGATACATGAAATGCAAGCCATTCCTTCTACGTACCATCAATGCTTGAAATTTCCCTATGAAGGAGTGGAGGTTACTATCCCAGCAGATCTGAGTACAACTTGCAATACATTGAAGGAAAGTGTCGATAAGCTTGTTCCCAATAACTGAGAATCTTCCATCAAGCAGCTAAATGTTGCTTCCACATCTAAGATGGACGACATTGCTAAGGAGATCAATATCAAAGAAAATGGGATGGGAGAATACACTATAGAGCCAATCTTGTCTCTGACATCTCTCCCTATCTCCCCTAAGTCATATGGACAATCTTTGAAGCAATCTAAATCAGAACCTAAGGAACCTATGGAAGCATACAAAAGAAATTTTGTGGTGGAGCAAGTATCCAAACAAGAATTTGAAGAAGATGAAGCTGTGCTGGCATGGCTATATAAAGAGGATTCTGAATCTAAAATTGTTCAACCTAGTGAATCTATAGCACCTCCAATCCCTTCTAATTCATATGGTCTAGGGAACAATTTGATAGCCAAGATGGGATATTCCGGTCAAGGACCTCTAGGAATCAGAGGAAAGGGTCTTGTGACACCCATTTCACATATTGGTAGAGCCAACAAAGATACTGGTGGCTTAGGCTTTAAGAAGAAACCCTATCATCTCAAAGGTGGTTGTTCTCATGTCATAGAACAAATTGCACCAGGAGAACCCCTTCTTAAGAAAGAAGAAACAGAATCCTCTGATGATGATTCAGATAGCTCTGAGCTTATCCCCTATGAAAAATGGCCTTTTCAACATTTTCTAAGATTTCCTAGAGATCCTGAATCAGAAGTTGAGTCAAATGACTATGAATGGGGTGCCATTCTAGAAGAAGATGAGCTTATAACAGAGAAATATATTGATGTTATTCACCAATATGTATCTCAACCCAATGTAGGTCTAGAGCGAAATAATGAACTTAACGTGTCGGATCCACCTATGGCTGAAGAGGACTCCCATGATGATGTTGAGCCTATTCATGAATTGAACATTTTGAGCTGTAATATCACCTTTGAACTTGAGCATCGGGTTAGGACCAATGATGACATATCCAAGTTTGTGAACACCATATCCCAAGCTTTTCCCGCTTTGACTATCCAACGCCCTGATCTTATCGACCAAACTTCCACAAACCCAAGCCATGGTGTTTACACCTTTTCCAATGACTATACCCTTTCTTGTTACCTCAATGCAGTCGAGCCTATGAGGATTTCCATCAATGAACCAAGCATCAGCATGACTAAGTCAGACATCAAATATCTTAGTCAAAAAAATAAAAAGAAAAAGAAAAAGAGTTCTGAGGGTGAAAACCACTTTGTGGCAGTCTCAGATCCTACAAAAGTAAAAAGAAAAGATGTATCTGAAGGTGAAAACCTCTCTGAGGCACCTAAGGATGAGATATTTGATGTCCTTCTGAGTCATTTACAAGATAGATCTCCAGTTCTGATTGAGCCCACTCAATCCATCAATTTGGGTACAACAGAGGAACCACAATTGGTACATGTAGCACAATCTCTATCAGAAGAAGAGAAATAGAAATTCACTACATTCTTATCAGACAAAAAGATCAACTTTGCATGGAAATATTTAGATATGCCAGGATTGGATCCCAATCTCATTATGCACCATCTATCCATTGCTCCTGGAGTAAAACCAATCAAACAAAAACTGAGAAAGATGCATCCTCATGTTGCACTCTTAGTCAAAGCAGAACTATAAAAACTCCTAAAAGCTAGATTCATCCGTGTCATAGACTATGCTAAGTGGATCTCTAACATTGTACCTATTTCAAAACCAGATGGTTCAATCAGAGTGTGCACGGACTTTAGAGATGTGAACAGAGCATGCCCTAAGGATGATTTTCCACTGCCTAACATTGATATGATAGTGGACATGACTGTGGGCTATGAAATGTATTCCCTTATGGATGGTTTTTCTGGATACAACCAAATCAAAATTTCTCCAGAAGACCAAGAGAAAACTACATTCACATGTGCGTGGGGAACCTTCTGTTGGAATGTTATGCCATTTGGACTCAAAAATGCTGGAGCTACATATCAAAGAGCAATGACATCTATTTTTCATGATATGATGCATAAAATAATGGAGGATTACGTGGATGATACCTTGGAAAAATCCATGATCAGGAATGAACATCTAAAAGACTTGAGCATGATCCTCGATAGAATGGAAAAGTTTAGTCTCCGACTAAATCCTAAGAAGTGTGCTTTTGGTGTCACTTCTGGAAAGCTCTTAGGATACATAGTTTCAAAGAAAGGCATTGAAGTTGATCCGGCTAAAGTCAAGGCTATAATAGAGATGCAACCTCCCACAAATATCAGTCAAATGAGGTCGTTGCAAGGTAGATTTCAATCTATCAGAAGATTCATATCATAGCTAGTGGACATATCACAGCCTTTTACAAAAACATTACATAAAGGTGTGACCTTTGCCTGGAATGAAGACTGTGCAAAGAATTTTGATCATATCAAGAATTATCTCTCGAATCCTCCTATCTTAATGCCTCCTATTCATGGGAAGCCATTAATATTATATGTCTCCGCAACAGATACATCACTAGGGGAATTGCTAGCACAGAATGATGCGAACAAGAAAGAAAGAGCCATCTACTATATCAGCAGAACTTTGGTGGCGTATGAAAAGAACTATTCTATGATTGAGAAAGCTTGTCTCGCTGTGATCTTTGCATCACAGAAACTGAGACACTATATGTTAGCTCATACCACACATCTAGTAGCAAAAATTGATCCACTGAAATACCTACTAAGCAAGGCTGCCCTCACCGATAGACTAGCTAAATGGGTCATGCTTCTAAGCAAATTTGACATTGAATATGTTGAAAGAAAAGCTATCAAAGGACAAGTTATTGCTGATCAACTAGCAGATACACCCATGTTTGATGATACACCCATGCAAATGGAATTTCCCGATTCCTCTATCATGCACCTCTCTTCTAGAGCATGGCGGTTATTCTTTGACGGCTCCTACACACAAAATGGATTTGGAGCAGGCATATTGTTCATCACTCCTCAAGGATACTTGATACCCAAAGCATTTAGACTAAAGTTTCCTTGCACAAACAATATTGCTGAATATGAGGCACTTCTCAATGGTATGAAAATGGCAATACAGTGGAGAGTTACAGAGATGCACATCCATGGAGACTCACAACTAGTTATCCACCAAGTCAATGATGTGTACCAAACCAAAGATGAAAAGCTCATTCCTTAGAAGAGAATGGTAGATGATTTAAAGAAATAGTTCATCTCTATCACATTTGAGCAAATACCTAGAATGGAGAATAAGGCTGTCGATGCAATGATGACACTATCTACTCTCTTACAGTAGCCCGAACATGAGCTACGCTATGAGTTCCTGGTGGAAGCCCTATCCTATCCTGCATATGACTCCCCTGAAACCCACATGATCTGCACCGTTGTAGGTTATGATTCATCCTGCTATAAAAATATGTTCTCCTATCTCCATGACCAAATCATCCCTGAGTCCTTTAACCATTTTGAGAAATGAAACCTTATCCAATCCGCATCCTGATATGTCATCATTGGTAATGATCTGTACAAATGAGGTCTAGATGGTACACTACTTAGATGTTTAGAACGGGAAGAGTCTCAACGTGCATTAGAGGAAGTCCACGAGGGTATATGTGGGTTGCACTCAAATGGTTTAACGTTAGCTTGAAAACTTATTAGGGCTGGGTACTATTGGCCTGAAATGGAGAAAGAGGCTATTAAATTTGCTAAAAACTATCAACAGTGTCAAGTACATGGCAACTTGATTCATGCTCCTGGGAGAGATCTGATTCCCTTTACTACACAATGGCCTTTTCAACAATGAGCATTTGATCTCATAGGTGCTATCCATCTACACTCTTCCAATGGACATACCCATATAATCATAGCTACATATTATTTTACAAAATGGGTAGAAGCAGTTTCTCTAACACAAGCAACGGGGAAACAGATCTCTATGTTCATCCTGAACTACATCATTTGCAGATATGGGATCCCTCACTCTATAATCATAGATAACGGGGGACAATTCAAAAACAAGGATCTAGATGACTTATGTGCTAAATTCAAGATTACACAACATTGGTCTTCTATTTACTATCCTCAAGGGAATGGACAAGCTGAAGCTTCAAACAAAAATCTCTTAAAAATCTTGCATAGAATAGTGAATAAAATAGGAAGAGACTGGCATCTCATGATCAATCTAGCTCTCTGGGCCTATAGAACTAGTATCAGAATGCCTACTGGGGCTACACCATTCGCTTTAGTTTATGGGTCTGAAGCGGTACTACCTATTGAGGTTGAAATCCCATCACTTAGAATCAGAATGCATGGACTTATCACTGATGAAGACTACAGAGTGTCTAGGTTACAAGAACTGGAATTACTAGATGAGCGCAGGCAAGCAACGTATGATCATCTCAGAGTGTATCAGAAAAGAATGTCTAGAGGCTACAACAAGAAAGTCAGACACAGAGAATTTTAGCTTGGTGATCTAGTGTTGAGAGAAAATCCTAAAAATCAATCACATCGAGAATGCAAGGGGAAGTTTGAACCCAACTAGCTGGGTCCCTTTGTCATCACTACTAATTTTGGCTCTGGTGCCTATCAACTCTTAATGACTGAAGGAGAACAGCTCCGAGAACCAATCAATGTTCTCCATTTGAAGAAATTCTACGCCTAAGGCATTCAGTGCTTGGTAAATGTCCTGAAAAAATCTTAAAAATCAGAAAAAGTCCTGAAAAAATGAACATCTTGGTGAAAACCTAGCAATAGGCACCTTGATGATTCACAAAAAAAGTAAAAAATATCAAAAATTCAAAAAAATCAAAAAATATCAAAAGTACAAAAAAATTGAAAAATGAAAAATACAAAAAAAAAGAAAAGAAAAGAAAAGTGCCTTGGTGAAAACCTGGAAACAGGTGCCTTGGTAGCAAAAATAGAATCTCTACCAAGATGGTGAAAACCTAGCAAACGGGTGCCACTTGTTCCAAACGCTCCATCTATCAACACAATCTTGGTCTTTCCTAGCTTTCAGTCTTGCTTTAGTTTGTACATATCTCCCGGTTTGTTTCAACATTTCCAGTTTTCAATAAGTCGGTCTGTACACCAACCAGCTCAAGTGTCTGTATCCTATCAATGTTTAACACTTGGGGGCAATCAATGTCATATCCTATGGTCTCCCATGTATCTTAGACGGATCATATCCAGTCAGAGTCCTTTGAAGCTTCATGTGAGTCAGTCAGTCAGTCTCGTCTCCAAAAAGGATTTTGCATCTATAACAACGCAATTAAACTCAAACTGAAAACAATCTGTGCTTTTTACATGCTTTTATCTCCTTGTATGCTTACTGATTCGCATTGAGATTTTTGCATATTGTGTCCCTTTGAGCTCTTCAATGATGTCCTTTACAGGATTTAGAGAGTGATGACTGGGGGCATAATCTTTTCTTTGTCTTCTGCTTGTATGTGAAAATCTAACAACTTTGGAAATTCCAGATTGAAATGGTGTCCGACTATAAGAGCCTCTATCTCGAATTGGATGGCCATGCGTACCTCAACCATTGATACCCAAAAAATTCAAGGACGTTTGATCTAACTATTATCTTTTTAAAGTAAATTCTTTCTCCTACTGTGAAACGCGATCTTGCCTAAGGAGGTGAACGATAAAGGGTCACTACGGGTAATTGACACTGGATTTAGAATGATCTTTTGATTGTTTGATGTGTATGTTAAATGCAAGGTGTACTCAGGTCATCACGACATTTATGTTTTGATGCTTGTACAAATTGCTATATCAAAATGGACGTGATATTCAAGTCATCCTGGCGTTTGTGCCTTGGTGCTTTTATCTAATCCGACATTCCAAAAACAAAATCAATATTCATATATCCATGGTTGTTGACTAGTGGGTGTTGTATTGGTTCTTGAGCATTACAAATCGATATTCATATGTCCATGGTTTCATAGCTAGTGGGCATTGTATTGATTTATCTGGTTACCTAAAAGTTTAATGATGATAACAAATCGACACATGATCAGTGACTAGGTCCTAGGTCTTAGGTTGCATTTCATTTTGCATGTCTCATTGCATTTTGCATGTTGCATGATCTCACAATGATTAAACAAACTTCAATGCTTAAATGATTCTTCAAATCGCGTTTTCAAATCTAACAAGAGCTAAATCTCACATGAAGGTTCTTCCAATGAAACAACAAGTAGAATCCTTTTTCGGGATCAAAATTCAAATCTGAGATCATTCATATTATTAACTACTTGCATAATCAACTTTCAATCATCATAGAAATCCAGTATTCAACTTAACTGATTATCTTACATCAAACTATCAAAAATTTAAACTTGGTCAACCATGGTCAACTCATGGTCAAACCTAGTCAAACTTGGTCTTTTGGGACCTTCCAACGATGCAGAATGTGTTCTTGAATGTGTTTCACCACACTTCTCAAATCAATTAACATGCTTCTAAACTATAACGCTGACTTTTCTTGTCAGATTTCAATTTTAATCCTGAAGGGGGCATGGTATTGCACATCATTCAAAGTCTGTAAATCAAATTCTATCAATCAAATCTATCAATATCTTTCATCAGTGATCAAGACAAACAATCACGTCTAGTCACTGATTCATCAAAAGTCCTCATCGCTCGGGGCAAATCTATCATCACTTGGGGCATATCAGATTCATCGATCCATATCAATCTAGTATTCTCCTAATCTTGTAAACTGTATCAGTTTTTGCAACCATCAGATCATAGTGTTCTTTCCTTGGTTCTTCAGCAACTGAAGGGTTTGGATGTGATACCTGCTAGTTCTGCTAAGACAATCGATTCTAGAATGGGTCACTCACTTTTTATCAATCCTAAGGTTTGGAATCAGGTGTTTTGGACACTTTTTCGCAATCATAAGTTCATTTTCTGTTATAGTGAACATTATCTTTGGTCATTCAAGACCTATTATCTTCATATCAAATTCAATATCAATCAACTCCTATCTCAATATCTTTCAATCGGTTTCTATCTTGAGATCAGTTTATCTTTTGAATTAGTTTCATATCTTTATCAAACACATACTATCTTTGAACCACTGCGCTTCGCACAGTAATTCAAAGAGGGGCAAAATGTAATACCCCAAAAATGGGCTATATGTTCATTAATCTCCTACATCTTCAATTCGAACGAAATCAACATCAAAGTCTTAATCTAAGGCATATCTAAACATCATCGAATCATAATTGATTATCTTAAATTCTGCATCGGGGAATATTCCTAGCAATATTCCTAATTATTTTAATTATCTTTAATTTAATGATTATTTGGCGATAAATCACATTTATCCTAAGTTTGATTAATTGAATATTTTCATATTTAATTAATTAGATTTAATATCTTGCCAAATTAATTATGTAATTAAATTTAATTCTATCTATTATTAATTGTATTATTTAATTTTGACAATAAATCAAAATTCCTATGAATAATTGATTAAATTCTTATTTAATTAATTAAAGCAAGTTGTCATTATTTAATAATATAGTTTTTAATAAAAAATTGATTAAATAATTGATTAACCCATAAATCAATTGTTTTATTTTTAAAAGCAGTTAAGTTGGAAATAAATCATTTTATTATTAAATTAATTCATAAATAAAATATGCACAATCATAAAAGCAGACAACTATCAATTATCAATTAAAGTTAAACTCTATTTTGAGTTAAAACTTAGCTTTTGCATGTTTTTGTGAGTTAATTATCCTTTATTTAAAAATAACTCAAAAATCAACCTGAGTTATTTGAGTGATTTATGGCTTTTTTTCATGCACCTCCAAAGCCCTGGATTTCTATAAAAACAAGGCTCAGCTCTTCATAATTCATCTCTCAATCATCTCACAAATTGCAAACTTACTCTACAGGAATCATAGCATATCAAATTTGGAGAATTTGCACAATTGGAGCTTGAAAGAATCAACTTGCGAATTCAAAGCTTTGTGAGATCAATTTCAATTGCATAGTTTTTATATCTTAACATAGAATTTCATAGTTTTCATATCATTGTTAGAATCTTCATTGTTAGATCATTTAGCATTGCATATCAATTTTCAATAGCATTCATAGCATATCAATTTCATATTAGCATAGATTCATATCAGTTTTTATCATTCTTATTGCATAGAAAATATAAAAAATATAGATTAATTGCATTCAATTTCATATCCATCTTTTGCATTCAAATCCTTCATTTAGGTGTCGTCTAGGTCACTGATCTCGATTACAATCTGAGAACATTAATTTCGCACCTACTAGAAGGTAGTAAATCGCTTTGTTATATTAGATTTCAATTTTGCATGATTTGATTATCACTAACCTCTAATGTTTTACTGAGTGTTGTGTCTACAGATCAGGTACAATTTTCACACACACAAAAGTTGGTGCTTGCAATTCGACAACTTGATGATGAAATTAATTAAATGAAACTAAGTGTTGGTTTATTATATGTGGAGATTCCTAAAAGGTGACGGTCACCAAGGTAAAGGCAGAGAGTTGGTGGTGGTGATGGCACATGCAAGGATTTGGAGCATGATGTTACAGGGGTTTTGGGGGTAGGATTGGCAGGTCCAAGCGGAGTAGAAGGTGCGATCGGTGGTGTGGGAGAGATGGGTAACTGAAGACATGAAGATTCTTGGATAGTTTTGTTATCACCCAATTTTGGTCTAGTAAACTATAAGCCCTCTTTATTTAAAAATAAATTAAAATATTAGACCATTGCTTTGACTCAAATCAGTTCTACTTAATTAATTAATCATTTATTTGATTATATCCTAAAGTTTGACCACTTTCTTCTATGTTTATTTAATTAGAAGAACATGCTCCCTTTTAATTAAATAATTAAAAAAAAACTTTATCCTAAGTGCACATAAAAATCACTTTTCTAAAATAAAATAATAAAAGAAAAAGAAAAAGAAAAGTGCACTTTCCAATGATATGAAATCTTTTGACTTTTGAAAAAGGCTTTTGCCTCTTTATCTCAACCATTCATTGTCATGCCTCTTAATCTTAGCCTTTATTTTTTTCCTCTTAAAGACATGAGCACGTGGATCAACCAAGACTTAATCTCCGTTGTTGCTCATTTTGTTGCCTCTTAATCTTGATCATCCACTCATTTCTAATTTCTTTAAAAGGAGCTCTCTCCTCATTCTTGCATCTTTGGGGGGCATCTTGGCATCTTGGATTCTTGGCATCTTGGCATCTTGGCATCTTGGTTTTTCATTATTGTTGCATCTTGGTCCATCCTTGCATCTTAGCTTATGTTGCATCTTGAGGTATTGTATTATCATTTTATCTTAGCTTTGTTATAAACTTTCTTGTATTTATCTTAGTTAATCTAGTCTAATTATCATAGATAGTAATCTTTCATCTTGTTAGCTTAGATTTACTTTCCTTACACTCTTGCATTTCAACTTAGCTTAATCTTGCATCTCATCTTAGATTACTTTACATTTTGCATCCATCATGGAGATCTTGAATACTTGCACTCTCATTGCTTGATATCTACTTGAATCTTCCATTCTATAGTGCATCTTGCAGGGATCTTTCTTATTGAGTTCATTTGAGTTGTTGGCATTGGAGATACAAATTAACTTGTATGCCTTTTATTAGCATTACTCTTTTTTTTTCATAGACACAT
This sequence comes from Chamaecyparis obtusa, assembly GCA_027943335.1. NCBI lineage: Eukaryota > Viridiplantae > Streptophyta > Pinopsida > Cupressales > Cupressaceae > Chamaecyparis > Chamaecyparis obtusa. The sequence continues at coordinate 138,617 of BSBK01000660.1, forward strand.
AGCTTAATTAGTTAGTTTTGGTAATTGAACATGTGCTTGATATGTTTGGGAGACACTATGGAGTAGGGAGTATGCTCTTCTCTTCTTTAGAGAATCATAAATCTAGACCTCCATTATCTATCTATTTTTACTTTCTTGCATTTACCTTTAGAAGGCCTGCCAAGAGAGAAATCTTGTGGGAATGACCCAAGTGGGGAATAAGAGAACCCAGCTACTCTATCCCACTATAATCAAAATCTTCCTTGAATCCAAAGACATGGAAGACATGGTTATTTCTATTCCTAATGTTTCAACATGCATAGGGCCTAGTTGCCTCAATTTTGCTTCCAAGACTATGCTTGTAGGACCTTACGGTCTCAATATTGTTTACAAGACTACAAGGGGGATACATTCAAGTTGTATAGGGCTGAGAGGCATCAATATTGCTTGTGATACTATACTCTTTGAGTTCTTGTAAGGATATAGGCCTTAATTCTTCTTGTGTAACTACAAGGGGTAATCATGAATGGAGGTCCTTACTAGATACTGTAAGATAGAGGCTGCCCTATTTACTTCTGAAAGTATCATAATCTTTGTGCAAGGATTGATCCAAGTGGATTACTTGGATTGCCTGAAGATTTACAGTCACCATATGTATTCCCTTGGATGTTTTAAAGCATGAATGTGGCATTTGGGAGCCTTTGTGATGTGAGCATTGTGACTCTTCTTTTGATCCACAATGTGCATAGTCCATGAAAAAGGCCAACATCACTTTATGTGAGGCTAAGGAATACCAAGTTGTGGTCAAAGGTTTTGATACTACCCATTTCCTTTAGGCCATTAGCTCTTGCTTGATGTGTCTTCAATTTGTGTTTTGACCGTTGAAAATCTTTGTGAACATACACTTTATGCTCTTGGAACATTGCAAACAAACTTTAGACCTCACAGGTGCTTGTATCAGCAAGGTTTTCTTGTCCCTTGTAGGATTGTTTGAAGACTATTTCTTGTTCACGTCATTTGCTTTCAACATAAAAATCAATCTTGGTCTATAAAATACTCTAAACTTGTCATTCAACCATCACAATCCTTTGAAGTCAAACTTTCAAACTAAGCTTAAATGTTGTCAACATAGTTTCTCCATTGTTATCCTTAGCTCTTCATATTATTTAGTACATTCCAGCAAGCTAGGAGTCACCTTTAGCTGAAAATTATTACTTGGCTCTCTTGATTACACTCTTGGTTAGTAGATTGTTCACTTGTCCATCCTATTCTTATCATCTCTTTTGGATACATTTATCTTATCTTTGCTTGTTCACAAGTGTAGTATATAGAGCATCTACCCATAACTTGGGCATCTTGTGGAAAGTTATCTTTGCTCCCTTTTTACACTTTTTCACTTTGGAAAAGTGGAAACTTTGCTTACATAGTTTGAAAATCATGTCATTCTAAGTCATCATATTTAGCTCTTAACAATCTTCTTTCATGCCGACTACAACTAGATATCAAATCTACCAAGGAAATCAACCCAAGACAAACTTTGACAGATCACCTAGAGGAGAACCTTAACCTTGGGATTTTTATCCATTTACTAAAACCTTTAGTGAGTCTACACTATCCTCACCTAGGTCAAAAAAAGGTGTTTCTTACACTCTAACCACGGAAGAGAAAAATAGGAGGATTGATGAACTTTTGAAACAATTAGGAGAAAAATACTTTGGACAAGGAAATCAAGAAAATTTGGACCAAGAATTTGATCATCACACCTCTAGACATGGCTCACAACATGCCTCTCAACACACTATACATGTTTCACATGGTTCACAGAGTGATGATTCAGATGTTGAGATAACTGAAGAAGACATCCTATAATTCCAACAAGACAAACATTTGCAAAAACTCATGAAATTGACTTTGAATCAAGACAAAGACAAATACTTCATGCACTTAGCCTCACAAGGGGTTAAGTAACCTCAAAAATTTGATGTTGACAACTTGATAAAAAAAAAAAGATGAACCATTTGAATTAGAGGTTATGAAGAAACAAATGGAAGAGATGAAGAAATAAATGTTATTCTTGATAAAGGAGAAAGAAAAACCAAGGACATCCTTTTCACTTGAGGCTATATGTTCATTTCCTTTTGACAAATATTTATACATGCCTCCTTTTCCTCGTAATGTTGAATTTCCAAAATATGCCAAGTATGATGGTAGTGGAGATCCTCATGACCATGTTAGGGAGTTTTGCGCACTAAGTATGGAATTATTGAATGAACCCACTTATTTTATGAGACTCTTTCATAGGAGCCTTAGCGGTAAAACTATGGATTTGTTCATTAAACTGTCTCCTCCACTTATGTCATTTGACCAACTAGTGCAAAGATTCATTCAACAACACTCTTACAACATTCAACATGCTATCACCATGCTAGATCTATGCAATATCAAACAAAGCCAAGGGGAATCCTTTTTGGCTTTCCTTCAATGAGGGAGGAAGCTTTATTTACGTTACATTGGAAAAATTCCTAAAATTGAGAAGATTGATATTTTTGTCAATAACCTTGTTCACTCAAAATTACACTATGAGCTTAGAAAGAAACTCTTTGCCACATTTGACATGATGGTAGAAAGTTCCCTACGAATTGAAGATGTTCTAGTCAAGAAGGGTGAACTTAGTTTGAACAAGGACAAGTATAACAACAACAACTATAATCACAACATAAAAATGGAAAAGACAAGGGTAAATCACAATCATGGAATAAAAACAAGCATGTAGTGAATGATGGTATAGTTGAAACACCTAAAAAAATCCCAAAGAACCTATCTTCAATTTTCCTAGTGGTATCCAAGCCACCAAACAACAAGAGGCTTCCAAACCTTATGATTTAAATAGGTCCAATGACTTTAGCAAGGGTAAACCATCATGGATGCCCAAACCTAAGTGCACTTTTACACCTCTAGGAGAATCACTTGAAGTGGTGTTGGAAACTTTGGTATCAAATAAGATCATCACATTACCAGACAATTCAAAACCTTATGAACTCAAAGTTAAGCCTAAGTGGTGGAGTGATGACCATTATTGAAACTATCACGAGAACAAAGGTCTTAAAACTGACAACTGTATGAGACTTAAACACCTCATTCAAGACCTTATTGATAATAAGAAAGTTGGGGTGGATGGACACATGACTAATGTTGATCACAAAGTCTATACTAAATCACTACCCAAGTACAAACAAGAAGGATCTAAAATGAAGGATGGGGGCACTAAGATCAATCAAACATACACAAATAATGACAACATCATACACATGCTTGAACTAGCTTATGAGAGCATAAACACGATTAGGTTCAAGGGTAAGAAGGAAGGCTATGACTCGTATATTGATGAATCACCTCAAATTATCCTTAGGGGTATTGTTTCTTACACATAATTGCAGTGTTATGACGTTGAAACTAAGAACACATAAATGCAACAACCTTTGATTATCCTCAAAGGATTCAAATCCCCAACACATACATATACTAAGAACTTGAATGTTGTGACTTGAAGTCAATCAAAATTCATGCTTAATGGGCCTCATTCTTCCAAGCAAACAACACCTAGACAGTCAGTGACCTCATCTTCTAAGCACACGTCAACATAAATCAAGTCAAAATACATTCTATTGGACCAATTGCAATGTACTACTACTCAGATATCTATATCTAAGTTGTTATAAATTTCCCCTGTTCATAAGGAGATCCTAGAGAAAACATTACCCATGACAAAATTTCCTAAGGAAATTGACGTTGATCTATTCCAGACCATGGTTAACCATCTTGTTGAACCTTATCACCTCTCATGTTCAGAGGAGGTTAACAAGTCACTCAACCATCTGCACAATCAATAAAACTTGTGTCAAGCGCGTGTTGATAGATGGAGGCGCGGGGTTGAAAATTTGTACATACAAATTACTACAACAGTTGGGTTTCTTTGAACACACCATCAATCCTAGGAGAAAGATAACAATTAAAGCTTATGATGAAGAAGAAATATCTTCTAAGGGCCTTGTTGTACTTCCTATTCGAGTAGGTCCAGTTGAGAAAGATGTTTTCCAAGTTCTAGATTTACCTCTTGCATACAACATCTTGATAGGAATGCCTTAAATACATGGCATACAAGCAGTGCCATCTACATATCACCAATGTATCAAGTTTCTCTATAATGTCACTAAGGTTTCTATTCTAGGGGATGACACTATGTCAGTCAATTCTCTCATTGGTAAAACTTTTGTACCACATAATAGAGTAGTTGAAGAAACTAAAAGCACACTAGCTGAATGTGAAAGGAAAATAGACATGATGAATACTAGGATGGGGGAATATCGGTTGGACTCTATTACATCACTTCCCATTTATCCTCAGTATTATGGTAAACCTTATGAGGATATGAAACCGTCTTCCTCTATTATGACTATCTATGGCACTTTTGTTCAATCCTTAGTTCCTATGGAAGATGAAAATGAAGAAATATTTGTTAGGGAATGGATATACCATGGAGAAGACACTAAGATTTCTACATCTACTGCTAAAATTATTCCAGAAAAATATGGAAAGGGATATGAGTTTCTAGATAATATGGGATATTTGGGTCATGATCCTTTGAGTGATCAGAAACATGCTCTTTCTGAACCACTAAGTACTACTAAGGGATGTAATTCTAAAGAAAAAATTGGTTTGGGATTTTCTACTGCTGATAATGGACCCTCTCTGCATGAAGAATCAGATGACACATAAGAGTATGAAAAGGAAATTGAACCCATTAATACTATTTCTCAAGAGAGAATATTTTTTCCCCTCCACTTCTCTTCGTTGGGGAGAAGTTGAACAACATGCTGATAAAACCTATGAATCTTTTACTTCTTACTAGAAATGTGCTTCAAATATTGAAGATCCTAAGGAAGAACACATACATGCAACTATTTCTAGATTGGTACATAGAATTGAAAGCAGTGACTATGGGGATTATGAGTGGGATTCTCTCTCGATTGCATCTACGGAGGTAGGAGTTGATGTCATTTATTGCTATGCTAATCAACTTGAGGTAGAAGATGAGTCACCCATAGGGTTTAACAAGTCAGATCCGCATATCATCCTTGTTAACCAAGTTGACAATACTAGGATTATTATTGATTTAGATACTTCTAAAGGGGACATTATAGATTTTGAATTACTTATCACTTGAAATGATTCCCACCACATCAATACTTTGGAACCTTTGGCATCCCTTTCAGTTATGCATCCCAACCATATTGAATGGTCATGACAAAACTAATAGTCTGAGCTCTTGACCTTTCAAAATGACTATGGGATTGCTTGCTACTTAAACTCTCTTGAGCCTATAGTCTCTTCCACCAATGAACCAACAACAAGTATGACTGAGTTAGACATTGAGTATCTTAGTCACAAAATAAAAATAAAAATAAAAAAGAATATGTGCTTTGATGGAGAAAACCACTTTGTGGCGGTGCTAGAGCCAAAAATAGTAAAAAAAAAGATTTATCTAAGAATGAAAACCTCTCTGAGGTGCCTAAAGATGACATACTCAGTAGTCTACCCAACTAATTTTAAGAAAGATCATCAATTTTGATAGAACCTACTCAACCAATCAACATTGGGACAAATGAAGTACCTCACATCATACACTTAGCTCAGCCTTTGTTAGAGGAAGAGAAGAGACAATTCACATATTTCTTCCTAGAAAAAAAGATAATTTTTTCTTGGACTTATTCAGACATGCCAGGTCTTGACACTAATCTTAGCATGCATCACCTATCTATAGCTCTTGGTTTTAAACCTATGAAACAAAAGATATGAAAAATGCATCCACATGTAGCTCTCATTGTTAAAGTTGAACTAGAAAAGCTCCTTCAAGATTGATGCATAAGGGCTATTGATTACATTGAATAGATATCCAACATTGTACTTATGTCTAAACTATATAAATCCATATGAGTATGCATTGATTTTTGAAATCTAAACAAAGCATACCCTAGGGATGATTTTCTAATCCCTAATATTGACATGATAGTGGACATGACTGCGAGCTATGAGATATATTATTTAATGGATAGATTCTCAAGATATAACCAAATCAAAATTGCTCCTAAAGATTAAAAAAATAGCTTTCACTTATGCATGGGGAAATTTCCATAGGAATATTATGCCATTTAGACTTAAAAATGTTAGAGTCATATATCAATGAGCTATGACCACAATATTTCATGACATGATGCATAAAACTATGGGGGATTATGTAGATGACACCCTAGGTAAGTCTCATAAGAGAAACACACATCTTAGAGATTTGGGATTAATCCTAGATCATATAGAATAGTTTAAGCTAAGACTAAATCCTAAAAAGTGTGCATTTGGGGTTACCTCTCAAAAACTACTTGGTTATATCATATCAACTAAAGGAATTGAGGTTGACCCTGTAAAATTTCAAGCTATCATGGATATGCCATCACCGAGAAACATTAGTCAAATGAGAAGTCTACAAGGATGCCTACAGTCTATTAGGAGGTTCATCTCTCAAATTGTTGACAAAGGAAAACCATTTAAAAAGAACTTGCATAAAGGAGTTAAGTGTGTATGGAACGAAGAATGTGAGAAAATCTTGAATCAGATTAAGGAATATTTGGCTAATCCACCTATCTTGATTCCTCATATTCTTGGAAAGCCTCTTATTCTATACATTTCAACTACAACTACATCCTTAGGAGCATTATTGGCACAACAAGATGAGATAGGAAAAGAAAGAGATATCTACTATATCAGTAGAAAATTAGTAGCTTATGAGATCAATTATAATAATATTGAAAAATCTTGCCTTGCAGTGGTGTTTGTGTCCCAAAAACTCAAACATTATATGTCGGCACATACTACATAGCTTGTAGAAAAAATTGATCCATTGAAATATCTACTAAGTAAAGCTATCCTTATTGGTCAACTAGCTAAATGGATGATGATTCTTTCTGAATTTGACATTGAGTATGTTGAGAATAAGGCCATAAAAGGAAAAACAATTGATGATCAATTGGATGACTTCCCTTTATAGGATAATGCACCTATGCAGATTGATTTTCCTAATTCATCTGTCATGTACATGACTGAGTGCATAGACCAATTCTTATAAAGGCTCAGAAACTAGGTATAATTTCAAACTTAGGGATTGGGCATCCGACCAAGCAGTTTATCCTCTTCATAAAAACTCATTTATCATGTCAACCCAGGGATGTGTTGCTTGAAAAAGGTCAGCAAAGTATATGCACCAAGTGTCACTTAGCCATGCATTCTATAGTTGTTGCAGGAAAGAAATGCTGGAAAGAAACTATCTTATGATTGCAGGAAATAAATACTAGAATGGTACTTAAACTAAAGCTGTAGAAAAGCAAGTTCTAGAATGGAAATTATAGAAATTTAGATGCTAAAAAAACATGAAGAATCTTACAAACTATGTCATAATACTTTAGTTGTCCCACTGCTTTGGTTGTAGGAAGTGTCAGCTAGCCTGTGGCTCTGGCTGCAGGAACAATTTCAACACTTGATACTGAAATAGTAGAAATATAGGAAAGTAATTCTAACTTAGCATGAATCTATCTAACTATGGATTTCTCACCAATTGGACCCTCTTGGATGAGTATTCCAACCATAATTATGCAACGTTAAACCTCGATACTTCATTTTCGCATTGATTGAATAATTGAGTACATAGATTCATAAACTAGAAAACAACAAAAAACTATATTGCCAGTAAAATGATAATGCCCTTCTATCTCACACAGGAGCGGGGATTTGTTTAAAGGAAAAATTCTAACAAATTATCTAACTACGCCATAGAAATAGGTGGATCTTTATTACAACATTACTAACTGAAAAGAAGGAAATCTATTAAAAGTTGGACTAGATAAGATCTAGAAAAGAGGAAAGAGTTGTCGCAACAACAAATCTAACTTCCAACTCTCACCTAGATTTCCTCAAGGAATTCATCATGCAACCTCAGTCTTCACTGGATGACTACCACCTTATTCTCTTAGAAACCCTCAACTGGCGCTACACTTAATACTTCTCCGCTGGAACTTGTTAGAAGACCAAGTCGAGCACTTAGTGAATGCATACAATTTACCTGGTCAAAACAACATTTTCTATTACTATGTGCTTCACTTCAAAGGTTAGGATAAGACATTCATGGTGAAAAATACCAAAATACACATAATCATTCATATTCAAATAACTACTTTTCTTATTAAAAACATAAACATAACTTTGAAACAAGTAACATAATAATTTGTCCAAGTATAGCATATTTAAGTATGTTTGAACCATGATATAATTGTGATGGCAGCATGCCATACAATAACAGGGAAGAACATAAAAGTCTTAAGGCAAATGTATCATAATAGGGAAAAAGACCTAGCAAATATCATCCTAGGGCATCTAAAAAAATGGCATTAATATTCCTCATCATTGCCCCCTATGACAACTAGTGCCTACCCTCAAGCACTGAAGTATTCCTATTTTTCACAAGCACTCTAAGGTCTCCTTCTTGTGTCTCTCTGATCATCAAACTATCCACCTTCTAGTAGAATCCATTCATTCTTTCAATCTTGTTGTGCTAACTCAACTCCAAGTCCTCATCGATCTCATTATCTACAAAACTATATAATGGCCACAAGAGAAAAGGAGGCTGGAAAGTGAGAGGCATCCACCTCTCTGGTCATGACTGTCATCTCAATTCTATATACTGTTGGACCCTCTGCATAGCGGCTCAGAAGTTGATAAGACTATGTGGTTCTACCTTTTTCAAGACCATAGTTAGCCTAGCTCACCTCTATTGCAGCCCTTCCACAACTTTGTGTCCTTCTACCAATGACAACCTTTCAAATTTTGTGTGCACTTGTTCTTTTTTTTTTTTCCAATATCCTTCTCCTGTGTGTAGAATCATTGAAAACATATACAATTTCTAACCAATCACAATAGATCCTTTTGGGTGTTTTACTCTCAGGACGTAAGGGAATTGTAATAGTGCATTCAAGTTCCCTATACCTATTTAATTTCTCTCCATAATTGATTTCATTTTTTACCCAGGAAAGTGAAGAAGACAAATGAATATCACCCACAAATAACAGGGGATTCCAGTCAACATTTGATAGAAAATGATTGTGCATATACAATTCACAAAGAAGATTCCTGATAAAATCAGGTGACATCTCATATGGAGCCATAAAATTTTGAGGAGTGTAAATGTCTGTACTCAAATCTCTAAGAGTTCTCATTAATTTAAACATTAAAAATTGTTCCCTCAAACATAGGGCATAAACCCTAGGTGGTGGTCTACATTCAATAAATTTAGGAACCAATTTTGTAACCGAATCCAACTTACCCTATAGGAGTTGGATTTCCTTTTTTTGTTGTCCTATTTCCCTTTTCAACTTGTCCCTTTCTTATTCCCACATAGACTTTTCATATTGAACTTGCTTGAAATAATCAATGGACAAAGAGTGAATTGTTACCTTTCCTTGATTCTTTAGTGGAACTGGGCATTCTAGAATTGCCTCTTGATTATCCTATGGAACTGACACTAATGCATCCAAAATTTCATATGTTTGTATATTTCCTGGATGGGAAGAAGATACATCAAAGATGTCCATTTTTTCTATTTCTTTCCATTCTGCTGCCTGGCCTGATATAGTGGCTGCAGGTTCTTCTCCCATCATGTCATGACTCCTTATGAATGAACTACCTACTTCTGGTTCTTCATCAATGGGTTCCTTAATGGGAACATTATGAGTAGAACCAATCATTACAGGAGAGTCCTCCATTTTCTTTATGTTCAAACGAATACTACGTTGCAGTGGTGTGTCAGTTGATGCTGCAGGATGTTTCTATGGAGTCTTTCTTTTGGTAGTAGATGTGGCTGCAGGAGGAACATGGGTATCACCCTCATCATTTCCAGCTATTTTTCCTTTCCCTTTCTCCTTTTTTAGGGCTTCTTGTGGACTATGGAACTCTTTAGGAACCTTAGTTGTTTCACCCTCCAAATTAGGGTTTGGAATATTTGTTGTCACATTTTCTTGGTGGATTTCTAAGATAGGAGGGTTTTCCTAAGCCTTTTCTTGAACAATAGGCTCCTCATTATTAGGAATGACCTCGTCAGGAGGATTTTCCTATTCTTCTTGATTTTTAGGTTGTGGCTCTGCAACTTGTGGTCTGTCTCCATTTAACTACACATGAGGTGCTACAAGGAAATCTTCCCAAGTCATGGGAGAGGTGTCATGTAGGGCTCTTTCTACCAAAAGTTTAATTAAACCATGATGGGTGACGACATTCTACCTCCCCTTCCTAACCTCTTCAGAACTCAAATTTAACAATGAATACAGGACATTGGGAACATTTACTAAACGACCATGCCTTAAATGACTCAAAAGCTTGAAGTGAATGGCATGCAAGAAAGAGAACCAACCTTTACAAGTAATGTACCTTATAATATGCACTACTAACTGAGGGTACTCACCAGGAAGAGATGTATGTCTAGCACCTTATTTGTTGTATTCCATTGTGGTGTCTGCTAGTAAAGAAAATTCTTGTCGATCTGTGCGAGCATCATGACTATGTGGAAATGCTTCACCTATAGCAGGGAGTCTGAACACTTCTGCAATTCGTGCCTCTGAGGCTTCCACTCTTAATCCTTTTACATGTGCCACTCCATTACTATATGTAAGCATGAATTATAATGCCACAGCCTCATCATGACCATTCAACCATACAAAATATGTAAGCCATCCTACATAATTAAATGTCTGAACACTCACTTGGTCTTGCAATAAAGATGCATGATTGGCCGACTCAGAGCATATAGGTTTTCCTCCCATCTTGCTTGCTTGAAGGATTCTACAACCTTGACTCCTCTTATTCTAGTAGCTTCCTTAACAACTTCTCCTATTCTCCATTCTTCCTAGAATTCAACTGCACCATGGTTTGGTAATTACTGGATAAAGACTATCCTGGTTCTATTAGTGGGTATCTTAGGTGAAATTGCAAAGGAATTCAAAAAGAAAAATAAAACTTAAGCTAGAATTATGGAGCTCAAAAATAAACTTAAGGCTACGAATTTTGGATTCAGAGGTTGTTAAATCAATGGTTGTGCAGTACATGCTTTCAAATTAATAATGGTGATCTTAAGCGAGGATAGTTATTACATCACACACTTAAACTGACTACCCCTTATGAAAAATATGTAGGTGTCCTCACATTCATGGCTCAAAAGTACAATAGTACTTGGAAAAATTATTAAATTAATTGAAGCAATAGTTATAATAATGTTAAAGAAAGTAAAGAGCATTTTGAAATAATAAATGTTTGTGTACCTAGACTATAATAGATGTAAATGATGAAATCTGAAAAGATTGAGTGACATGTGCCAAACAAAAAGTAACACATTGCATGATGATGATGTGATGGATGGATGAATATGGAAGATAAAGGTGATGGGATGTGATGTGATGGATGATTTATTATGACAAGAAATATTTTTCGTGTGAAATGAAAACTTAATTATGACTGCACTCGTGAAGAATTGAAGCAATGACAAGAGGGGGTTGTTGGATGTAGGAGAATCTTCAACTGGAGGAGGTCCGTTGGCTGTAGATAATTTTTCAGTTGGAGGAGGTCCATCGGCTTCAGAGAATTCATTAGCTATAGGAGCTTTACCAGCTACAAGGGGTTTAGCTGTGGTAGGAGAAATCTTGACTTTTGTTTCTATTTTATGATACAAATTGAGTTTGTGCCCATTTACCAACAACTTGAAATGTATAGGGTTGATGGTTGATAACTGAACCACACCATTAGTTTAGACATTTTCAATTTCATAAGGACCAAGCCATCTTGTAGTAAGCTTACCTTGTGTCTCTTGATAACAAGAGTTGTACAAGAGAGCCCAATCACCAGCTGTTTGTTGAGGATATGTGATTCATGCCACCTTTTTCACTGTATCTAGATCATTTTAGTGTGTTGCAGGGATGCCTTTCATGTTTCATCTAGCTGGTTAAGTTGCAGGATCTTGTTGCATTGTGTTGTTGGAAGATCAATGTTCAATTGTAGTGTCATTCTCAAGGTCTTATACTCAAATTCTATAGGCATGAAAATGATCTTTCCATAAACTAGTTCAAAAGGTGTAAAACCAGTTGTTGTCTTTCATGTTGTCTGATATGCCCAGACTGCTTCTTGTAACCTTGTGCTCCAGTCTTTTTTGTGTAACTGCATTATTTTGGGTAGAATGGCCTCTATCTCCCTATTTGTAATTTATGCTTGCCCATTTGCCTGTGGGTGATATGGACTTGATTTCCTATGGAAAATATTATACTCATTCATGAGGGTAGTGATCAGTGTTGATGTGAATTGAGCACCCTGATCAGTAACCATTTCTCTTGGTACACCATATCATGTGAAGATTTCTTCATATAAAAAATCAGCCACCTTATTATCCTAAGCATGTTTCATGGCATGTACCTCCACCCATTTAGTTACATAGTCAGCACACACAAGAATGTAGGAATTTTCATTTGATGAAGGGTTGATAGGTTCGACAAAATCTAACCCCCATTTGTCAAATGGAGTGACTACCACTTGAGGAAAGAGAGTCATTTTGTCAAACTTTGTTGGTTGCCCCATCCTTTGGCATCGGTCACATTTTCTTGTGTATTTGACAACATTCTTATGGAGTGTTGGCCAGTAGTATCACATGTTCATTATCTTCATTGTTGTCCATTTGACTACAAAATTCCCCCCCACAAGGCTCATCATGACATGCATGGAGGATGTCATAGGTTTCATCCTCCCTGACACATCTTCTCAATATTTGATCAGGCCCATTATAAAATAGACAATAAACAATCCATGAAAAGTTGAAAGTCTTTTCTATGAGGAGTCTCTTTTCTTTTGTTGAGAAATAATGAGGTACCTTTTGAGAAACTAACTAGTTTTCAATATCTGCATACTAGGGAGTTTTGGCTGAAATGGAGAACAGGTGATCATCAAGAAAGCTATCATCGATGATTTATGATTCATCTACATTCTACAATTGTGAGAGGAAGTCTACAACCACATTTGACTTGCCTGACTTATCCACTATGGTGATATCAAATTCCTGTAACAATATAAGCCATCAGGATAATCTGCTTGTGATTGCAGGCTTATTTGCAAGATACTTAATGGTTTCCTAGTTAGTATGCACAAATATCTAGTAACCTATGATGTAGTGGTAGAATTTATTCAGAGCATAAATAATAGCCAAAAGCTCCTTCTCTATGATTGTGTAATTCAATTATGCTCCTTGTCGATTTTTGCTAATGAAATATATGGCATGTTCTACCATATCTTCTTTCTATCTGAGTACAACTCTGATTACATGATCTGAGGAATTGGTATGAATGTGGAATGGAAGTGCCCAATTTAGTCCTCGTAAAATAGGAGATTGAGTAAGAACTGACTTCAGCTCCAGGAAGGCTTGATCACAACTAGGGGTTTATGTAAATTATGAATCTTTGGTGAGCACAGAATGAAGGGGACTGGCCATTTTACTGAAGTCTTTGATGAATCTTCTCTAATAACTAGCATGTCCAAAAAAACTTCAGACATCTTTTTGCTTGGCTGGTATCGGAAGGTTTTGAATAACTTCAATTTTGGTTGGGTCCACTTAGATTCCAGCAGCAGATATATAGTGACCAAGCACTATCCCTTCTTGCATCATCATGAAGCACTTTTCACTATTTAGAGATAGGTTGTGTTCTTCACACCTTTTTAGGAATTTATCTAGGCTTTTTAGGGCTTCCTCACAAGTTTTTCCATATGTTGTGAAGTCATCCATATAAATCTCCATACAATCATGAGAGATATCAACAAAAATGTTGATAACTGCTCTTTGGAAGGTTTTTGGGGCATTATAGAGACCAAAAGGCAATACTGAATAGGAAAAAGTTCCCTAAGGGCAAGTGAATGTAGTCTTTTCCTGATCCTCAAGAAAGATTCAGATTTGATTGTACCCACTATACCCATCCAGGAAGGAAAAATACTTTTTGCATTCTAAGGAGTCCAGTACTTGATCAATGAATGGAAAGGGGAAGTGATCCTTTTTTAGTTGCATTGTTGAGCTCTTTATAGTCTACACACACACACACACACCATTTTTCTCCTTTTTTGGGCACAATTACTAATGGAGAAACTCACTGGCTATCTAATATGGGATTTATAAATCCAGCATTGAGGAGTTTTTGCAGCTCTATTTTGACTATTTCCCTTAATGTTGGGTTTACTCATCTTTGAAATTGCCTCACTAGGGGTTTGTCCTCTTTTAGATATATCCTATGGGTACACAGTTTTGGGTCCAAGCCTTTCATGTCAGAATGATCCCATACAAATTTTGTAGTATGGTCCATCAACATTTTAGTCAGTGATGTTCCCTACTTAGGAGTTAGTTGGCTATTGATATTCAAGCAGTGGCTAGGAGACACCTCTATTTGCTTAGTCAGCTTCTATCATAGATGTGTCTATTAGTGAGGGCACTTGTATCTCATGGGGAATCAACTGGTGGTAGAGCTATTTGGCTATAGGAGAATCCCATTGGCAATCAGGGTTTAAAACCTACAGAGAGCAGTTATTAGAGGAACACCCCAGAGAATCTGGGTTCGGTCCATACTAATTATGCAAGATATTGGTGATCACTTTGTCTTCTTTCTAGAGTTACAGGAAGGGATCTCTTTTTAACATCATTAACTAAGACACTGAGTTTATAACCTTGACTTCTTCTCCTATGTCAAGCCATGTTGGTGAGGCTAATTCCATTTGAGGTTGGGCTGGTGGATACATGACTAGAGTCTTTGTATGTTGACCATCAGAGATGGTCATATCCCCTGAGTGATATCTAATGTAAGCATCTACAGTTGCTAACCAAGGTCTGCCAAGTATAATTGGGTATCCCCCTAGTGTAGCTTTGGATGATAGTATCATGAAATTAGCTGGGTAAGACCAGGATTCAAGGTCAACAACTATATCCTCTACCATCTCGTCAGGTTTCACAGTAGAATTGTCTGCAAGCTGCAAAATAGTGGGTGTGGTTCAAAGGTTGGTTATACCAAGTTATTACATTATGTCCCTGGTCATGACATTTATAGTGGCTCCAAGATCTATCAATGCATTTTTAATGGTTGTCGCATTAATATTGACTTTGACAATAGGGCTACTTGGGTCAGAATATTTTGGGATGTTAAGCTTTCCTAACATGATGTCAGCTAGTTTTCCCAATACATGGACAGTCTGGGGATCATTTTTCTTACGGCCAAGCTTCTTTAAGTAGGCTTCTTTGATGACTTTTCCATATGTACAAACATCCTTAATTGCTTGAAATAAAGGTATTTGAACATTAATGTTCTTTAACTGATCAAGGATATTAAAGGTTGCTTCCTTAGGAGGCTTTGGATTGTTGTGTTGCAGTCTTTATGGAAAAGGAGGTCCAGTGTGCTAGCTTTTATCAGGTATAGGCAATGGTACTAGTAAAGGAAGAGTATGTTTAGCTTGGATAGGCTCTTCCTAGGGTACTTTAGTTATGATTGGATGCTCAGGAGTAGGGAGAGTTGTTCAGTACCATAGGTGTATATAATTAAGTGTGATTACATAAGTAGGATATTGCATGGGGTATTACATTTGATCAGTAGCATACACACTTTTTTGAGGTGTAGAAGGCCTATTGTTTAGGTTTGGTTGTGGTTGTGAAGGTAGTTGTGTAGGCTTTAGAGGCTGATTATTGGTTGTTGGTGGTGGCAAGAGTGCTTGTTGCTCTGGAGGCTGAAGAGGTGGAGGCAAATATCCTTAAGGCTGATTTGGCCATTGTTGACCTCCTCACTACTGAGGTTTCTACTGCCAATTACCCTGTGGTGGCTTCCATGCCCCTTGGGGTTGCTGCGAATTCCCTTGAGGGTTTTTCCACTATAGATTAGGGTAATTTTTCCACTAATTCTAAAAGTTGTTCCAGGGAAGATTTTGATAATTCATAGAAGGCTGCCATTGATTTTTATAAAATGGATTATTGAATGTAAGTGGGTCCTGAGGCATACCTTATCTTTTCACCCGTGGTCATCGTTGAGCAACGAAGAACAACTGCTTGTCTACTAGCTCAATTGGTTTGTAGCTAGTTGGCATCTGGGTAGTCTCCACATTAGCAACTAGTTTACATCGACAATCTCTCTTCTTCTGTCTACAGTGGGGACAAAATTCAGCCAGCATGGCCTCTACTTCCTTGTGCTTCTTCTTTGCCTCCAAAGCATCCAACTATGTGGCCATGTTGTTGATGATATCTTGCTTAAAATTGGACAAGAGATGTGTTATCTATGTTTTGGAAGTGCCTGCACCATTTGTCTTTCCTGTCATGGACCTATATCCCCTTCCTCTCTTACCAGTGCCTCTGGAGTACTTGAGCCATATCTTTTTTATATCATCCTAGGTAGATTGGGTTATATCACCTCCTACCATCAAGTCTAGTGTTTTTATGCATCCATCTTGTCTGCCTCTCAGAAAGAGAAACTTATGAGATTCTTCATTAAGTGCATGCTCTTTGTTCCTTTGTAGGCAAAATATGAACTATGACACATAGTCCTCAAGTATCTCATCCTCTTTTTGTGCCATTTTAAACATGTCTTCCCCCCGCATATCAGTTCCTCGACAATAATCCTTATATTTGAATAAGAATGCAACTTGCATTTCTACCCAATCATGGACATCCCATCCCAAGCCCATAAACCAATGCAAAGTAGACTCCTTAAGAGTCATAGGAAAGAGTTTGAGCTTGTGGGAATCAGTGGTGTAGTCATAACTTCTACATAGAATATCAAACTCAAAGAGAAAGGTATCTGGATCTTCTGTTACAAGGCCATAGAATTTTGGAAGGATGGAGGAAGGTATATTTTTAAGGTTGTTATTATCTCGCTGGTCAGTGATAGGAAATGGAAATGTGGTGGGATTCACCATTCTTGGAGGATTTCTAGGATGCAAAGGTGGTGGATAATGTGGTTGATAGATGACCAATTGTAAAGGGTTTTCCTATCTAATAAGATTTTTAGGGAATCAAGCTCTTAGATGAGAGAAGGCTTCATCAAATATATTAATTTCAGGTTGCTCTTTAAAGGAAACAATGTGTTCTTCTTTAGAGGATGAGGATGAAGATGTAGTCTCAGGAATTTCAATGGTAGGATCAACAAATGAGCTCTCCTCTTCAAAGGGGTGATTGGATTGATTTGGAAAGTACCTTCCTCTAGTGTCTCTTCTTCTATTATGCATGCAACTAGTAGGAAATAATGCAAATTGTAGTGTTTCTCAAAATGAAGTGTATTCTACTTAAAGCTGGAAATAAAAGAAAATCCTAAGAATGGCTTAGTGAGGACTAGGTTTGGCACCATCCCTAGCAAGGGTGCCAAAAATGATCGATTCTTATAAAGGCTCAGAAACTAGGTATAATTCCGAACTCAAGGATTAGACATCTGATCGAGTAGTTTATCCTCTTCTTAAAAACTCATTTAGTATGTCAATCTAGGGACGTGTTACTTGAAATGGGCTAGCAAAGTATATGCACCAAGTGTCACTCAACCATGCATTCTATAGTTGCTGTAGGAAATAAATGCTAGAAAGAAACTATCTTATGATTGCAAGAAATAAATACTAGAATGGTACTTAAACTAAAGCTGCAGAAAAGCAAGTTATGGAATGGAAATTACAAAAATGTAGATGCTAACAAAACATAAAGACTCTTACAAACTATGTCATAATACTTCATCTGTCCCGCTGCTTTGGCTGCAGGAAGTGTCAGCTAGCCTGTGGCTCTAGATGCAAGAGCAGTTTCAACACTTGACACTGAAATAGTAGAAATACAGGAAAGTAATTCTAACTTAGCATGAGTCTATCTAACTATGGATTTCTCACCAAGAGGGCCACCTTGGATGAGTATTCCAACCACAATTACACAAAGTTAAACCTCAATACTTCATTTGCTCAATGATTGAATAATTAAGTACAGAGATTCATAAACCAGAAAATAATAGAAAACTATATTGCTAGTAAACTGATAATGCCCTATTGTCTCATATAGGAGTGGGGCTTTATTTAAAGGAAAACTTCTAACAACTTATCTAACTGCACCATAGAAATAGGTGGATCTTTATTACAAAATTACTAAGTGTAAAGAAGGAAAGCTATTAAAATCTAAAACATATAAGATCTAGAAAAGAGGAAAGATTTGGCATGATAGCAAATATAACTTCCCACTCTTGCCTAGATTTCCTCAGGGAATTCATCACGGTGCCTCAGTCTTCATTGGATGACTGCCACCTTGTTCTCCTAGAAACCCTCAACTGGTGTTGTGCTTAATACTTCTCCGCTGGAACTTGTTGGAAGACCAGGTTGAGCACTTAGTGAATGAATATGCTTTACCTGGTCAAAAAAATATTTTCTATTCCTATGTGTTGCACTTCAAAGGTTAGGATAAGACATTCATGATGACAAATACCAAACTACACATAATCATTCATATTCAAATGGCTACTTTTCTTATTAAAAACATAAGCATAACTTCAAAAAAAGTAACATAATAATCTATCCAAGTATAGCATATTTAAGTACATTTGAACCATGATATAAGTGTGATGGAAGCATGCCATATAATAACAGGGAAGAGCATCAAATTCTTAAGGAAAATGTATCATAACATGGAAAAAGACCTAGAAAATATCATCCTATGGCATTTAAAAATATGGCATTAATATGCCTCATCACACACCCGAAAAATGTTCTTTGATGGATCCTACACATAAAATGGTTCAGGTTTTGGAGTTCTCTTTGTCACACCTCAAGGATACACCATACCTAAAGCATACAAGTTGTTGTTCCCTTGTACAAATAATATTGTTGAATATGAGTCTTTAACAAATGGGATCAAATTTTCTATTGAGTGGAGGATTACTAAATTACATATCTTTGGAGATTCTTAGCTCATCATCAATCAAACAAATAATGAATATCAAACCAAGGATGAGAATCTGATGCCCTATAAGAAAATGGTTGAAAATATTAAGAACTAATTTGTCTTTGTAGCCTTCCAACATATTCCTAGAGTTGAGAACAAAGTTGTTGATGCTATGGCTACACTTGCTTTCATTCTATAGTTGCAAGAACATGAATCTAGATATGAATTCATGGTGAAAGAGCTACAATTCCTGGTGTGAGAGCCTCTTGATAACTACATCATTTATACCATTGGTCATGACTCCTCTTGCTATGCTAAAATCTATTCTTTCCTACATGATCAAATTATACCTGATAACCTTACCCATAATGCAAAATGCCAAGTTTTTTGTAATGCCTCCTGCTATACCATCATTTCTAGTGACTTGTTTAGGAGGGGTCTAGATAGAACATTTCTTAGATGTCTAGAGAGATGAATCTGAACATGTGTTAGTTGAAGTCCATGAGGGTATATGTAGTCCTCACTCTAATGGCCTTGTGCTAGCTCAAAAACTACTTAGGCCTGGTTACTACTAGCCTACTATGTAAACTGATGTTGTTAGATATGCTAAATCCTATAAGAAGTGTCAAAAGCATGGAAATCTATTACATTCTCTAGGCAGGGAGCTTATTCCATCTATCACACATTAGCCTTTTCAGTAGTGGGCCTTTGACTTAGTAGGTCAGATATATCTGAACTCATCATGAGGATACAAATTCATAATCATTGCTACTGAGTATTTCACTAAGTGGGTTATAGTTGTACCACTTTTTGTTGCTATAGGAAAATAGGTGTCCATGTTTATCTCGAACTACATAATTTATCATTATGGTGTTCCACTCTCTATAGTTACTGATAATGGAGGGCAATTCAAGAAAAAAGACCTGAAACAATTGTGTGCGAGATTCAAGATCAAACAACATTGTTCATCCATATATTATCCTCAAGGAAATGGAAAATTTGAAGCATCAAATAAGACTATTATGAAAATCTTGTGCATGACTGTTAGTAAGTCTGGAAGGGATTGGCATCTTCAAATCAATCCTTCTTTATGGGCTTATAGAAAAAGAATACGCAAACCAATGGGAGCTACACCTTTTTCCCTCATCTATGGGGCTGAAGTTATCTTACCTATCAAGGTAGAAATACCTTCACTTAGAGTCTCCATAAAAGGGCTTGTAATAGATGAAGACTATCACATATTATGCATCTAAGAACTAGAACTACTAGATGAACATAGATAGGTCATGTTTGATTACATGGGAGTATATCATTAAAGAATGTCAAAAAGATACAACAAGAAAGTACACCATACATATTTTGAGGTTGGTGATCTAGTTTTAAGAGAGACTCCTAAGAATCAATAGAATCATGAATATAAAGTAAAGTTTGAACCTAACTAGTTGGTTCCTTATATAATTAAAACTACCTTTGGATTCAGTGCTTATTAGCTCTCAACCCTAAAGGGAGAAAAACTCTCTGAGCCTATCAATACTCTCCACCTGAAAAATTTCTATGCATGAAATTCTCTTCATCCAGAGTTCTTGTACATAGAAAATGATCCTGAAAAAATTCAAAAAATTTCATATATGGTCCTAAGAAAATAAAACAAATCATAAAAATTCATGAAAAAATGATCATCTTAGTGAAAACCTAGCAAACAAGCGTTTTGATGTATAAACATAAAAATAAAAAAAAAAAGAAAAAAGTACCTTGGAAAAAATGTAAAAATAGGCATCATGGTAGAAAAAATATTCCTTCGAAGTGGTGAAAACTTACAAATAGGTGCTACTTGTACCTTTGTACTCCATCTATCAGCTTGTGACTTTGGCCATGAACTAGTTGACTTTTGTAACACTTTTTTCTATGGTCTGGAACTGGTCTCCATCTAAGTCTCATTAGGAGGAAATTTTATGCCATCGTTGTCTCTAGGACACACCAGTGTTTCTCAACACTACCCCAGATAGACATCGAGTGTTTCTCAACACTTATTGGATAGCTTATCTTGAATCGACACCTTGTTAGAAGTCCAAGTTGTATATTTCTATCACACTTCCAGACATAAGTCTTGGAAATATCAGTGACAATATTTACATTGCGCTTAAAATGAAATGACTGAGCTATGCTTAACAATATTCTCTTTGTATGTTGTATGCTATTGATGATTTTCAATGATGTTCTCTCCTTAGTCTCTCTAAGATGTCACTTGACTAGAGGACTAGAGGTATAGGGCATATTTTCTTTGTCTTCTTCTCGTGGGTGTGGTTTCAATGATCCTATATGTTTGATGTGTCAGGTGTCTTTGATAAGTGCCTCCATCACGATTGGAGCATTGCATATACCTCGACCTAATTCATTTGAACACTTAGGTAAGTCTAAACTATATCCTTGACTGCCTGCATTATGTTTTTTTTATGCAAGACCATACTCATGGTTATATTAGCGCTTATGTTTTGATGCTGGTGTAATCTCACAACATTAACTGGAAAGTTAACCTAAGTTATTTTGACGTTTATGTCTTTGATGCATATGTTAGTTTCCTACATTCTGTCTGATATAGATCATATTCATATCTCCTTAGTTGCACTTGCACTAGTGAAGGTTGTATGATGTTGTGATGTCCCTTAATAAGGCTCGATGATGAAAATAAGGACCAAGTAATATCTTTGCGCTTTTCACTTGCATTTTCATCCTATGTTGCATCTTAGTCTTTGCATCTTGTATTGAGTAAGGAGATAGTCTTTGTCTCATCATTATCAGACAACTTTGGTCATCCTTTTTCAACATCCTTGATTCATTTTTGGGATTGAAATCAAAATTTGAGTTCATTTTGTTGTTCTTTTGAGGCTTATCTTTTCATCCTTTGAGGCAAAAATTGATCATATTTCTTCATAATTGCTTGCTTTGACCTAATTCTAATGCTATACCTTTCTGAACAAACTTATTCAAATTGGGGAAAATTCTCATCACTTAGTGGTCAGAATTGGTCCAAATTATTTTATAATCTCTCTGAATTGATCATCAATCATCTTGGAGCCTATCTAATCTCAATTTGATCAAACTTATCTCATTTTTGCATCTCCTCAACATCATTTTCCCAAGGGGGTAAGAATAATCTTTCATCGATCTTTCAAAGCTGTAAATTAACCATGCTAGGACATCTCAACTTCATCGCTTCACATTAAGTTGAGATTCTTCAAGTTTCTTTAATCTGATCTAGGACATATCAATTATCATCCCATCATATCAATTATGGTATTGTCTTATCTTTCAACCTTAGTCTCAATGTTCAATTTCATCGCTTCACATCAAATTGTACATTAAAACTCTTGCTACCTTGTTGTGCTTCATTTGATCAGGTTCAAAGATAATGTCTCTCAGGATAGTTCATCACTTCATATCAACTATCTGCATGTCATCATTTTCTTTGACTCATTGTACTCTCTCACACACTGGCTCAAAGAGCGGCAAATGTAATCATCCAATTTTGGTTTAGTAAACTATAAGCCCTCTTTATGAAAAATTAAATTAAAATATTAGACCATTGCTTTGAATAAAATTAATTATGCTTAATTAATTAATCATCTATTTGATTATATCCTAAAGTTTGACCACTTTCTTCTATGTTTATTTAATTAAAATAACATGCTCCCTTTTAATTAAATAATAAAAAAACCCTTTATCCTAAGTGCACATGAAAATCACTTTTCTAAAATAAAATAATAAAATAAAAGGAAAAGTGCATTTTCCAATGAGATGGAATCTTTTGAATTTTGAAGAAGGCTTTTGCCTCTTTATCTCAACCACTCATTGTTTTGCCTCTTAATCTTAGCCTTTTCTTTTTTTCCTCTTAAAGACACGAGCACATGGATCAACCAAGACTTATTAATCTCCATCGTTTCTCATTATTTTGACTCTTAATCTTAACCGTCCACTCAATTCTAAATTCTTTAAAAGGAGGCTCTCTCTTCATTCTTGCATCGTTGGGGGGAATCTTGGCATCTTGGAGTCTTGGAGTCTTGGCATCTTGGTATCTTGGGTTTTCATTATTCTTTCATCTTGGCTCATCCTTGCATCTTAGCTTATGTTGCATCTTGAGGTATTGCATTATCATTATAGCTTAGCTTTTTTATTTAATTTCTTGCATTTGGCTTAGTTAATCTAGTCTAATTAGCATGGATAGTAATCTTTCATCTTGTTAGCTTAGGTTTACTTTCCTTACACTCTTGGATTTCATCTTAGCTTAATCTTGCATCTCATCTTAGATTACTTTTCATTTGCATTCATCATGGAGATCTTGGATACTTGCACTCTCATTTCTTGATATCTACTTGAATCTTCCATTTTATAGTGCATCTTGCAGAGATCTTTCTTGTTGAGTTCATTTGAGAGCCACCATCTTTATCTACATGATTCTTACATGCTATGGATATGAAGCTATAAGCAACCTTCTAAGACTCCAAATTCATTGGATCTCTTGGATATAAGGGTTTATAAAAGTGACCACATTTTTTGGCTCACAAGTTTGGAGTGAGCTTGTAATGTTGGGTGCACATTTTCCCCTTATTTTAAGTATAGTTTTATCTGGCTTTTGTAAAATGTAATTATTTTGGAGTTTGTTGGTGGTTTTTGGGGTTTCAGTGGGTAGTCTCTGTGATTATGTCTTGACAAGGAATTGTAAACGGTGGTTTTTGAGCTATTATTGTGTAGGGTTAGGGTTTGTGGTATGTGATTTAGAAATAATTTGATGTTGTTAGTGGTAGTTGGATGTTGGTATTTGGTTTGATGCTTTCTATAGAAATCTCAATCTTATTGTAAATTTACTTTTTTAGACATAAATACAAAAATGTATTACCAAGAAAAAAATAATGCATAGAAGAGAACTAAATTTAATTAAAATTGGTCAATCAAATTTAGGTGTCTAGATTTTTACCATCTTTGAAATGATGTTAGAATAACATTATTTTGAAGAAGAATGATTTTTTTATGACATAAAATAGGAGCAAAGTTTTTTCCCCAAACTACCAGAAATGGTATTAGTTAGACATGGTGATGCCCCCTCAAGAAGGTGGATGGGAAAGAAAAAGGGACCTAGGCAACATTTTGAAAGAAATATTTCCCCAGTGGGAAGGAAGAAAGACCACTTGAAATAGAGGCTAATAGCATAAACAAGAATTGAAAATGAGACCCTAGTAAGAATTGGCCTACAAGGAATGACCCCATAGGCACTAGGAAGGTGAAAATGAGGGCCCAAGGAGGGCCATGTAAGTAAAATGGGTAGTTTTACTATTCACTTACACTCTGAGCTTTAGAAAATTGAGAGAGAGAGAGAGAGAGAGAGGGAGATTTTTACCCATTTTCAGAGTACTCTAGCACATATGAGGAGATGGCATAATTTGGACCAATGAGGCATCAAATAAATGTCATGAGGTAGGTGTGACATTGACAATAGGAGGATCAATAGGTATGCCTTGAAAAATCACATCTTTGTCTATTGTTTAGAACATGTATTTCTTTGAGTAGGTTTATAAATTGCATTCCCATGGGATCGTGTCTCATGGGAATGCTCACACATCTAGTGGGAACACATTCCCAATAGAGTCTGAAAGGGAGAAAATTAGTGGGGGCATGGTAGATTAAAAGGGTTGCAAGAATGCATTCTTGCACGCACGAGATTTCATAAAGGGTTCACATATTCGCGAACCCACAGGTCTAGCTTTAGAAGGAACACAATCTTGCTAGAGTTTGAATTGAGTAATTAGAAGGTCCAACAAGAAAACGTTCCCATGGGACTGGAAAAAGGAATGGTAAAAAGGGTTAGGGAGTTAGAACTCCTATGAGATTTATGGGAAAAGTGGAAATGGAAGAATATAAGGGGAAGGGGAGGGAAATTAGTAAGAAAATGGGGTAGTGGGGGTTGGTTAACTGATGTACCTATATATAATGGGTAGATAGGATATATTGGCATAACAAAAAATAGTATATAGCTTGGGAGGACAAGTCCATTACAAGTATATGGACAATGTGGACCAATAGAGGGTGGTGTTAGATTATCTAAGGGATGACATTATATGAAGTTTGTATATGGGCATGGCAAGATGGGTTGAGAATGCACACCATATACCATTCATGATGACACCAGTTTACATTATAGGTCATTGGGAGCATGTGGTTGAGAGATATAGACCAAGTCAAGTTATGAGATAGTTTTTTTTCGTGTAGGATGTACTGGGGCCTAAGCATAGATTTTAGGGGACCACATAGGAGAGGATAGATGAGTTTGGGTTAGCATTGGATATGATGAGGATAGTGGTAGAGTGGATGACACTCCCAATAGCACATTGGGATTCTTGAGGTAGACCAATCAATCTTGATTCCCCATAGGGGTAACATTCATAATCACCATAGAATTTCCCTTTTTCTATTATTGGCAGACCGCATTCTTTGGAGTTGCCCTGCCCTTTCATTATACAGGTCCACTGCTAAACTGCTCCCCCCCAATTCTCATTGCATGAAATTTATGGCCTAATAGTTTCTTAGCGCGGGACTAAGGTCACAATGAGAATGATTAGCACTTGTTGGTGCGACGGCCTACATATATATTAGGATTGCTTGTTGGTGCGGCCTGGTAGATTATGCTTGTTGGTGTGGCCTGTCAGTGTAGATGCAAGCCCTTTATCTAAAAGGGGTGGTAGATTATCTCTTGGTGGTGCAGATGCAGGGATGGAGGTCCTAGGGTGATAGTTTACTATAGTGCATGGATTAGGAGGCCAAGAGTAGTGGGGAGGTTTAGACTAGGACCATTGAGTGTTAGGCAGAGGGAGATAGCAATACAAGCATGATGAGTGGGGGCATATCATCCTACACAAAGGAGGGTAGTGACATTAGTATTATAGAGAGAAAGGGTTGTGGTGGGAGCTGGAGGGGGAGGAAGAGGCGTGGTAGATGGGGAAGAGAGCCACTTGAGGGAGATAGGGAGGAGGGGGGGGGTGTAGGGAGAGGTTATCAAGGACAAGGAAGGAGGAGAGTGGTCATAGTAGCTATAATGGCACAATAGGAGGAGGAAGTGGCTATGGATTTAGATGATAGGGGATGGGGAGAATATGATGGAGATGGATAGTCACCACCTTAGATAGGGGGATAAGATGTACATGCCATAGGTGCACAAACCACAAGTCTATAAGTATTACCATCCACACTAGGATAAGGATTAGGGCCTTCTACAACATAGGTATATTCCTCCTCACAGGAAAGGGGGATAAGAGCATCTAGGATATTATCACTAGAGGATTTTTTTGATAGATTGGATCATATGCTATGAGAGAGGACAATAGAGAGGGATGACATACTATAACATCAAAATACACTGTAAGGAGAAGAGATGGATCTCCTAGTGATAGAGAGTGATGATCTCCATCAGTAGAGGGATTCTCTATAGATGGAGAGAGATAGGTTTTGGAGAGATAGGGTGACACTGGTGTAGGAGGGGTATGACTTGGTGGGGGATAGAGACAATCTCTAGATATGTAGAGATGATTTGAAGGAGGAGAGGAGTTATTTGGTACAAGATAGATATGGGATGATATTGGAGATAGAGAGTTTTTCAGGTCAATTGGATGAGCTATAGATTGCTTGAGATGCATTAGAGAAAACATGGGCATGGAGTGAGGAGAGGATTCTGAGAAACCAATGGGAGAGGAAGGTGAAAGAGAGGGAGATCGATGAGGTGACATTTTTTATTGTAGGAGGTGCTAGGGTGATGGTAGCTCTAGTATATTAGAAGATCTAGGATACTAGAGAGCTACCTAAGTATTCATATCATTACAAATTAGCCTATTGTAGGGTGGTGCTAGAGGGGCAACAAGATGAGTATATAATAACCAGAGGATTGGATTCAGGAGGATCCTTGCAGAGTAGGAGCTCGAGCAAGAGGTGAGTGGGTCCAGTTAGAGGGAGAGAAATATTGAGATGACCCACTCTCATAAGACAAGACATAGCCACATGGTGACTCAGTCGATAGGCTCAAAATAGATGGCATAGGGACATGATCCTAGACAGGATCAAGGGTAGCGGCAAGGGAAGGACACAAGTACCTCAATTTTCTAGATATTATCATTATCTCATCCCACTAATTTATCCAAATAGAGAGATGACCCCCAGGACCTTCTAGTTAGCAGTTTATAGAGTGATCTATTAAGTAATTATACACGATGAATAATGATTTTTTATCATACATATGATGTCTGGATATATATTATTGATAGAATTATACCATCCTAAAAATTAGGTTCCCTTAATTAGGTGCCCATTTTATCCCCATTTTAGTATGTATGGATTCCTACATTGATTTCACACACTCCTAACACTCATTGGACCTTCAAATGAATATTATAAGTCTTGTATAGATTTAATTTCTTCAAAAAATCAAGGGTTTCCCTTATTTTTAAGTGTTATCCTCTATTTTTTCCTCAAACCAAATAGTTCATTTCATCTCCTAGGCCCTATCTTATCATTTAGGGTCTTTACATTCTCTATTGACCTTGAAACTGGTTGTCAGATCAAATCCCACACCCCCTGACTTTCTAGGACCCACAGTCCAAATTTGGGCCTGAATTGGTGGGTATATAACAATTTTTTTGATATGTACCTAGGTACAAAACAACATTAGTGATATGTACCCCGATTTTGGTGCTCAATGTCAAACTGGGTCCCCATCTTGGTGTTTTAGTAGATGATTTCAGTTTGTAGTTGACCTACTGTTAAACTACAATTGATTGATTACTTAAAGAACAGAGTGTGAAGATGATCACTGAACTACAAAGGTATATGTGAGACATTAGATTAGTTATTATATTGTCATTGATGTCAACTAGTTTTGACTATACTTATCATGATAGTTTCAAACATTTGATTAAGGTAATATTGGTGAAGGAATGATATATTAACATGAAAATAAGATGTATGAGTAAGTTATGAATATGGTATTCATTGGGTAACTTATTGATGAGTCTATGATACTATGATAGTGATTTGATTGTATTACATGTTTCTATTAAGAATTGAATATCAAGAACAAACAAGTTAATGTGGTCAGTATATGAAGAACTTAGTATACACTGAGTAGATACAGTGTATACTGAGTGTGGTATTAACCAAGTGAGGAAGTCACCAACACATCACAATATTGAACAAGTGAAAGAAATAATGTAGAACATGTGATTGGGGACTTGAGATGATGAGATGGATAGGATGATTCTGAGGTTAACGATAAATTTTGTTATGAAGATCTATGACTAACAAAATTCAAGGTTGATTGGATGATGAAGATTGAAACATGTTTAAGGCACAAGTTCTGAGGAAGGTTAAAGTGACAAAATCAACGAAGGAGATTAAGAGGCAAAATCTATGGCTGAGAAGAAAATGGTTTATCAAGTCTATTTAAGGAGACAAGAGATTCAAAATTAATATGCACGTGAGGAGAAGATTGTATTCATGCGAAGTTGGTCAGACAAGTTGAAGTGAGAACTGAGAAATTTTGTAGACTACACCAAGCATCAGAAATAGTTTAATCAAGCGTAACAGAGTTGGAGGATAAATAGAAATTGAAGAGATTATGATGGCTAGAGGTATATTGAGATTATCATAGATCTAAATATCTACAAAGGAAGTTGTATTTGAATCATATCATTTACTATTGCATTCTAACCATTGCTATAGATAAAAGATCTTAATTGAGTGGGACTTAACAGTCTTTATTTATTTATTTATGACATTGAATGAATGTTGATTATTTTCTTGTTGACCCAAGTGAATGTATGGTCACATAAAATTGTTAGTGATAAATCATTTAACAAGGTCACACCTTATAGTGTGTTTTGTAACCTTTAACAGGGTTGGCTCTTAACCGAGCTCACTTTAGAAGAGTGAAATTATTTTGGGTACACGTCCAGGTGGTTTTTTCCCTAACAGGATTTCCACATTAAGAATCAAGTGTTATATGTGTATGGATGTGATGATTTTTTATTTTACCTTGCACATTACATTAAATGGTTTTATCGATATATACTAGTTAATTTTACTGGTATTCGATAAATGAATCAGAAAGACACAGTCAAGTGTTATCGAGTTATTGAAGTTAATTTATTGAATTTTTTATATACATATAAGAGTATTTAGGACTATAGGATAACTAGACTTAACTAATTCACACCCCCTCTTAGTTATCTAACACCTACCTAAGTTTTAACCCTTGAAATAATGGATTGAGTATATAAACACCCTATCTCTCCTAATTTTGGTAGACATTCATGGTATACAACTTCGTAATCAAGTTTCATAAAGCATCCAAGTGTTCTCAAAGTCTTCAAGAATCCAAGTCTTCAAGACATTCTTATTCTTCTTCATCAAGCATTGTGTCAAACTATAACATTAATCATATAAGGCTTATATTTCATTATTTCCTTTTATTTTTTTGTGGGATTCAAGCTATTGCATTAACATTTATGGTTTCACCAAAGAAGTAATGTGTCATCAAGGTATGAGGTAATTTAAAATTTAGATCTAGCTTATATTTCATCTTTCCTTATGCATTTTCATTATATTTTCATGGTTTATTCCTAAACTAGTGTTTGACTAGGGAAAACCCCTTTATCCAATCTTCTTCCCCTTTTTTCTATGTACAAGAACAAGCTATGCAGTTGTCAGGTAAGATCTAGGAAGGTTAGGACTAGATGGAGCATCCCTACGAGTTTCAAACCAAAACCCAAGGTAAATGGTGATTTTGGTGATTTTTAATTGGGCATAGAGTGAGTTTGGTGATTTGTACCCTCCAAATCTAGCTCAAATTGATTCTAGGGACAATTTATAGCTTCAAACTCTCAAATTTATATCTATAAGTTCCTGCGAGGTCCTGACAATTAGAAATTCAGATTCGTAGAAACATAATTCCTATTTCATTTCTAGGTACATACAAATCCTTTTATATCTCCATCTTTATATCATTTATAGCTTCATCAAGTTAATACTTAGACATTTTGCATTTTACCTTTATCTATCTTCTTCTATTCCATTAAGTAACAAAAAAGGAACCAAAACCCTATTCCATTAAGTAACAAAAAAGGAACCAAAACCCTTCAAGCATAGATATTGTATTGACATCTCTTCTATGAAGGTGTTGTCAATCATATTTTTTTTGGGGTGATTTTGTATTCCTAATGTTTAATAGGATTTTTGATTAATCCCCCTTTGATCACAATTTCATATTGTATAGGACTACGATGGACTTTCATTATTTTTTAACATATTTTTATGATATATATATATATATATATATATATAATGCTAAGATGTAGATTACTTATCAATTCCTACATACATTGGAATACAAATCCATCACAAATTGAATGTTAGTATTTGATGGTACTGAGAGGGGGGGTGAATCAGTACAAATAGGTAACCTATTAATTCAACCACATGTCTAATAAACTTTAATAGGAACTTCCAAATAATAAAACATGTGATTGATTCAATGAAATAGAATTAAATAACATCAAACATCCACACATACATCACACATAACACACTAATTTTTCATGTGGAAACCCTCGACCAGAAGGAGAAAACCACGGTGGGGATGACACCTACAAGCCCTTCACTACAGTAAAAAGGTTTTCCCTGTTAGGAGCTACAAATACCCTTTCTAAGGGTTCACCATGTTAGGAGTGGCTAGTACACTATTAGGAGTAGAATGAGATATGTTAAGATCTACCTAGCTAGAGGATCAAAGACTCTTTCTGTGATCCACCCAGTTAAGGGATTTACAATAGAAGACTAATTAAACTCCACATGGTTAAGTGATTTTTCTTGCTGTAACTATTAGGGAGAAACAAGTAATGATTTATATGTAGCACTCCTTTCTTGTATGGATGTTACTGCTATCTTATCTACCTCTTCTGCAAACCCTAATCACAACTCTAGCAATCATGAACTTTACTTTATACAATCATCCATCAAAAAATTACTTCCTCATCCTTTTCAATAAGATAAGTATCCAATAAATACTTAAGTAGCACCACCTTAACCTTCACCAAAATAAAACTTTCAATCTTCCCGCTCAAATACATCTTGTCTAAACACATATCACAATGTAGTAAAACATTTTCTAAAACCACCTTGATCCATCATAGAATTTACATGTGATATTCCCAAGAATAGTTAAAACCTTTTGACTATCCCAAATATCTTTTGGAATCTTCCCTCCTTGCTTGCCTCAAGCATATAAATAACAACTCATAAAATACTTATCATCTAAGACATGTCACCATAACAACTATATTCACCACAATATCCATACCGGTCACTGATCTAAGATCTACCATTGGTAGCTCAAGAACTTAGACTCATTAACCTATAAACTCTTTTATCACTAAAATGCTTACACACTGATTGTAAAAATAAGTTTCATTTGCAACCATAAAGTGTTATGAGTGTATCTATGCTATGTGTAAGACTGATCCACTTAATTCCTTCTCAAACATTACTGATAGCAAAATCTCCAATTCTTCCTCTACACTGCTCACTGTACTTAGCTGATTCTTTTTTACTGATTGAACAAT
The DNA here is from genome assembly GCA_027943335.1 of Chamaecyparis obtusa. NCBI lineage: Eukaryota > Viridiplantae > Streptophyta > Pinopsida > Cupressales > Cupressaceae > Chamaecyparis > Chamaecyparis obtusa. The sequence continues at coordinate 170,294 of BSBK01000660.1, forward strand.
GACCTTACTAATTATCCCAATCATCTGATATCACTATGTTTGCATCAATGACAACCAAAATTACAAATACCTATTACCTCTCACCAAAATCTATCACAATGCCAACAATCTCCCCCTTTGGCATTGATGGCAAACATTGGGTAAAAATATGTCTATCTCCCCAAATTCATCTTAACACTGATTAGAGAAAAAAACATATATATTGAATGAATCCCCTTGACACTATACATCACTAACTCATATTCTCCAAATACCTACAGATACATATTTTCACCTATCCTTACACTCCCCCTTTTGTCAATAATGACAAATATTTACAAATTGAAATATGTTCAAATGAATAGCATACGAGGCTCACATTATGTCAAATACATCTTTAAAGTTTGTCTTTGATGTCTCCAATGACATCTCCCATGACTTATTCAAATGAATCATACCAATGATCTGTTAGCTTTTGGTGACTGATCAGGAAAGTACTGTATACTTTTCCTCTTGCCCTCACCAAAAAGTACTATACACTTTTCCTCTTGCCCTCACCAAAAAGTACTGTACATATTTTTGGCTATTTTTGGACTGACATGTTGCAACTAATTCTAACCCTAAAGTAGAAATATATTGTATAATATGGCTTAGGGTTAGGGTTTTCATTATGTATGGTTTTAGTACTTGCGGTGGAATCAAGCTATAATGGATTACAGACTGTAATCAAGTTGTAATCACTAGATAATAATAATATTGGACTCATTGTTGGTGGACGTAGCCCAGGGATTGGGTGAACCACATTAAATCTTTGTGTCTTATGTTCTCTTCTATGTGGTTTATGTTTTTTTGATATTGGTTATTTTTGCATGTAATTGTTATTTCTGCCTTGTTAATCCTAACAAGTGGTATCAGAGCAAGGTTGTTTTCAGTTATCCTTTGTAGGAAGATCTCACAGTTTAGTAGGAGTCTCACAGTTGAGTGGGAGCAATGGTAGACAAGGGTAGGCTGAAGGTTGACAAGTTTAATGGGTAGAAATTTTAGTTATGGAAAATGCAAATGGAGGACTATCTCTATCAGAAGGATCTATGGTGGTCGTTGGAAGGAAAAGTCAACAAACCGGCAAGCATTTCTGATGAGGACTGGACAATTCTTGATAGAAAGGCTCTTGGTAGTATTCAATTATGCCTAACATAATCGGTGGCATTCAATATTACACAAGCAATGATGATTGAATATTTGATGAAAACCCTAGCAAAGTTGTATTGAAAGCCCTCTGCTTCAAATAAGGAATTTCTCATGAAGTGTTTGTTTAATATGAAAATGGTGGAATGTGGGTCAGTTGCTGATATTTAAATGAGTTTAATATAGTTACCAATCAATTAACTTCCATCAATGTTATTTTTGATGAAGAACTCAGGGCTCTCTTGATTTTGTGTTCTTTGCCTGAAAGCTGGAATGACTTGGTAATGGTTGTTAGTAACTCTGTTTCTAGTTCTAATACCCCTAAAATTCGATGATGTTATTAGTGTTATTCTAAGTGATGAAATTCATAGGAAAAGCTTAGGTGGATCCATATCATCTAGTGCCTTAAATGCACAAAGCAGAGGAAAATCAAAGGGAAAGAGGTCTTAATCCAAAGGGCCAAATGATTGCTGGTACTATGGAAAACCTAGTCATAAGAAGAAAGATTGTTGGTCTCAGAATAATAAAGAAGGAGACAAACAAGAAGGTAACAAGGAGGAAAATGTGGTAAGTAATAAACCCAAAGAGGATGCCTTGCTTCTTTCTTTAGAAAGTATTGATGATTCATGGGTTTTAGATTCTGGGGCTTCATTTCATGCTACACCCCATAGAGGTTACTTTCTTGATTATGTCCAAGGGGATTTTGGGCAAGTTTATTTGGGTGATAATGAACCTTGTCAGATAGTTAGAAAGGGAAAAATTAAGATTAAGAACTACAGAATGGGAATCATTGGCTACTACAAGAGGTAAGACATGTTCCAAGGCTGAGTAGGAATTTAATTTCAGCAGGGCAACTGAGTGATGAGGGTTGCACAATTAATTTTAATGATAGAAATTGGAAGGTTTCAAAAGGTTCCTTAGTAGTAGAAAAAGGTGTGAAAGTAGGCACCTTATATCTTTGTATAGGTCATACTATTCCTTCTACTTTAATTATTTCAGAATATAATGAATGTTTAGGAACAATGGCTGTAGTTGAGCAGGAAGAACATCAAACTATTGTTGTAGGTTCTGACACAACACTCTGGCATAACAAACTCAGGCACATGAGTGAAAAGGTATGAAATTACTTCATTCAAAGAAAGTTTTACCTGGTCTGAAATGTGTCAATATGGATTTATGTGAAAGTTGTGTTTATGGAAAACAAAAGAGAGTTAGTTTTGTAAAGAGTGGGAAGGAAAAGAAAAATGAGAGATTAGAGCTTGTGCATACAGATGTATGGGGAATAGCTTGGGTATCTTCCCTTGGTGGCTCTTTATATTATGTTACATTTATAGATGATGCAACAAGAAAAGAATGGATTTATTTCCTTAGACATAAATCTGATGTATTTCAAACTTTTAAAAAATGGAAATGCTTGGTTGAGAATGAGACTGGTAAAAAGCTAAAATGTTTCAGATCTGATAATGGTGGTGAGTATTGCAGCATAGAATTTGAAGATTATTGTTCCTCTAATGGTATTCATAGGCAGAAAATTGTACCAAGGACTCCACAAGAAAATAGAGTGGTTGAACACATGAACAGGACAATAATGGAGCGTGCAAGGAGTATGAGATTGCATGCTAGGTTGCCCTTAAACATGTGGGAAGAGGCTATAAACATTGTTATTTATTTAATCAATAGAGGCCCCTCTACTCCTTTGGACTATGGTATTCCAGAGGAAGCATGGAGTGGTAAGAAGGTGAGTTATTCTTTTCTCAAAACCTTTAGTTGTGAAGCTTTTGCACATATAGATTCTGAAAATAGAAACAAGCTAGAAGCTAAGTCAAAGAAATGTGTATTTTTTGGATATGGCATTGATGAATTTGGTTATAGGCTTTGGGATTTTGAAAATCATAAAATTGTAAGAAGCGGGAATGTCATATTCAATGAGAAAGTGTTGTACAAAGATCTATTGTAGTAGCATGAGAAGAAAGAAAATGATTATGTAGTACTTGATGATACTCCTAAAGATGATGTTTTAGTAGTTCCTTATGCTCCACAACAATAGAAACAAAAAATACCACACACCCCAGTGAATGTTAGACAGTCAACAAGGCTAAGTAGACCTCCAGAAAGATTCTCTCCCTCTTTGTATTCTATTTTGTTAATAGATGCTGGTGAGCCCGAATGTTATAATGAAGTTGTGTAGGTGGATACAAAGATTCAGTGGGAGTCTAAAATGATAGAGGAAATGGATTCCTTGCTGAAAAATTAAACTTGGGATTTATGAAACTTACCTGCAGGTAAACGGGCTTTATAGAACAAATGGGTTTACAGGCTGAAAGAAGAGGATGGAGGTAAGAAAAGATTTAAAGCTAGGTTAGTTGTAAAAGGATTTATATAGAAAAAGGGCATTGATTTTGATGAGATACTTTCTCCAGTTGTTAAAATGACTTCTATTCGTACTATTTTAAGTATTGTGGCTGCTGAAGATTTGCATTTAGAGTAGCTTGATGTTAAAAAAACTTTTCTTCATGGTGATTTGGATGAAGAAATATATATGGTATAGACACAAGGATTTGAGGTCAAGGGTAAGGAGAATTTGGTGTGCAGATTGCATAAAAGTTTATATGGCTTGAAGCAAGCACCTTAGAAATGGTATTTTACATTTTACAATTTTATGAATGAGCATGGATACACTCGATGTCATTTTGACCATTGTGTTTACTTTAAGAGGTTGGATGATGATAGCTACATTATTTTATGCTTATATGTTGATGATATGCTTGTAGCTGGGTCTAACATGAATCACATTAAGGGATTGAAACAATAGTTAGCACATTCTTTTGCTATGAAGGATTTGGGGGCAGCAAAATAAATCCTTGGTATGAAAATTTGTAGAGATAGGAAAAATAGGAAGTTGACTTTATCTTGGGCTGATTATATTGAGAAGGTGTTGCAATGTTTCTCTATGGAGAATGCCAAAGCTGTTAGCACACCTTTGCTTGGTTATTTGAAATTGACTAAGGAGATGTGTCCTAAGACATTAGAAGAGGAGGCTAAAATGTCTAAGGTACCTTATGCTTCAGCTATAGGGAGCTTAATGTATGCTATGGTATGTACTAGGCCAAATATTGCACACGTAGTGGGAGATGTTAGCTGATATATGAGTCACCCTGGTATTGAGCATTGGAATGCAGTCAAATGGATTCTCAGATATTTGAGAGGTACATCTAGTAAGTGTTTACACTTTGGGGGATCTACTACTACTGTACAAGGCTATGTTGACTCAGATTTGGTAGGAGATATAGATAGCAGGCAGAGTACTACAGGCTATGTATTTACTATTGGTGGGACAACAACGAGTTGGATTTCTTGACTACAAAAGGTGGTTGCTTTATCCACTATAGAGGCAGAGTATGTTGCTGCTATAGAGGTAGCCAAGGAGATGATATGGCTTCAATTCTTCATGGAAGAATTGGGACATCCACAGACAAATAATTTTCTACATACAAATAGCCAAAGTGCCATTCATCTTGCGAAGAATTTTGCTTTGCACTCAAAGACAAAACACATATAGTTACGGTACCATTTCATTCGGTCAATTTTGGATGATGGGAAGTTAAAGCTAGAAAAGATTCATACAGATGATAATCCAACAGATATGTTTACAAGGGTAGTAACAAGGGAGAAGTTGAACTCATGTTCAGCTTCAGTTGGTCTTCTAGACTAAACAGAATAAAGGAACAGTTGAGTCCAGGGTGGTTTGATCCAGTGGGAGCCTCATATGGTAGCAGTATTGCTACATGATCAGTCTCCAAGTGGGAGGTTTTTTTAGTGTGGATATTGATCAGTCACCAAGTGGGAGATTGTTAGCTTGTGGTGACTGATTAGGAAAGTACTATACACTTTTCCTCCTACCCTTGTCGGGGTTCGAGGAATTTTTTTTTGGGGCCAACATATTTTCAGCTATTTTTGGGCTGACATGTTGTAACTCATTCTAACCCTAAAGTGGAAAAATATTGTATAATATGGCTTAGGGTTAGGGATTTCATTATGTATGGTTTTAGTACTTACAATAGAATTGAGCTGTAAGGGATTACAGATTGTAATCAGGTTGTAATCACTGGATAATAATAATATTGGACTTGTTGTTGGTGGATGTAGCCCAAGGATTGGGTGAACCACGTTAAATCTTTTTGTCTTATGTTCTCTTATGTGTGGTTTATGGATTTCTGATATTGGTTATTTTTGCATGTAATTTTTATTTCTACCTTGTTAATCCTAACATGATCCACCCATGTAGATCATATGTCAACTCCTCCATAACATTGAAAGTGCTCATGTCTAGTAATCCAATTATAGCTTATGTATTCTTCACATTTTGTTACATCACCTGTATTGTGGGAGCTAAGTAGGATTAAAATTCAAGTAGTGTCATGACCCTCTTGTCGAGTTCTTCTTGAAGCTACTTCACCTTGTGTGTGATCATTTTCACTTTAGCACTATATTCTATTGCAAAGATTGTGATGGGATCAAATTTGTCAACTAAGTTGCCAAGATCATTTTGTGCTTCTTATCTTCCCTTCTCCAAATCCTTGGTGAAATCTAAAAGTTTGGACACTTTATCCAATAACTGATCGACTTCTTTTAGTGTGACCTTAGTTTCATCCACTGGTCTTGACAGTATCACCTTGTCTTTTGCAATCTTCTCCGCCAACTTTATTATCCTTTTCTTCTCATGATGAGACTCTACCAAATTCATTACAGTAGTCTCACTATTAGAATTTTGATCAGTTATGGCCTTTATTAATGTTTCCATCTGATCAATCACTATTGCATCTGTGTCATACTCTACATCTAGAATTAGCCCTGCTAGAATATCTCTAGTTACTTTTAGTAATATAGCCTTCTTCTTCTTCTTCTTCTTCTCTTTGGCCTTGTCTCTTTGTGCCTTCAACATCAGTTTTTTAGAAAACTTAAGTAATTCCTTAGGCCACAATTTAGTGATATCAATGGGGGTTTGAATATCTTCATCATCATCTTCTTCCTCTTCTTCTTCAATCACCGATTTGAGTTTATTCTTTTCACTTCTTTCTCCTAAACTCAACCTCCTTTGCACTAAGACTATATCCTCTACCTCTTTCATATTTTCTTCTTTCTATCCTATCGTTGATTCTTCAATTTGTATATGTACCTTTTGTGTATTCACCTCTATAACTCTATCTTTAGTTAGTACTTCATCACCACCAGTTTGACCAACATCATGTGTTCCAATGTCATGTACTTGCTTAGGGATACCAAAAATAACATCACCTTTTATCTCTTCAAGAGTAAATGTGTCATCAACTTTATGTTGTTTATCAATAACTTCTTATTCCTTTTATTCTTATTCTATTTCCTTTTACAATTGCATCTTTTTCCTCCATATCTCCATAGTTTCATCATGAACACATTATGTGTCACAAAAAAGTATTCTTGTAATATTGTCTATAAGCTTTAACGATTATCTTTGTTTCTTCAAGATTCAACTCAAAAGTTACTTTCATAATTATTATCTATATGATCTCTCTATCCAACTTAAGTGTTGCTCTCCATCTTCCATCAACTGATTTAAACAGTTATATAGGTAGGATATGGTATAGTTCACTTGGAGTTCTATAGAATTTATGTAGGATCCATATAATTTCCTCCTCTAACTTTCTTTTGTCTTCATCACTACAAAATTCATATCTTCTTGCAACACTACCTAGTCTACCGCTCTCCATTATGTCCTTGACAATGAAATCAATAGTAGGGGCTTTCTTCTTACCACTCACCTTCAACTTATTTACTTCCTTGTCTGATTTGATTTTGGATTCTTCATCTTATGCAACGTCTTTCTTCTTATTGGCCTTACTAGTCTCACCAAATTTCCCCTTCTTCCTCTTATAGGTCTTCTTTATTGTAGATGTCTCCTTTGCTTTTGTCTCCTCTACCTTTTCAGATTTAGTGGGAGTATCTTGTGTTGGTTTATCAACATCAATAGATTTAGTAGAAGTACTAGCCTTTGTATTTCCAATAATCTATGTTAGCTTCTCAATCATTCTCCTTGTCTTCCTCTGTATGACTAGTTTCTTCAGTTCCATCTAATTACTAAGAACAACCTCTTCATATATTCCAAAACTAGGTGTGATGACATCTATAGGTTTAGATAGAAGTGCATTAGCAAGTAGTCTCACTAGATCACTGTCTACCTCATAACCCATGGCAGGAACCCAAGATGTTCTTGGTTAAACAACTTACAAAATACAAGTGTCAGTATCAATAAGAAAACAAACAGGTTCTTTATATTATTCTACAATATCGGTGAGGATTCTCTCTCACTTATGCATTCTAGTATGAAAATAATTAAAGTAATCCCACATAACATTATCAAATTTATTTCCTAATTCTTTTATGAATTCACTTATCTATACTACCATCAGTCTATTTGTATCCCATTGAATTGCACCTCTACCAGGGAAATAAATTTGCAGATAGAAGAAGATACACACCAAGATAGCTCCAAAATTAAATGATTTTTTATTGTCCTTCTTTATCTTGTCCATATTTACCATGAATTGAACCCTCAACATCTCACATAGATCATATATCAAATCCTCCTTCACCATTCATGGGGCAGCATGAATTTCTCTCCCGGGCACACTGTTCAGATGACTAGATTGGTAAACTCTATAACTAATAACCATAGATGCAAATCTAACCTCCTTATCTTTAATATCATTGATTTTCATAGCTCAGTAGTTAGGTTTAGATTTGGTTAATCGAGTAACCAAATTAGCAACAATCATCCTTAGGGTAGCTGACTCACCGGTAGCACAGAATCCAGTTACTCTGTGAATGATCTCCTTCATGATCTTGTGTGTTCTATCCAACTACAAAAATTGATCGTGCACATGACTCAAAACATATCAAATCTATTCTTGATGAAAAACATTAGGTATTGTAGACACCTAAATTTGTCCACTTAACATTAATTTAATTTAATTAAATTAATAACCCCAAATAACATTATAGTTAATTTTAATTAATTATATTTATTATATTCATCTATTTATTTAATTAAATAAATTCACTACCTATAGTATTTAAATTAAATTTAAATACTACCCCCCTAATGTATTAAATTTAATTTATTACATGTTTCTCCATATTCTCCTTTTAAATAAATTTTTAGTTTATTTATTCCTCCACATGCTTTGTTTCTACTAAACCACGATTAAGTTAAATTAAATTAAATTTAATCTTAAACCTAACCTAGATGCTACTCTACACATATCACTTTGTATCTAATAAGCCTATTTATTAATTAACTAAGTTTAATTAAGATAATTTTCATCTTCTTGCAAAAATTAGTCCTAATTATTTGCTCACACACGTGTGAGCAAATAATTTAAAATTCACCTTTTCTAAATTTGCTAAAAAATGCCTAAACAAGGCTTTTTACCTTTTTTTATGACACCTCTTACACTTTCCAAAAGTGTGAAAATTTACTTTCTCTTACACACACTTACACGTGTACTTTGAGTACACATTGACCCTTCACATCCCAAGTTGCTCACACATGTGTGAGAAAGCCTTGGGATTTTCATGGCTTATGTGTCTCCTTGGTGGCACCTTTGTGGATTCCACATAGATGCCACCTCACCCAACCTTCCAAAATCTTATAAATAGGACCCTTGCCTCAAGCAAATCATTCATAATTGCATTATCTACTTTTATGCTTTGCATTCATTCTTACACTAATTTTTTTATGTTAGTGCATTCATTGTAGTTTTTATTACTAACTATTTGGTTTTTGTTTACATTCATGGTAGATTCAGAACTTGAATCTTAGATGGTTTCATTAATGGTTAATCCTAGTTTCCTTCATTAACTTCATTTAATTTTTAATTTTCATGTCATATGAGCTTGAGGGTTTCTTCCATAGCTCCTCCTTTAGTATTTCAATCTAGTTTCATTCATTAGTGGGATTAATATTTGTGGTGGGAGAGCACACCCACATCCTCTCTAAGAGCTTAAATCAAGAAAGTCTTGGGTGCACTTGCTTCATGCTCATGTGAGGTTATGTGGAAAGTAATGTAGGAATGAGAATAAACATGATTTTAATATGCACTAACATTTGAATGTGTATGCTTGTTCCACACATATTACTTTTCCTCATATACATTTTGGCATGCCTGGTGGGACCCATGTTCTGATTATTTAACTTCTTTTCCTGGTTTTGTGAGAGTTTTACATGAAACTTGTAGACAGGTGTCTCCACCCATACAAAGGTGTTTCTGTTACATAGGCATCTCTACCTATACACAAGCGTCTCCACCTATAGAGAAGTGTCTCTTCCAAAAAGGGAGTTTCTCTTTCCCTTTAGTTTGTTTTAATCAATAAACTTGTATTTTCAATCATATTAAGGCTAATAATTGCAATATATTATCATTAAAACCTTTTTTTATGCATGTGCAAGTTAATGGGAATATAAAGCCTTGAAAAAATTATAGTTGACATTTCCTTGTTGTACAGACGTGCATCTCTACACAAGAGGCTCTACCTATACATAGGCATCTCTGCACAAGTGTCTCTGATAGACATGCGTCTCTACCTGTACACATGCATCTCTACTTGTTTTTACCTTTTTTCCATTATATCTTTCACTCTAAAGTTGTTGATCTGGATTTTTTGAAGGTTTCTGACATTTTCTACCTTCTAACAATTATTTTACCGAATGATTGACCAAGACTTGAATATCTTGAGACCACTAACTTGTTTGCTTTACTGGACATTGTTAGAAGACCAAACACATTAAACTACTCACTAAGGTTTTTTTGTAGTTTTCCAAGGAGATACAACCAAATATTATATTTTCTTAATGATTTCTTAGGCATATAGCATTAATTAAAAAGTTAATTTTTTATAATGATTCACTAGCTAGGGGAATATGCTTTTTTCTCCAAGTGGGAAAAATAGAAACCTAGAACCTTTTGAATTGTTATCTTAAAGAAACTTGAAATTGATAAATTGTTTGGTGTGTTCGGGAGAAAACCTCATTGGATAGGAGAGTATGCTACTTTCCCCTTGAGGGAATAATAGAAATCCAGACTCCTTCCATGGACAATCCATATGTTCTTTCATTAAACCTTTAGAGAGCATGTTGGTTGAGGAAAAAATCTCTCGGGAATGACTCAAAGTGGGGACAAGAAGATGCCAACTCTTTCACCCACTATAAATATATTTTTCCTTGAGATTAAAGTCTTAGAAGAAATGGTTAGTTTTATGTTTGCACTTTTATATTCACATATGCTTCATCATGTGTAGGGTTGAGCGGCCTCAATCTTTCTTGTGGGACTACATTGGTTGGAGTACTTGTAGGGCTATAGGCATCAATCTTGCAAGTCAAGACTACAGGGTATGATCATGAATAGATTCCTTGACTAAACTATGTAGAGTAGTGGTCACCCAGTTCACCTCTAAAAGTTTGATAATTTATGTGTGAGGAGAATAGTAATCTCCCCAAGACACTCATCATATCGATCCCCCATCAATGTTAACACTTTGATAATACAACATCATGACTAGTGTAATCACTGAAAAGTGGACAGGATCATTCATGTGATTAATCAAGGCAAAACTAAGGAGAAATCAAGGCAATTGAATCAAAACAAACATTATCAAAATTCAAATCAAGCTCTAATTCAATTTAATTAAAAATCAAAGCCATAAATTCAAGTTAAATCGATCAAATAATGATAAATTAAATCAATGTGCAATTAATCAAATTAATTGTATAGTTCAATTTAAAATCAAATCAACCCACTCAAGGGGCACACATGGGTAAACAAATTAATCAAATTCAATTAATTAAGTCCTATTTCCTCTCAACACCACATGGGAGGAAAAAGCCTCAACCAATAGGATTTAAGGAAAGAGCTCACATGGATCAAGCCAAAATGAATCTCAATCTCTCAATTTGAAAGAACATCTTGTCCACTCATCTTGTCTTCTTATCCCAAGATTTGAGGACAATCCATTTAAATTGTCTCCAAAGGGTGGAACCAAGGACTTAACCCCAACTCAACCTTGATCAAATCCAACTACACCCCCTACCCTTGCCAAATCCTATAAAAGCAAGGGATAATTCACTCATAATAAATCCACAAATTTGAGAATTGCATCTAACCTCTTGAGATTTTGAGCTCGAAAGGCAAATTTAGAAGTTAATTAAGCATTTCAATTTGGAATTGAACTATTTTAGATTACTTTATCATATATTCTCATTCTAGGACTGTCATTAATGGAGGCTTGTTGAGAGCTTCACCATTAACATCCCTAGTTAGAGATCCATAGAGTGCTTAATTGTCTTTATTTGTTAAAATAGCTCTTCCTTTGTAGTAATTTAGTTATTTTATTCAATTTTTTGCAATATTAACCCTATGAAGGTACTTTTTCTAGTACACAAAATGACACCCACCGTGGGGCATTAGGCTTCACTTTTCTAAAAATTTAGAAAATTTATATTTTCAATTTTTTTGCATGTTTAACTCTCTATTTGACAGGTGAAAATAGCGCATACGATAATTTCTGCAGTGCTTTTGATAGATTCTCTAGCATGTTTGATACATGAAACAACACCTTGATGATAAATATATTGTTGCACTTTTACACAGAGTTTTAGCGTGTTCGACTCCTTCTCTTTTTTGTCTTTATTCTCTCAGCACTTTTGCCCTGACTAGCCAATGCATTTGATCCGTTATTCAATGCTTTTATGGTGTCTTTGACACCTTTACACAAGATTTCAGTGCTTCTACTCTCTTTTTCTGTGCTTTTAACTATTTTCTTTAGCGCTTTCAATTCGATCTCTAGTGCGTTTGAGCATTTAAATAGCACTTTTAATATATTCAATAGCGCTTTTGCTTAAATTGAAAATAAACAAAATCTGACTGTCGAAAAATGTTTTCTCTCTATCTGTAGGATGATAGATCATAAAAGAGTAAAAAAACCAGAGAGCAGATTCAATCAAGAAGGCAAAGCTTTAACAAAGAAGATCAAAGAGGAGAACATTGCTCACATTAAGCTGGTTCTTGAGGATTCTCAGCAAGAAAGAAAGGTACATGAACATTATCTCAAAGTTGTAGAAGCATATAAGGCAAAATTTGTTTCATTGAATTGGATTTATTCACCTTAATCAATTTTTTCTTAAATTTGACAAATAAGGCTTTAGATTCAATTTTATCTTGTTTTCTTCACTTTTGTTGGTTGTGTTGACTAACTTGTTGGAGGAAAGGCACATTGGAAAGGAATGATCGCCACTAGGTGAGCATTAAAAATGAAAAATCAATCAAAAATGCCCCTAGCCTTTGCTAGCTTCATTTGAAGGTAAGCCTAAACTTAGTCATTTTTTACTTAAATTATGACTTTGATGTTTTCAAAATCTAGTAATTAAAAACAACCTATTATTGTTTGATAATTTTAACATTAGGCCTATGCTCTTCACTTTTTGAATGTTAGAATAACTAAGAGGGGGATGAATCAATTATCCACAGTTCCAATCACAAAATGTATATCCAAAAATAATTTACTAAAACTTATGTAGCTTTGTAAACTAAAATAGTATTCTGTCTGTGCTTTTACCAATTACCAGTTAATAACATGTAATGATTACCGATCAAATCCAATATGCAACATGTAAAGTATGATAACAAATAATCATCACAATCAACACATAACATGAGAGATTTAATGTGGAAACCTTGTGAAGGGAAAAACCTCCTGGGACCGGCAACCCAAAAATTGTTCACTCTTCTGAAGTGAGGTTGGTGAAGACCCAACCCTATTAAAGGTTACAAATACACTATGAGGTGTGACCTTGTTAGAGGATTTTAGACCAACCATTATCGTCCAACCACAATTCACTATGGGGTTTACAGGATAACAAATGTATACTCTATGAATGACATAATAAGACTTTCTAGTCCACTCTCTTAAGAGATTTCTCTATTTACAATGGTTAAAATGTAATAGTTGTTGATCTGATTACAACACAACTTCAATTGTAGATTATTAGATCTATGTTAAGCTCATTCAAATCCTCTAATCAATAAATAAATTCTATTTCAATCAATATTCAGTAACTTACTGTCGCTCAGTAATAGCTTTCTGACACTCGGTAATCTCTACAGTTCAGTTCTCCTTAACTAGTCTGATCAGGCATGCATGAAACTTGTTCATGTGATATCTTCTATAGTCTCCTTCTTTCAGCATGATTTCATCATGAAATCTCAGTCTCTTAAATAGATGAGTAAACCATTTTAATTTCATCCATCAGATTTTGCTACTTAATCTCCTTTGTTGATTTTGTCACTTAAACCTTCCTCAGCTGATGTGTCAGTAACACATTTTGTTTCAATCCCTTAGATCTTCTTCAAATTATGTTAGTTGTCGATCTTTGTAACAAACATTATCTTCATCTCTAATTTCGATGTACTTTACAACTCATCAACTTCATCGGCTAAACTAGTCATTTAGTTCTTTTCTTTTACTCGGTTAACAAAGAAATGTGTCAGTGAACACAAGCTCGATTTGTACTGTGATCAGTATACACTACACTACATCGGTGTATACTAAAATGGTTCTTTAATGAACAACACTACCTTGTGCATTTTGCTCTATCCTTCATCATAGATGAATGCAACATAATCAAGTCAATAACATAAGGTCATAGACTCATCCATAAGTTACCCAATGTATTCCTTATCCTTATCTATCATATCCATCTTCCTCATGTAGATATATTTTGTTCTTCATCTCTTTTCTTCTTCTTCTACATATGTTTGGGTATAGTAACTTACAAGATAAGTACTGTCAAAACTAGTTGACATCAATGACAACATATTACTGATTTAACCATCTTACATATCTAATCAGCAACTCAGTGATCTTAAATCATGGATCTTCAAGTTATACAATGTATTCAAATCAGTTGTAGTTCATCAATCTCTCCCTTTGGCATTGATGGAAACACAAGCAATATGAAATATGCCATACACATACCAAACATGTATTCTACAACACTGTCAATAAATGTTGTAACGGTACAAGCTCTCCCTAGCTTAATATGTTTAATCACTACATTACATGAAAGCATTTGCAAGTGCAGACTAAGTTCTACAGATATGATCTTTTCAGCTCTCTTTTCTGTATCTCTCTCCCTTTTTCTTTGGCTCCATATTCTTCATATTGATCTCTCTCCCTTTGACAACAATGCCAAAGAACAATACAAACATACAGCTTTGTAGTAGCCATGTAACTCTCTGTTGTTTAGTGAATTCTCTGTATCTCAGTATATTGTTATGCAAATCTATTCCAATACTTCAACCTTTCACAACTTTAGATAGAAATCCAAAATGTGAACTCTGCTGCATCAACATGTATGATCTTCTGATAATATTAGGCTGATGCAACCTCTAGATCACCTTAGTGACCGGTAGACAAGGGATGGACCCCAAATCTAGTCCTCAAGTATTCATATGTATCCTTCGATAGAGGCTTTGTAAATATGTCAACAAGTTATTCTTTTGATGTAACAAACTCTAGCTTAACTTGCTTCTCCTGTACTTGTTCCCTTAAGTAGTGATACTTAATTGATATATGTTTTGTTTTAGAGTGCATCATTGGATTCTTTGAGATATTAATAGCACTAGTGTTATCACAATAAATAATCAATGGCTCAGTGATTACCTCATTCATTCCTTCTAACACTTGCTTGATATATGCTATATTTGAATAGTTAGTGGCAGCAACAACATACTCTGCTTCAGTTGTAGACTGAGAAATGCAATCATGTTTCTTACTTGTCCATGTAACAAGTTTTTCACCAAAGAAGAATGCTCCTCTGGTGGTACTTTTTCTATCATCCACATTTCTAGCCCAATCAACATCGGTGTATACCTTCAGTTCAAACTTGCCTTTCTTAGGATACCACAATCCATAATCTTCAATTTTCTTTAGGTATCTTAAGATTCTCTTTGTAGCAATCATGTGTGACTCTCTAGGGTTTGCAGAAAATCTAGCAACTATTCCAATAGCATGTGCTATATCATGTCTACTGTGAACTACATACATTAACTTACCAATCATGGATCAGTACAGTGTCTGATTTACCTTAGTAGTTCCATCTTCTTTAGTCAATGTACATCCAATAACCATCGGTGTTCCCACAAGTTTAGCATCTTCCATGCCAAATGTCTTCAAGACTTCCTTTATATATTTAGATTGTGTGATGAATATACCATCATACTGTTGAATCGCTTGTAAGCCTAGAAAGAACTTAATCTCTCCAAACATAGACATTTCAAATTCACTTTTCATTTCATCAGCAAATGACTTTCAGATTTGATCTTGTCCTCCAAATATTATGTCATCCACAAATATCTCAGCAATCAAGATAGTATCATTAGAATTTCCTTTCATGTACAGATTACTATTCTCACTTGTTCTAACATATCCAATACTTAGCAAATAGTTATGCAGCCTCTCATACCAGGCTCTTGGTGCTTGCTTCAAACCATATAAAGCTTTATGTAATCTACATAACATATCTTTGTTTTTTGGATCAACAAACCCTTCAGGTTGTTCTATGTAGACTTCTTCTTCAAGTATCCCATTCAGAAAAGCTAATTTGACATCCATTTGGTAAACTTTGAACTTTTTGTGTGCAGCATATGCAAGTAACATCTTGACTCCTTCTAATCTAGCAACAGTTGCAAATGTCTCACCATAATCTATTCCTTCCTCCCTTGCATATCCCTTGCATACTAACCTAGCTTTGTTCCTTGTTACCTCTCCATTCTCATTAAGCTTGTTTCTGAATATCCACTTAGTACCGATAATATTCTTGTCCTTAGGTCTGGGTACTAAACTCTAGGTTTTGTTCTTCTCTCTCTGTTCTATTTCCTCTTTCATTGCATTAACCCATTCATCATTTTCTAATGCAACTTTCACATTCTTCAGTTCATAATCACAAACTAGACATGTACCTTGTCTTTCTTTACTCCTTGTTTGCATGCCATCTTGTCTATTTCCAATGATTTGTGTCTCAGGATGATGTCTTCTAACAAATTTTTCCATTATCTGATCTCTTCTTTCTTTTTCATCCTGTGTAGGTTCATTTGCTTGCTCGGTGGGTGCTTCCTACTCATCAATTTCTTTTTCCTATTCCTCAGTATTATTTTCCTACAAACCGGTTGTCACTATCTGCTACATCGGTAGGTACTTTGGTTGTTCAATGTAACTAAATCTACCATAGTCTTCTGGTTCTTTTGTATTCTTATCATCAAAATCATCAACTCAAACATTAGTACTCTCAATCATTTTATTAGTTACTTTGTTAAGACACTTGTATGCTTTACTTTTAGTGGAATATCCCAGAAATATCCCTTCATCACCTTTTGAGTCAAACTTCCCATTTCTTTCATCTTTCAGAATACAACATTTACTTCCAAAAATCTTGAAATAACTTATAGTGGGTTTGTGACCAAACCATAACTCATAGGGTGTCTTATTAGTGTCCTTCTTCAATTGTACTTGGTTCAGAACATAAATAGCTGTGCTGACAGCTTCTCTCCAATATGTCTAAGCAACATTCTTTTGTAACATCAGTATCCTTGCACAGTCAATGGTTGACCTATTCCTCCTTTTAGCTACTCCATTTTGTTGTGGTGTCCTCAGTGTAGAGACCTATCTTTTAATACCATGCTCATTACAAAAGTTAGTAAATTCATTAGAAATAAATTCACCACCTCGGTCAGATCTTAAGCATTTCAGTTCTTTACCAGTCTCTTTCTCAACTTTTGCTTTATACCGCTTGAACATCTTAAATGCCTCTGATTTTTCTTTTAAGAACATGACTATCATTCATCTAGTATAATCATCAACAAAAAGAATAAAGTATCTATCTCCATAGTAACTTTGAGTTCTCATAGGACCACATAGGTCAGTATCCACTAACTCAAGTAATTTCTTTGTTGAGTAATCTTTGCTTTTGAAACTAGACTTTTTCATTTTACCTTTCTGACATGAATGACACATAACATGATCAGGCTTAGATAAGTTAGGCAGACCTCTAACCTTTTTCTTTTTACTGATCTTAATCATGTTATCAAAATTCACATGACATAACCTCTTATGCCACAATCATGCATCTTCATCTTTCATTATTAAACAAGAAGACTAATCATTATCAAGATAAAATAGATTACCTCTCAATTGTGTTCCAAATCCAATAAGTCTTCCTCCATCATCATATATCTTAACTTTCTTGCTCTCAAAAGCAACTCGGTGGCCTGAATTGTTCAGCTATGCCACACTTAGCAAACTATAGTTTAGACCTTTTACCCAATAAGCATTATCACATCTAATTTTATCATTTATCATCAGGGATCCTTTTCCTCTAACCATATAGGGTGCATCGTTACCCATTCTAACAGATCCTCCATTATGTTCTTCAAGATGATCAAATTTATCTTCATTACCAGTCATGTGATGTGTACAGCCACTATCTATAATCCATGTATCATTCTTATTAACCTTAGAGATAAGTGTTGTCTCTACATACCTTTCATCTTCCTTGGATTCATCAATCATTGCAACAAATACTACCTCCACATCTTCATCAATGTCGGTATCGGTGACATCTTCTTCTGTAATGTAGCACACCTTCTTGCCTTTGTCTTTATTGTCTCAGTTGTCTCAGTTGCAGTGTTAGTAACTTCTATTGCCTCTTCTCCCATAGCTTCCTTCACTAGATCAGTCTTTGTTTCTGTCATCATCTTTCCTGTGTGAATATCTAGCAACAATATCACCAACCTCTTTACAATTAAAGCATGCTAAAGGTAATTTACATCTATACCTTCCTTTACCTTTAGGTAACCTTCTAGCCATAAGAGCTTCAAGTTCATCAAGCTCATCATCAATATTGCTATCACTATCATCATTCTTATTTCTACTACTAGACTTACCAATCTTCAGAGAAGACATAAAAGTGAATTCAATAGACGGTACAACACTATTATCAAATTTATTTAGTTCAAAGGTTGTAAGCTTACCAATTAGATTATCAAGAGTAAGGTTGTTACCAGATGCAGACCTTGTTTCATGAATTGCAAATATTTTGACTGCATAAACCGATAATAAGGTTCTGAGAACTTTTCTTACCATTGTCTCTTCATCAATAACACCATCAGATGCTCTAATAGCATGTACTACCCCTTTTAGTCTATTTATATACTGCATAATATTCTCACCTTCCTTCATCTTCATATCATCAAATCTACCCCTTAAGCTTTCAGCTCTGGCTCTTTTGACATTCACATCACCACTATAAACTTGAGTAAGTTTATCCCATATGCCTTTAGCAGTAGTGCAATTTTTAATATCTTCAAATTTGGCATCGATATAGGTAGCAACAATCTCCATCATAGTAACATTATGCTCATGTCTATCTCTCAATTGATCAAGGGTCAAGGGACCAGTGGGCGGTGCAATGTAGCCATTTGCCATTAGTGACAGGGTAGAATTCCCAATTCCAGATATATGTAGTTTCATTCGGCTTTGCCATACTGTGAAGTTATCTTTGTTCAGCTTTGGCACTTCCCTCTTATACATTTTGAAATCTTTGTGTTGAAGACCTTAAAATTCTATTCCAAACAACCAATGCTCTCATACAAATTGTTAGAATAACTGAGAGGGGGGTGAATTAGTTATCCATAGTCCCAATCACAAAATGTATATCTAAAAACAATTTACTAAAACTTCTACAGCTCGGTAAACTAAAATAGTATTTTGTCTGTGCTTTTACCAATTACCAGTTAATAACATGTAATGATTACCGATCAAATCCAATATGAAACATGTAAAGTATGATAACAAACAATCATCACAATCAACACATAACACAAGAGATTTAACGTGGAAACCCTGTGAAGAGAAAAACCACCTGGGACCGGCAACCCAAAAATTGTTCACTCTTCTGAAGTGAGGTTGGTGAAGACCCAACCCTATTAAAGGTTACAAAAACACTGTGAGGTGTGACCTTGTTAGAGGATTTTAGACCAACTATTATCATCCAACCAACATTGACTATGGGGTTGATAGGATAACAAATGTACACTCTATGAATGACATTATAAGACTTTCTAGTCCACTGTGTTAAGAGATTTCTCTGTTTAAAATGATTAAAATGTAACAGTTGTTGATCTGATTACAACACAACTTCAATTGCAGATTATCAGATCTATGTTAAGCTCATTCAAATCCTCTGATCAATATATCAATTTTGTTTCAATCAATATTCAGTAACTTACTATCGCTCGGTAATAGCTTTCTGACGCTCGATAATCTCTATAGTTCGGTTCTCCTTAACCAGTCTGATCAGGCATGCATGAAGCTTGTTCACATGATATCTTCTATAGTCTCCTTCTTCCAACATGATTTCATCATGAAATCTCAGTCTCTTAAATAGATGAGTAAACCATTTTAATTCCATCCATCAAATTTTGTTGCTTAATCTCCTTTGTTGATTTTATCGCTTAAACCTTCCTCGGTTGATGTGTCAGTAACACATTTTGTTTCAATCCCTTAGATCTTCTTTGAATTATGTTAGTCTTCGATCTTCATAACTAACATTATCTTCATCTTTGATTTTGATGTACTTTACAGCTCATCAACTTCGTCGGCTAAACTAGTCATTTAGTTATTTTCTTCTTCTCGATTAACAAAGAAATGTGTCGGTGAACACAAGCTCAGTTTGTACTATGATCGGTATACACTGCACTATGTCGGTGTATATGAAAATGGTTCTTTAACTGACAACATTGCCTTGTGCATTTTTCTCTATCCTTCATCATAGATGAATGCAACATAATCAAGTCAATAACATAAGGTCATAGACTCATCCATAAGTTACCCAATGTATTCCTTATCCTTATCTATCATATCCATCTTCCTCATGTAGATATATTATGTTCTTCATCTCTTTTCTTCTTCTTCTACAGATGTTTGGGTATAGTAACTTACAAGATAAGTACTATCAAAACTAGTTGACATCAATGACAACATATTACTGATTTAACCATCTTACATATCTAATCAACAGCTCAGTGATCTTAAATCATAGATCTTCAAGTTATACAATGTATTCAAATCATTTTTAGTTCATCATCTAAGTGAATCAAAATTCCAAAAGTGTTGAACTTCTTGATTAAAATAAAGGCTAGGTAAATCAAGCACTAATTTTGAACAAACCCTTGTTTGTAGAAAAGAGTAGAAATACTTGATTCTCACTAGTTAGTGGGTTTGGTAAATGAACCTTGCTAAAAGTGTTTGGGGATTGAGAAGTAGATAGGGATATGCTCTTCACCTTTTTGGTGAATCAAACTCCCACAACCTATTTCTTCATTCCACTTTATTTCTTTCAAATGAACATGCTAGATCAATAGTTGGGCTTGCCTCCCAAGATTTGCCTTAACAAGGCTGGTGAGAGGGACAGCCCAAAGTGAGATAGAATCGCCTTTGTTGTGATCATCCAACCCACTATAAAAAGAAATACATGCATCCTTAATGGGGCGTGTGACAAAAGGGTGTTAAATTTTCAAACTTCCTCGAGTAGTCCTTCAGGATTGTGCAAAAATCTGACATACTGGTGGTGGGAAGCCTCTAAATATACTTGGAGGATGAAATTTTAATATCCATTTTGAATGGAATATTGATTAAAACCTTGTTAACTTAGCAAAAACTACCTTATAGAGCCATGTTTATGAACCAAATCTTGAGCTAGGTAGATTGCTTGAAGTGTCTTTTTGTGCAAAAACTCATGATAACATCCTACAAATTCAAACACTTTTTGTGTAGAGGGTTAAAAAGAACAAGTGTCCTTGTGGTTTTTGTGTTTGAAAAATACATAGAATAAGTGAAAGAGATATCCATTACAAAGCTCATCTTATATTATTAATCTCTTCAATAAAAATCAACACTTACCAACTTGAGGATCAAATCAAAATCAAACTTTGTTGAATGTCGGTTTCTACATGTTCTCACAAACTCAAATTATCTTTAAGAGAAGATGGCACTTGCATTGCAAATGAGGTCCTTGAATTTAAAAATCAAAGTCTTTTCAATGATCACGACCAAGGGGATAGTCTCCCAAATTTATTTGAAAAAAGACTTGAATCAATGGATCAAAATTCTGCGTTTCATGATTACAACCAAGGAGGAAACAATGATAAAATCAATAACACTAATCATGAGCCTAAAGAAACTATTGAAGAAAGGGCTAATAGAGTGGCTCAAGATACTAATTTTCTTGAAGTCATGGACAAACACATAGATAGAGATAGGGAGAAATTTTTCCTAAATCTAGCCCAAGCAGGGGTAAAGCTCCCACATGACTATGATGTGGATCAACTCAAGAAAAGAAAAGAAGATGAAAACCTGATGTATGCTATGAATCAAAAACTAAAAATGTTCCAAACTCAAATAGACTTAATGAAGAAGGTCACCGAGCCTAAACCTTTCTCTATTGAAGCTTTGTGTCCATTCCCATTCGACAAAAGCTTAGTCATGGCACCTTTTCTTATCAATACCATTTTTCCTAAATATGATAAATACATGGGTAAATCAGACCCACATGATCATCTTAGAGAGTTTTGCACTCTAAATATTAGATTTATGCATAACCCCATGTACTTAATGATAATTTTTCCTAGAAGTTTGGGAGGGAAAGCCATGGAATGGTTCTCTAAACTTCTACAAAGGATCAAGACTTTTGAGGAATTAGCCTCTAAATTTGTAACTCATTAATCCTACAATATTGAACATGACATTACCATGCTAAAACTATGTGATACAAAACAAAAGGATGGTGAATTTTTCTTAGGGTTCCTTCAAAGGTGGAGGACCATTTTCGTAAGGTACCCATGAAGCATCCCTAAAAATGAGAAGATGGAGATATTTATGAATAATTTAAATATGGAGATGAACTATAGACTCCAACTTCAATGTCCCCCTACATTCAAAAAACTTATTGAGAATGGAATTAAGATTGAAGATGTATTGGTCAAAAGGGGTGAAATCAAATTGTTCAAAGACAACAAACCCTACACCAATACTAGTAATAATCATTATGTATCTAATTATACCAACAATAAAGGAGCCAATAATCACAATGATAAACCTAAGCTATGGTTGAAAAATAATAACAAAAATCTTGTGAATGATGGGGTTTTGGAAGCCCACACCTTGAAGGCTACCCCATTTAACTTATCAAGTGGAGCAAATTCAACATACAATGTAAATCAAATGAATAAAGCTCCTTTTAATAATGTAAATTCCAACAACAACAATAAAAACAACAATTCTAATAATAATTCCTTCAATAATGCTAATGGCAACAAGCCTAAACCATTCTTTGTTGCTTATCAAAAGAGAAAATTCACCTTCTTAGGTGAACCATTGGAGAATGCATTAAGGACTTTGGTGGCCAACAAGATCATTACTCTACCCGAGTTAAGGCCCTATGAACCCTAAATTAAACCAAATTGGTGGAATGATTCTCACCATTGTGAGTATCATCGAAATAAGGGTCATAAGACCAATGAATGCATGAAGTTAAAACATTTGGTACAAGACTTAATTGATGATGGTACAATCAAAGTTGAAGGGTCCCAAAACAATGAAGATCATATGACCTTCAAAAACCCCTTTCTAAACCATGAGAAGGGTGAGTCATCAAACGCTAACCAAAATAATAAAAGGGGTAATGAGAAAGTCAACTTTTCTCATACCTACAATAACACAATTAATGCTCTAAGTGGTGATGAAAGCACCATAAATATTATTGTGGTAAAATAAAAGCCAGGGGAAGCAACATCTAATGTTGTGACTATGGGGAAAGCTTCAAATATTACTCTACCTATTAATGCTCCAAGAATTATTCTACCAAATCAAGCTCCATATTCATCATCAAAACAATATAATCTGGTATATCAATTACAATGAACTCCTGCTCAAATTTCTATTTTGGAATTGCTTAAACTCTCAACAACTCACAAGGAAATTTTGGAAAAGGCCTTGGTGGAGACAAATGTACCTCTAAATTTGGAGGTAGATAAATTTCAAAATATGGTAGGACATCTCATTGCACCTCATTGCCTATCTTTCTCCGAGCAAGATGACATGTCATTGAATCATCCCCAAAACTTGTCTTTGCATATAGAGGTTCTAATTCATAAGCATAGGGTAAAAAGAGTCCTTATTGATGGAGGGGCCGGCCTAAATATGTGTACCCTAAACTTAGTGAAAGCCTTAGGATTTTCCGAGGAGGCTATCGACCCAAAGAAAAAGATAACTATCAAAGCCTATGATGATGAAGAAATAGCTTCTAAGGGTGTCATAATACTTCCTATTAGAGTTGGCCCAATGAAAAAAAGAAACCATTTGTCAAGTCCTAGACCTAAAGCTAACATATAATATCTTACTAGGGAGACCTTGGATTCATGAAATGCAAGTCGTGCCTTCTACCTATCACCAATGTCTTAAATTCCCTTATCTAGGGCAGGAAATCATGGTAAGCGGGGACTCAAACCCCTTCCAATATTGTAATAACTTAAAGCCCATCAATGATTCTCTAGTCCCGCATAATGCAGAAGGGTCCATACCCCTAAGAATAGAGCAAGGTCAAAGCTCTAAAGATCTCTCATCTTTGAAGGGAAAGTAAAAAGAAGAAAAAGAAGAAGTTGTTGAAAACATCAAAAATCCCACTAACCTAGCTACATTGACAAAAGGGAAAGAAAAGGTTAGTGAGGAGAGTACTCTTGAGACAAAGAAAGAAGACCAAGATAGATCTATTCAAATCTACACTAAGGAGGCTCATTACCAAAAGATGGACCACATGATGAAAAACTTTGAGAAACAATGCAAAATCCAACAAAAGGGAGTAGGTGAATACTCCTTATCCATGATGGACCTACCCTTATCTCCAAGGTCGTATGGAAAGCCATCTAATTTGCCTCATAAATACAATGATCACTTTGTGAGGACTAATACATCATCATTCATGGAGGAAGAGGACAATGAAATCCTAAACTAGTTATACAAAGATGAATAATCAAGTACCCATGAGAAACACATACAAAGTGTAAGCATTCCCACACATCAATATGGGAAGGGATTCCAAATTATGAAAAAAATGGGATATAAAGGACAAGTTCCTTTAGGGACAAGAACAAAGGACTCCTTGAACCTATTGAAAAGACATGGAGAGACAACAAAGAGAAGATAGGATTAGGCTACCTAGAATAAGGGTATACTCAAAAGAACTATCCTAAAGTCTATGATCAAATATTACAATTGGAATCACATAGTGATGAAGATTCAAATGAGTGGGAATTGGATACTTTTTCCAATGAATCATGCCAAGATAAAGGTATTGATGTCATTCATACTTACACTCCTACAAAAGGGAAGGAATCAATCACAAAATCAAGTCAAAATCAAGCTTCAAGCTCAAGTGAAGTGGTCCTAGATGATGTACCAATTCAATAAATTGAAATAAATCAATGGGTAGGAGAACCCTATGTACCATCATGGAGACCTACTATGGAAGAATCTAACACTAGGTTTAACCCATGAGGATTTTACCCAATAGAAACCTTAGTGGATTCTAGTGAGGAGGATTTTGACCCTAGTTCTCTAGATCATCTTGAAGAGGCACATGTCATAAAATTAAGTGATACAATTTTCAAACCTTCCAATGAACTCTTTTCCTTAAACCCTATTGGCTTAAATCAAAACATTAACCCTTTGACCCTCATTTAACCGAAATTAATTGAATGGGATTCCATCAAACCTACCATACTCCCAACCTTTTTAAATGACAATCTAGTGTCCCAATACTTAAAT
Source organism: Chamaecyparis obtusa (assembly GCA_027943335.1). Classification (NCBI taxonomy): domain Eukaryota; kingdom Viridiplantae; phylum Streptophyta; class Pinopsida; order Cupressales; family Cupressaceae; genus Chamaecyparis; species Chamaecyparis obtusa. The sequence goes on from BSBK01000660.1 coordinate 195,425, forward strand.
GTGGTCAAACCTTCTTCTACCATGGAATATTAGGAAGAAGAGGCAAAGGAAGGTATCCAAACTCCCAATTCAGTAAAAAATGAAAAAAACAAAAAAATTTTAAAATGGAAAGAATCTAATCCTGAAAACCACATTGTGGCAGCATTAGATCAAAAAGAGAAGGAAATAAAGAATGATTCCAAAGGTGAAAACCAAATTGAGGTGCCTAAGGAAGGGAGTTTGGATACTTTACTTGAGCATTATGAGGAAAGATCTCCTATCTTGATCGAACCAACAGAAAAGGTGAACATTGGATCAGAATCAGAACCAAGGATCATACACTTAGTAGCATATTTATCTAGTGAGGAAAGAAAAGAATTCATCAAAATTTTCAAGGAAAAACAAATCAATTTTGCATGGTCTTATGATGATATGCCAATATTAGACCCAAATTTAATCATGCATCACTTGAACATAAAAGAAGGAGCAAGACCAGTCAAGCAAAAATTGAGAAAGATGCATCCACATATAGCCTTGCTTGTGAAAGTGGAGTTAGAAAAATTTCTAAAAGTTGGATTTATAAGAGCCATTGATTATGCCCAATGGATTTCAAACATAGTGCCAAATTCAAAAGAAGACAATTCCATCAGAACTTGCATGGATTTTAGGGATCTAAATCTTGCATGCCCTAAGGATGACTTTCCATTACCAAGCATAGACACCATAGTGGATCTAACAACAGGACATTCCATGTTCTCTCTTATGCATGGTTTTAAAGGCTACAATCAAATAAAGATAGCACTCGAGGATCAAGATAAAACAACATTTACATGTGCATGGGGAACATTTTGTTGGAATGTTATGCCCTTTGGTCTAAAGAATGTCGAGGCAACATATCAAAGAGCCATGCCAACAATATTCCATGATATGATGCATAAGTTCATGGAAGATTATGTAGATGATATACTTGAAAAATCTCATTCAAGAGATGAACATTTACCAATCCTAGAGAAAATCTTTGAAAGATTGGAACAATTTAAAGGCTAAATTTGAAGAAGTGTGCATTTGGCATCCAATCAAGAAATTTGATAGGGTACATTGTGTCAGAAAAAGGAATAGAGGTAAATCTAGCTAAAGTCAAGGCTATCATGGAAATGGAAGCATCTAGAAACATCAATCATATGAGATCTCTCCAAGGTAGGATCCAATCCATGCGAAGGTTCATCTCTCAATTGGCAGAAAAGTGCCATAACTTTACCCAACTCTTGCATAAAGATGTAGTTTTCAAATGGGATGAAAAATGTGAAGAAGCCTTCAACATGTTAAAGAAATATCTAATGAACCCTCCAAAATTGATGTCACCTATAAGAGGCAAGCCTTTGATCCTATACATTTCAGTGACCGAGCATTCATTAGGGGAACTCTTAGCACAAGAAGATGAATCAAGAAAAGAGCAGGTTATCTACTACATAAGTAGAACTTTGGTAAAATATGAGTTAAAGTACGCCTTCATCAAAAGAGCATGTTTGGCCATGGTTTTTGCTTCCCAAAAATTGTGCCACTATATGTTATCCCACAAGATTAAACTTATTGCAAAGATAGATCCCTTGAAATATCTTCTTAGCAAAACAACGTTGAATGGAAGACTAGCCAAATGGGTCATGGTGCTAAGTGAATTAGACATAGAATATGTGGATCAAAAATCTATCAAGGTCCAAGTCATAGCTAATGAGTTAGAAGAATCACTATTACAAGATGACCACCCAATACAAGTGAAATTTCCAGATTCTTAAATTGTGAATGTGGAAGCAAAAACATGGAAACTATACTTTGATGGTTCCTACACACAACATGGATCAGGAGCAGACATACTTTTGATTACTCCTCAAGGGTCTACAATTCTAAATCATACAAATTTATATTCCCATGCACAAATAACATAGCTGAGTATCAAGCATTGGTCATTGGAATCAAGCTAGCATTAGAGTGGAAAGTGATAGAACTACAAGTCTATGGAGATTCGCAACTAGTTATCAATCAAATTAATGATGAATATCAAATGAAAGATGACAAGATTATTCCTTACAAGAATATGGTTGAAAATATCAAGAAATACTTCAATCTTATCACATTTGAGCAAGTACCAAGAGAGAAGAATAAAGCAGCAGATGAAATGTCTACTTTGGCATCACTTCTCCAAATACCAGATCAAAGCGCCAGATATGAATTCCTGGTAGAAGAAGTTGAGCAACCCGCATTTGACCCTACCTATCCTCATACCATTTGTTTTCTAACAACACATGAATCACCTTGGTATGGAGACATTTACACTTACCTAAAAGGCCAAATCCTACCCATTGACCAAATCAGGAATCAAAAGAAAAGCTTTATCCGACAAGCCGCTCGTTATACCCTAATATCTGACACATTGTATCATAAGAGTCTAGACGAAATACTTCTTAGATGTCTCGAGAAAGAGGAATCAGATATAGCCTTACGTGAAATTCATGAGGGGATCTGTGGGTCACATTCAAATGGTTTAACCCTGGCTAAGAAACTTCTTAGGATAGGATATTTTTGGCCTACAATTGAGAAATACGCTTGTCACTTTGCTAAAACTTGTAGAAAGTGTCAATATCATGGAAACTTGATACATGTGCATGCACAAGAGCTTCATCCTATGATGACACCTTGGTCATTTTATCAATGGGGTTTAGATTTAATAGGAATGATTTATCCACCATCTTCATGTACGGTTTCACAGTAGATGAAGATAATCACACCATTGTTTCTCCTTCAAAGATAATATATCTATTCTAAAGATTATCTATTCCATCATGAAATACACTTGAATTGTCAACCCAGGGATGTAGGACTTGAAATGGGCCAGTACAGTTTGTGCACTAAGTTCCTTTAGGAGTCAACACCTATGCTGCAGGAAAGTAAAAATGCATTGGAAGAATCTATGTTGCTACTACAGAATAGTAAACACACCTTGGCTAACAGCTGTAATACCCCAAAAATGGGCTATATGTTCATTAATCTCCTACATCTTCAATTCGAACGAAATCGACATCAAAGTCCTAATCTAAGGCCATCTGCACATCATCGAATCCTAATTGATTATCTTAAATTCTGCATCGGGGAATATTCCTAGTAATATTCCTAATCATCATAATTATCTTTAATTTTAAAATTATTTGGCAATAAATCACATTTATCCTAAAGTTTGATTAATTGAATATTTTCATATTTAATTAATTAAATTTAATATTTGCCACTTAATTATTTAATTAAATTTAATTCTATCTATTATTAATTGTATTATTTAATTTTGACAATAAATCCAATATCCTATGAATAATTGATTAAATTTTTATTTAATTAATTAAAGCAAGTTGTCATTATTTAATAATATATTTTTTAATAAAAGTTTGATTAAATAATTGATTAACCCATAAATCAATTGTTTTATTTTTAAAAGCAGTTAAGTTGGAAATAAATCACTTTATTATTAAATTAATTCATAAATAAAACATGCACAATCATAAAAGCAGACAACTATCAATTATCAATTAAGCTAAACTCTATTTTGAGTTAAAACTTAGCTTTTGCATGTTTTTGTGAGTTAATTATCCTTTATTTAAAAATAACTCAAAAATCAACCTAAGTTATTTGAGTGATTTATGGCTTTTATCCATGCACCTCCAAAGCCCTGGATTTCTATAAAAACAAGGCTCAGCTCTTCATAATTCATCTCTAAAATCTCTCAATCATCTCGCAAATTGCAAACTTACTCTACAGGAATCATAGCATATCAGATTTGGAGAATTTGCACAATTAGAGCTTGAAAGAATCAACTTGCAAATTCAAAGCTTTGTGAGATCAATTTCAATTGCATATTTTTCATATCATAGCATAGAATTTCATAGCTTTGCATATCATTGTTAGATAGATCAATTCATAGCATATCAATTTCATCTAGCATAGATTCATATCGGTTTTTATCATTCTTATTGCATAGAAAATATCAAAAATATAGATTAATTACATTCAATCTCATATCTAGATCCATTGCATTCAAATCCTTCATTTAGGTGTCGTCTAGGTCACTGATCTCGATTACAATCTGAGAACATTAATCTCGCACCTATTAGAAGGCAGTAAATCGCTTGGTTAGAGTAGATTTCAATTTTGCACGATTTTGATTATCACTAACCTCTAATGTTTTACTAAAGTGTTGTGTCTACATATTAGGTACAATTTTCACACACACATTTCTGGCGCCCACTGTGGGGCAACCCACCTTTGCATGCTGGTTTTGATTTTTTTGGGAGCTAAAACCCCAAAGTTTCAAAAATTTAATTTTATCTCCCAACCCGCTTGGATTTTTGATCTAAATTTTTTTTTACAAGTTGGTAACATATCGAAGAAGCTTTGATAAAAAATTCAGAATTTTCTAAATTTTTTTGAATTTTTAATAAATTTTTTTGAATTTTTCATAAAAAATTATTTTTCGGCGCAAATAAGAATATTTTTTGGAAATTTTTACATTTTTGGAAATCTCTTCAAATTATACAGGGGGTCTATTCTTTTTGTTTTAAATTTGTATTCAATTTAATAGCTCAAATAGTCAATTTGCAAAAACTAGTCTATTTTGATAAAACAGGTCTCTAGGGCACAAATGAAGAGATTTTTCTAAAATTTTTACATTTTTAGAAAGCTCTCTATTTTTAAGTAGGGGTCTCTATTCTGAATTTCTATTTTTGTGGCCAAAATCATATCAAAAAAATCAGATCTTGTTGACTAGGTCAAATGCAGTGCAAAAAAAATTAAAATTTTGTGATGGGTATGCACTTATTTTTCATATGATTCAATGCATGATATGAGTTGTCATTTGGGTTAATTTCTAGGTATTATTGCTGATAATTATTGCTTTTTAGAGCTAACCCTATGGTTTTCATAAGTTGAATATATTTTGCATATCTTGTTTACTTGTTTGCTTGCTGGGGAGTTTGTCACTTGCTTGCATGGAAAAGCTCAACAAGAATTGCTAAAAATTAGGTAAAATCTACTAAGTACATTGCAAGGATCCCAAGTATTCTCCTTCATCTAATAACATTTCAATTTGGCCTTAAAATAAATCTCTCGTGTGTCTAGCTTGGGTGATTCTTTTCATGCTTTTGTTATACACACTTGCATAATTGATACTAGGTTGTGACCCCTTAAGGATTCATTAAGTAGTCTTAGATACTTGTGATTGATCTTGATTGCTATCTTGGGTTATTGGACTCTCTAATCCATTGGCCCCTCATTTCCGCCCCGTGGTTGCAATCTCAGCACCATAAAAGGGAGGGGTCAACAGGACAGAAGCGTTAAGTGTTCCACTTGGCAACCCTTTTGTACTTTTAGGAACTCACTTGTTTTCTAAGTTGGGGACTCGTTTTCAGCTTGTGTGAGGTGTTAAGTGTTCCACCTTGTGGACTCATCTCATATTTTCTTTAAGCGTTAAGTGTTCCTCTTTCTGCTTTTTGGGTACTTTTGGTAGATTTGCTTTCGGGAATATATCTGTGCTCACATAGTAATTAGGCCCTATGAACACTATTCATGATTCTTGAGAGATTGGATTCCTAGTGAAATCCTTCCTTGACGACAGAATCCTTGTAGGTAGGGAGGATACTTAGTGCGTTTCACATTCAACTTGGTTAGTGCATCTTCTCTTATTGATCGACACATTCTCTCTCCGGAGAGGTTGATAGATCACGTAGGGTTGATATCACGAGCTTTGGTGAATCAAAATTGGTTAGTGCATCTTCTCTTATTGATTGATACATTCTCTCCTCGGAGAGGTTGATAGATCATGTGGAGTTGATATCACAGACCTTGGTGGAACAAAACTTTGTCTTAGCGTGTCAGATTAATCTGCTTGCTTTGTTTGGGTTAAAAGTGAAGAGGTGTCAAAACCTTAAATCTGGAGCCAAGCCCCCTTGTGGTATAAATCTATGAGTCATCTTTAGAGAGGGTTAACCATAGCGGACAATCCCTTCACAGGGCAAACTGCGTTGACGGAACCTCAAGCGGTAATAGCCATTTTCGCCATCGTAGTGACAGCCGCTAAATAAATGTCCTTGTGGAAGAAATCTCCACGGGTATGGTTCATTGTTGGGTTGTCAGATCTCCCTAGCAGCTCTTGAAGATTAAGTTCTCGGACTATGTCAAAACCCTGGTGTGCCAGGATTGGAGTTCACCCCTTTGAATCATAAAAGTTGCAGAGTCAAGCCATTACTAAAAACCCTAGAGAGGCCAATTTTTCATTCTCAGGTATATGTGTGTTATTGCAAAACTTTTCAAAACATACACAACTAGTACTCTCAGGGATTAGCACAATTTGGTCACTTGATTGTTCATGCGCAAGGTTGCTTTTGCCCTTGTTCATTATTTTCAGACGTGCTTGGAATCACTTGCTTGCTATTCTATGTGCTTGTTTATCTACTTGGCTATTAAAAATGATCAAATCTGGTATAATCTTCAAATCTAAACAGTACAATTTGCAAACAATCCAAAACTGAAAACCTTAAATTTTGCAAAAATTGACGTAAAATTCTTTCTGGAGTCAAAAGTCATTTCAGGAGGTCAAAAGTCGTATGAGTTTTGTCAAGTGTCATTTCAATACTACCCATGGATCGTACGATTGAGAACCCAGTGTCGTACGAGTTTTCAAACCAGCAAATTCAAGAAAGTCAAAACCCTGTTAGCAACTGTCGTACGAGTTTTGTCAACTGTCATTTCATTTCTACCCAACTGTCGTACGAGTTTAGCAACTGTCATTTCATAGACTACCCAGTGTCGTACGAGTCTGCAGAGTGTCGTTTGAAAAAATTTGAGAGAGTTGTCAGAAATTGTCAAATTGCAAGATATCTAATGTTTCCAGCCTAGTTCCAAAATCTGTCAAAAATATCATTGTGTCAAAAACAAATCAGTAGCTATTGAAAATCAGTACACATGTCTCAAAGAATCAATACACATGAGGAAGAAATTCTGATCACCGCTATGATGAAGCAGCTGCAAGCTATGCAAGTCTAGCTTGACAAACTTGAGAAAGAAAAGGAACCTCTATACTCTTTTCCATTTGATAAAGACTTGTACATGTCACCATGCCCCCGGAAAAAAATTGAGCAATATGATACCTCTTCCACGGAGAGTGACACATCTAGCTTTGGAGACTATGATGACTATAACGACAGACAATGTAATGATACCTATGACACCTCTGTTCCTAAGAGTCCTCCTCATCATTCATTCCTGCTTACTACAAATGGGCCGTCACATTGGATAGATCATGATGGTGATCCATATGATTCTAATTTTGAAAGAGACTTTGATGGCTTTTGTGGACAATACCTTGATTATGATCCATCTACTACTGCTAAGGACTATAAAATACATCGTGCTAGCTTGAAACGTTAATACTATAAGGATCTCTCCTCTAAGAACTCTCCAGCTAAAAATAAAGATTACACTCTCAAGCAAGATCATGTTAATGCTGAACCTTTGTCTGGTGATGGTTCCCTTCCATCCCCTACTTCCTCCAATACCCGTACATTTCTTAAAGCTTCTGAGTCTTTCAAATCTTTCATAGAACCTTCATTCGACACAAGCCCTGATACTTTTCATGTGGTTCCCTATAGTTATCCTCCAAGGCTACCTCTTAAAGATACTCAAGCTAACCTTCACTTGACTACAAATACTTTCAGTAATGATAAACCTAAAGAACCTAAGCCTTCATATGCTATAATCCCTACTTCAGCTAGTCTTCCACCATCTCTTCCAAAGTCATCCATACAATCCCAACATGCTTCCTTGTCCTTAGAAGTGGCTCCATGTCAAGAGGACTCTAAAAATGATGAAGAAAAGAATATAAAGAAAGATCAAGATCAAGAACCCTTCATTTCATCCACTCCTTTTCCCGATGTCTCTTATCCGCCTCAGGGTTCTTTTGATCCTGTACCCCCTTTTTCATGCATTCCACCATGTCTTAAGTCTTCTCCTAAGCAAGATCAAGCTACTACTCACACTGTTGAGCTTATTGACAATCAAAATGACCTTACTACACTTGCGCTTTCCAAAGATGATACTTCCATTAAGGTTGGTAAAAATAGTGTTGTTACTTCCAATGTTAAGCCTATTGAAAAACAAGAGAAAAATTATGCGCTTATGCTATCCGAAGATCCTTGTCAAGATCAAAGTCTTTCATCTTCTTGTTCTACCACTCCATGTTCACTTCCACTTTCTACTCTTCCTAAGTCTTTGCAAGCTTTGAACAATCCTATCAAAGAAGGTGCTCATATTCAAGATGTCCATGATTCTATTGAAAATTTTAATACTCACTCTAAAGATGCTGATATCCTTGGTTGTCATATAGATGCTGATGAACTTATTGATTATCCTTTTGTGTCTTCCACTTCCATCTTTGGACCTCTTCCACCACTACAAAGATCTTCACGCCTTCCTTCCATCTTGGGTCCTTATGTCCCTTCACTTTCCCCTCCTAACTCTCTTAATTTGCCATCCATCTTGGGTCCTTACATACCTCCATCTCCCATCTTTCCTCAAGATCAACATAGATGCATACCCTTGAATCCTTTTCATCCACCCACCCATCTAAACCAGTCATATCCTCCCTCTTCCACAAATTCCAAGTCTTTTGGAAGTAACTTGAATGTTCAATACAAGAAAAAGAAGCAATACAAGAATCCATCAAAAAGAGAAGATCACCATGTCTCCTCTAAATGACATGGAGGCATAAAGTCAAAAGAGATATCTAAAAAAAAAACTACAAGACAAGTATGGGTTCCAAAATCCATCATTGAAGATATTATCTCTAAATCATCAAAAGGAAATAAAAAGCCTACGACTATATGGATTCCAAAGTCTCTCTTGAAAGAGTCTGGTGTTGAGAAAAAAGTGAAATTGACATTCAAGCTTCCAAAGGCTTCCACTTCATCTCCCTCCAAAAATATTCTTCAATTTCATGTGCCTAAACCACAACCTCTGCTATCCATTCGCCATATTCCTTCACGTATTCCTTCATTCACGATTCCTCCATTCTCTCACCACCCTTCAAGGTGTGTGTTTACGTTGATCTTGCCTTCCTTTCCATCTACCCTTTCACAATCCTTCTATTCATTATCCTTCTACCTTTTATCATTTTTCCTCACTTGCCTATTCCTCCTATCCTCCAACCTCACTCGCTTTACATAAAACCTTATCCTCCATTTTTCTCTTCCATCTCCCTTTCCCTATCAGCATCTTTGAGCGTATCATTTCGAATCCTTGGCATATCATGGTTTATCATTTCAAGGAGAACTATCTAAAAAGCTTGCCTTCTTCCAAAAAGAAAAAGAAAAAGAAATGAAATAAAAATTGAAAATGTGCCTTGGTGAAAACCTGGAAACAAGCACCTTGGTAGAAAAAGTAAAGAGAAATCAATTCATCCTATGGTGAAAACCACTCCCTTGTGGCACCTTGGATAAGTACCATGATGAAAACCTGGCAATCAGGCATCATGCGTAGTTCTTCTACATATTTCATCCATTCCATCTTCTCTCTTTGATCTTGACAATGTTGATCTATACACGAACATTTGGCTATTTTGTGAGCTATCTTATGATGACCTTGTTTTCATTACTTCCATGTTTAGCCTTCATATCCATCTTCCTCCATTCATTTTCACCTATCGCTATCCTTTTCCCCTTTGGTCTTGATCTAATAGAAAAAAGAAAGAAAGAGTAAAACACGATGCTATGAAGCCTCTTGACATGTCTACTCCTTTGGACTACATCTTGTCCTTCTTTGGCATTACGCTTTTGTGACTTATCCTATGCCGGCCTTTCATTGCTTGTCCAAATGCACTTTACATGACATTTTTTTTTTCCTTAGCTTGGGTATTCTTGAGGAGTTTTCCCTTGAGGATTTCTTCCCTTCATTCTCCTTCATTCTCTTGTCTTCCATCTCTTCCACCAGCTTGCCAATCCCTCTGGTTCTCCACCTTGCTAGACATTGGAACCACACAATATGATATTTCTTGGGAGTTTGCAATGGAAAAAGATGCTATCAAGCATACCAAGTATCAGAACTAGTATCAGAACAAGTATCAGAACTAGTATCAGAACCAAGTATCAGAACAAGTATCAGAACCAGTATCAGAATCAGTATCAAAACTAGTATCAGAATCAGTATCAGAACCAATATCAGAACTAGTATCAGAATGCCTACAGGGGCTACACCTTTCACTTTAGTTTATGGGTCTGAAGCGGTACTGCCTATTGAGGTTGAAATCCCATTACTCAGAATCATAATGCATGGACTTGTCACCGATGATGACTACAGAGTGTCTAGGTTACAAGAACTGGAACTACTAGATGAGTGCAGATAAGCAGCGTATGATCATCTCAGAGTGTATCAGAAAAGAATGTCTAGAGGCTACAACAAGAAAGTTTGACACAGAGAATTTCAGGTTGGTGATCTAGTCTTGAGAGAAAATCCTAAAAATCAATCCCATCGAGAACGCAAGGGGAAGTTCAAACCCAACTGGCTGGGTCCCTTTGTAATCACTGCTACTTTTGGCTCTGGTGCCTATCAACTCTCAACGACTGAAGGAGAATAGCTCTGAGAACCAATCAACGTTCTCCATCTGAAGAAATTCTACGCCTAAGGCATTCAATGCTTGGTAAATGTCCTGAAAAAATCTTAAAAATTAGAAAAAGTCTTGAAAAAATGAACATCTTGGTGAAAACCTAGCAATAGGCACCTTGATGATTCACGAAAAAAATCAAAAAAATATCAAAAATACAAAAAAATTGAAAAATACAAAAAAAAATGAAAAAAAAAGAAAAAGTGCCTTGGTGAAAACCTGGAAACAGGCACCTTGGTAGCAAAAATAGAATCTCTGCCAAGATGGTGAACACTTGGCAAACAGGCGCCACTTGTTCCAAATGCTCTATTTATCAGTAGAATCTTGGTCTTTTCCAGCTTTCAGTCTTGCTTTAGTTTGTACTTGTCTCTCGGTTTGTTTCTACATTTTTAGTTTTCAATAAGTCAGTTTGTACACCAATCAGCTCAAGCATTTGTATCCTATCAATGTTCAAACTTGGGGGCAATCAATGTCATATCCTATGGCCTCCAATGTATCTTAGACGTATCCTATCCAGTCAGAGTCCTTTGAAGCTTCAAGTTGAGTCAGTCAGTCAGTCTCATCTCCAGAAAGGATTTTGCATCTACAACAATCAAACATCAAAACTCAACTGAAAATAATTTGTGCTTTTCATGCTTTTATCTCCTTGTATGCTTACTGATTCACATTGAGATTTTTGCATATTGTGTCCCTTCGAGCTCTTCGATGATGTCCTTTATAGGATTTAGAGAGTGATGACTGGGGGCATAATCTTTTCTTTATCTTCTGCTTGTATGTGAAAATCTAACAACTTTGGAAATTCCGGATTGAAATGGTGTCCAACTATAAGAGCCTCTATCTTGAATTGGATGGCCATGCATACCTCAACCATTGATAACTAGAAAATTCAAGGACGTTTGATCTAACTATTATCTTTTTGAAGTAAATTCTTTCTCCTACTGTGAAACGCGATCTTGCCTAAGGAGGTGAATGATAAAGGGTCACTATGGGTAATTCACATTGGATTTAGAATGATCTCTTGACTGTTTGATGTGTTTGCAACATAAGGTGTACTCAGGTCATCACGACGTTTATGTTTTGATGCTTGTAAAAATTTCTATATCAAAATGGACATGATATTCAGGTCATCCTGGTGTTTGTGCTTTGATGCTTATATCTAATCCGACATTCTGAAAACAAATCAATATTCATATGTCCATGGTTGTTTGACCAGTGGGTGTTGTATTGATTCTTGCGCATACAAATCGATATTCATATGTCTATGGTTTCATGGCTAGTGGGCATTGTATTGATTTATCTGGTTACCTAAAAGTTCAATGATGATAACAAATCGACATATGATCAGTGACTAGGTCCTAGGTCTTAGGTTGCATTTCATTTTGCATGTTTTCATGATCTCACAATGATTAAACGAACTTCAATGCTTAAATGATTCTTCAAATTGCATCTTCAAGTCTAACAAGAACTAAATCTCACACGAAGGTTCCTCCAATGAAATAGCAAGTAGAATCCTTTTTCAAGATCAAAATTCAAATATGAGATCATTCATATTATTAATTGCTTACATAATCAACCTTCAATCATCACAGAAATCTAGTATTCAACTTAACTGATTATCTTACATCAAACTATCAAAATTTCAACTTGGTCAACTATGGTCAACTCATGGTCAAACCTAGTCAAACTTGGTCTTTTGGGACCTTCCAACGATGCAGAATGTGTTCTTGAATGTGTTTCACCACACTTCTCAAATCAATTAACATGCTTTTAAACTATCAACGCTGACTTTTCTTGTCAGATTTCAATTTTAATCCCGAAGGGGGCATGGTATTGCACATCATTCAAAGTCTGTAAATCAAATTCTATCAATCAAATCTATCAATATCTTTCATCAATGATCAAGACAACAATCACATCTAGTCGCTGATTCATCAAAAGTCCTCATCGCTCGAGACAAATCTATCATCACTTGGGGCATATTAGATTCATCAAGATCCATATCAATCTGGTATTCTCCTAATCTTGTAAACTGTATCAGTTTTTGCAACCATCAGATCATAGTGTTCTTTCCTTGGTTCTTTGGCAACTGAAGGATTCAGATGTGATACTTGCTAGTTCTGCTAAGACAATCGAGTCTAGAACGGGTCACTCACTTCTTATCAATCCTAAGGTTTGGAATCAGGCATTTTGACACTTTTTCGCAATCATAGGTTCATTTGCTGTTATAGTAAACATTATCTTTGGTCATTTAAGACCTATTATCTCCATATCAAATCAATATCAATCAACTCCTATCTCAATATCTTTCAATCGGTTTCTATCTTGAGATCGGTTTATCTTTTGAATCAGTTTCATATCTTTATCAAACACAGACTTTCTTTGAACCACTGCGCTTCGCACAGTAATTCAAAGAGGGGCAAAATGTAATACCCCAAAAATGGGCTATATGTTCATTAATCTCCTACATCTTCAATTCGAACGAAATCGACATCAAAGTCCTAATCTAAGGCCATTTGCACATCATCGAATCCTAATTGATTATCTTAAATTCTGCATCAAGGAATATTCCTAGTAATATTCCTAATCATCATAATTATCTTTAATTTTAGAATTATTTGGCAATAAATCACATTTATCCTAAAGTTTGATTAATTGAATATTTTCATATTTAATTAATTAAATTTAATATTTGCCACTTAATTGTTTAATTAAATTTAATTCTATCTATTATTAATTGTATTATTTAATTTTGACAATAAATCCAATATCCTATGAATAATTGATTAAATTTTTATTTAATTAATTAAAGCAAGTTGTCATTATTTAATAATATATTTTTTAAAAAAAGTTTGATTAAATAATTGATTAACCCATAAATCAATTGTTTTATTTTTAAAAGCAGTTAAGTTGGAAATAAATCACTTTATTATTAAATTAATTCATAAATAAAACATGCACAATCATAAAAGAGACAACTATCAATTATCAATTAAAGCTAAACTCTATTTTGAGTTAAAACTTAGCTTTTGCATGTTTTTGTGAGTTAATTATCCTTTATTTAAAAATAACTCAAAAATCAACCTGAGTTATTTGAGTGATTTATGGCTTTTATCCATGCACCTCCAAAGCCCTGGATTTCTATAAAAACAAGGCTCAGCTCTTCATAATTCATCTCTAAAATCTCTCAATCATCTCGCAAATTGCAAACTTACTCTACAGGAATCATAGCATATCAGATTTGGAGAATTTGCACAATTAGAGCTTGAAAGAATCAACTTGCAAATTCAAAGCTTTGTGAGATCAATTTCAATTGCATATTTTTCATATCATAGCATAGAATTTCATAGCTTTGCATATCATTGTTAGATAGATCAATTCATAGCATATCAATTTCATCTAGCATAGATTCATATCGGTTTTTATCATTCTTATTGCATAGAAAATATCAAAAATATAGATTAATTGCATTCAATCTCATATCTAGATCAATTGCATTCAAATCCTTCATTTAGGTGTCGTCTAGGTCACTGATCTCGATTACAATCTGAGAACATTAATCTCGCACCTATTAGAAGGCAGTAAATCGCTTGGTTAGAGTAGATTTCAATTTTGCACGATTTTGATTATCACTAACCTCTAATGTTTTACTGAAGTGTTGTGTCTACATATCAGGTACAATTTTCACACACACAACAATAGATAATTATAGGAAGCTTCAAGGATGAATTTAAACTAATTAAAAACTCAAAACATCCACTATGATCATTTTCTGCAAGTGCTGTACGAACTTCACAGTAACAATGTTGCAGGACTAATACAGTAAATCTATCTGAAAATAGGAAACTATAGGAAATGAATCTATTCTACCTAAATCTATTCCACCTCCCAAGTGGGCCCCCTTGGTCAGTTTCAATTAACTAAGAACAAAACAAATGCTTCAAAATCCTTCTTCCATTAAAATCCTTCTTTGATTATATAAAAATTGAACAATCCATGAAGAACAGGAAAGTAACTTCTAAGTCTAAATCAACACTATCTATTTTCTCATTAGCTTTCTAGGATAATCCAAGATCCAATATATATAGGATTGGATTCTTATTAAAAACATTCATAAAAGTCTTAAGAAAACATCGCCATAAAAGAAGGGGGAAGAACAACCATGACATAACACATTTACTGCCAAGCAATAGAATAACAACTTGCAAGAAATATAGCAAGTTGTATCCCCTATATTCTTTGGAACTCCTTTGCAAGTGCGGCTTATTCAATGGAATTGAACTGTGCTTTCTCTACCATGATCGATCTTCATTGTCTTCTTCCTTGAATGCAGTAATCACCACTCCTTGTGTCGCTCCTCATTTTTTTAAAAATTTAGCAACATTCGGAATATACATGCAAGATAACATTCCTACTTTTACTCAAATATTAGAGCATAGCTTAAAACAATTATATGAAATACTGCATTCTATGTATAGTATTAAGCAAAACATGTCATACACACTACCCATAGGTTTAGTAGGTTCTAGTTGTTTCTGGCATAAGTTCACAAGATAATTACAACAAGTGTTTAGGAATGTTTTATCAAAGCACAAAGAGTGTGTCCACATTATAAAAACTTATATTAAAATCAAGACATTAATATGCCTCATCATCTGCCCCCCACTATCCAAATGCTTTTCCTCAAGCATTATACTTCTTTGCCATTTCTCTAAAGTCTCCAACTCAGGTTCTCCCCTTTTTCCCACTTTTGAAGGTGTAGTAGAATCCCCTACTGCGCTCCCAGTGATCACGTCTGTGTTCCTCAACTAGCAGGTCTAGTTTACTTGCACTATTATCATAAAGAGGACAAAGAAGAGTGGGAGGCTAAAAGGATAAGGGCATCCATAGTTCCTTTCTGATCTGTCATCCCAGTTGTATATTCTTAGCCACCCTATGAACAACTACCTCATAATTGATAGGACTATGTGGTTTTGCTTTTCTGAAGGCATCTGGTAGTCGGCCCCACTTGTTCCTAATTCTTGAAAAAGCTCTTTGCTATGTAAAATTTGGGAGTGTCTGGTAATCTCTAAAAACCTTTTCTCTTTCTACAAACACTTTAGCCCTGATTTTTGGTTTTGGCTTCCCATAGGTTAATCGGAACCAATCTCTTAAAAGATCATCAGGCTTATGTGATTCAACCCGTAGTGGCAAAGGTTCAGACTTTTCAAGATCCTTGTAGGCATTTAACTATTGGTCATAGTTTGTCTCATTGTGCATCCAAGACATTAAAGCCCTAAGGTGAACATATCCTATGTAAAGCAGAGGATTCCACTCTGTTTCATTTGGAATTATGAAATTATGCAAATAGAGTTCACACAACAAATTCTTCTGCCATGTGGGTAGAGTCTGATACACATTATAGAAATCTTGAGCAGTTTTAAATTCACAGTCAATATCCTTGATTGTCATCATTAATTGAAATAACAAAAATTGTTCCTTGAGACAAATAGAATACACCCTTGGTGGTGATCTACAGGTCATGACTTGGCTAGTTATCTTCAGAGCCTTATTCATCTTTTGTTTCTATTTTTCAAGTTGTTCCTTGAGGGATTCAATTTCCTCATCTTTATCAGATATTACTTTCTACATTTGGTCTCTCTCTTGTTTCCACAAGGTCTTTTGAAAGATGAAATGATTATACAGACCAAATAATACAGATTGAATTGTAGACGGAGGAAATTCTTGAGCCATGGCTTTCTTCTTTTGCTCCTTAGCAACTTGCTGGAAATAATGGGTGTACCAGGAGGATTTATAAGGGATGATAGAAACATTAGTGTATACAAGGACTGGTGGAGAAGTAGGTTGAACACTTTCAGGGGCATTTTCTAGAACTACAGCAGGATTTGGCTCACACATTTCTTGATCACCTTGTGGTATTTCACTGTCAGGCTTATTTTCACATGCTTCCACATTTTGGGGTTCCAACTGTACAGGAGAGTCATCTGGAATATTCTCAACCTGCTGTTCTGTATGAGGTTTTGAGACTTGACCTTGCATGTGAGGGCTTCGACGTACATGAACCTCTTCAACCTCTACTATTTTGTGGTCTTGTTTTGGTCTAGATGGTACTGGGGTAGATGCTGTAGGATTAGTTGTTGCAGGAATAGACCTCTTTCTCTTTGTCACTTGATAAGTAGGGTTTTTTTCCTTCTTTTTAAAACTAGGGCTTCCTTCATCAACCTTATGTTTTCCTTTATCTATGGTAGAGCTAGGTATATCACCTTCTAAAATAGGATCAACAATTTTATCAATAGGAGGTAATACCGGTTCTTCCTCTGTTTTAGCTGGATTCTGACGAGGCCCCTCAATTTCTTCCTCATTCCCTAAATTTTGCTGGATAGGGTTGGTGTGAGGTTGCAAGGTTTTAGATTCAACAAATTCTACCCATGATATAGGGGAAGAATCTTGAAGAGACCTTTCAACTAAAATTTTAACTACGGCATGATGAGAAATAGAGTTTTCACTATCTTTTTGGGTTTTCTCAACACTTATACACAACATATTGTAAGGAAATTTGGAACATTAACTTGAATGTTATGCCTTACATAACTGAGCAGCTTAAAATGATGAGCGTGTAAGTTCAAAAATCTACCTTCACAGGTCAAATACCTGATGATATGGTTTGCCAATTCTGAATACGACGTTGGAAGAGAGAGTCTCTTATACCCTTGCTTTGAGATTTCCAATGGAGGGTCACCCGGCTAAGAAAATTGTGCCCACAATGACTTGGCATCATGTTCATTTGGGTAATGCTCTCCACTAATTGGTAGGACTGTGACTTCTGTTATCCACTCCTTAGTAGCAACCACTTTCAATCCCCATACTGTGGCTTCTCCTTCATCAAATGTCCTCATAAACTCCATTGCTACTTCATCATTGTATTCTGTTAACTGCTGGAAATAGCCAAGCCATCCATATGCATTGAAAGTACAGACTACTTCCACATCTGCTAGTAGAGTACCATGGTTAACCGGCTCATGTCTCTGCAATTGACCTCCCATCCTCAAAATGCCTAGTTTTAAATTTCTCTATTTCTACCACCCTGATAACACTTTGCAAATACCTTCTTCTCAAAATTCAAAATGATTTTTCTGAGAAATGTCGATACCACATTCTCTTAACACAGCTCTGTTATGTTTGGCATGCAAAATAATTATTAAGGACATCAATTTTTTAACTGGGAGTGTTCTTTGCATAAATTATAGTCCTTTTAAGTCATGTCAAATTAAGGAGATCTTTCCCAAAATCAGAATGACAAGGTACGATAGATACAATAAAGATTTAAAAATTAAAATAGACCACAACCAAAGTACAACATATAACATGGACATGACTAGGGTGACATGGAGATGACATTTAGAAATAAATACACTTTCCCTTGCCCCCCACAAAATTTTGACAAGTGTCCACACTTAAAAAATTTCGCACAGGATTGGGAAACTGGCTTTAGGCTTATACTATACATTTAATGTAGTATAATATATATTTATTGAAACCTATGCACTAAAAATGAGAAGAAAGTAAAAAATGTGGACCTCAAACTATTAAATTACGCATCTGCATGCAAGTTGATGAGTTGGCGAAGTCTAGTGATCATTGAAAAGGTGATGATGGCAGGTTTTATTGAAAGTATTAAAAATAGAATTTGTGGGTGATGTGGAGGGTGAGTGGATGGTAGACAAAGGAATGAGATGAATTGATAAGAAGAAAATGAAAAGTGAGTGAAAGAATGGACCTCATATGGAATGAGGCTTTATTATGTGTTGTGCATCGAAGGCTTGCTATGGTTCGGCTGCAGGAAGAAGGCTTGCACCTTCCGCTGCAGGAACTGTGTCCATTAGAGTTGGTAAATTTCTTGGTTGGAACTGCTGCAGGAACTCATACTTGGTCTGTGGTTTATGATAGAGTCACAATCGGTGGCCATTTACAAGCGACTTGAACTGGACTGGATCAATGGTTGTCAGCTGAACTGCTCCATTGTTGAATACATGCTGAATTTCATAAGGTCCTAACCATCGAGTTTGCAATTTTCCTGGTGTCTCCTTGTATCGGGAATCATATAGTAGAGCCCAATCTCCTACTTGGAATTGTTTATTCCTAATATGTGCATCATGCCATTTCTTTCATTTTTTTTAGATGATCTTTGTTCTTTCCAAAGTTTTCTTTCTCATCTCATCTAGTGAGTTCAAGTGGAGAAGTCTCTCTTCTTATGCTGTAGGAAGACTGATGTTTAATTTCAGAGCAGTGCGTAATGTTTTATGTTCAAATTCAATGGGCAACATTGCTGCTTTGCCATACACAAGTTCAAATGGGGTAAAGCCAGTTGTTGTCTTCCATGTTGTTTTGTAAGCCCAAACGGCTTCAGTTAATTTTCTGCTCCAATCCCTTCTATGTAGTTGCACTGTCTTGGTTAGAATAGCTTCAATTTCCTTGTTGGTGACTTCTGCTTGCCCATTTGCCTGAGGGTGATAAGGACTGGATTTCTGGTGCCTTATGTTGTATTCTTTCATAAGTTTAGTTATCAAATTTGATGTGAACTGGGCTCCTTGGTCTGTGACAATTTCTCTAGGAACTCCATAGCGTGTGAATATTTCTTCATATAAGAATTTAGCTACTTTCTCATCTCTTGCATTTTTCATCACCTTGACTTCAACCCATTTTGTGAAATAATCCGTACATACTAAGATGTAGGATTTACCATTTAATGGTGGGTCAATTGGCCCTATGAAGTTCATACCCCACTTGTCAAAGGGTGCTACAATAATTATGGATTGAGTGGCATCTCATATGATCTTGTTGGCTGACCCATTCTCTAGCATTTGTCACACTTAGTGGTATAAGTTGTTGCATCCTTGTGTAGTGTTGGCCAGTAATATTTAGTGGTAAGTATCTTTAATGCTGTTCTTTTTCCTACAAAATGGCCTCCACATGGTTCATCATGATAGGCATGTAGTATGTCATATATTTCATCTTCCCCAACATACCTACTCATAATTTGATTTGGTCCATTATAGAAGAGACTGTTATCAATCCATGAATAATGAAAACTTTTCTCTGCAAGCTTCTTTCTATCTTTTTGGGAGAAGTGTGGTGGCATTTTATTTGCAGCAAGATAATTTTCTATATCTGCATACCATTGTCTATGGGTTGCTATATGGAATAAATGCTCATCTGGAAATGTATCTTCAATTGGAGTTGGATCTTCATCAGGAAGTTGAAGTCTGGACAAATTGTCAGCAACTACATTGGCCTTTCCTAGCTTATCAACAATGGTAATATCAAACTCTTGCAATAACAGTAGCCATCTTGCCAATCAGCCAGTTACAACAGGTTTGTTCATCAAGTACTTTATAGCTGAGTGGTTAGGATGAACAAAAATAGGATAACCAGTTACTTAGTGTCTGAATTTATTCAATGTATAAACTACAACTAAAAGTTCCTTCTCAGTTACTGTGTAGTTTAGTTCAGGACCATGGAGACTTTTGCTAATATAATAGATTGCATATTCAAGGTTAGCAGGCTTTTGTCCTAATACAACACCTACAACATAGTCTGATGCATCAGTATGGATATGGAATGGAATAGACCAATCTGGTCCCTTAAGAACTGGTGTTGTGGTGAGGAGTTTCTTAAGTTGCAGGAAGGATTCATTACATGCTGGTGTCCAAATGAACTCAGCTTCTTTAGTCAGCAGCGTATATAAAGGACTAGCTATTTGACTAAAATTTTGAATGAAATGCCTATAATAGCTAGCATGACCTAAAAAAGATCTTACATCCTTTGGTTTAGTAGGTATGGGCAATGTTAGGATTACCTCTATCTTGGCTGGGTCCACTTGTATTCCTGTTGCTGATATAAAATGACCAAGCACTACTCCTTCCTACATGAGCATGAAACATTTCTCACTATTAAGTGATAGGTTATGTTCTTTGCATCGGATAAGAACCTTTTCAAGATTTTTCAAAGCCTCCTCAAAGGTTACTCCAAATGCTATAAAATCATCCATGTATATTTCCATACAGTCATGTGAGATGTCAGCAAAAATACTTATTACAACTCTTTGAAATGTTGTTGGAGCATTACACAAGCCAAATGGCAACACATAATATGAAAAAGTACCCCATGGGCATGTAAATGTAGTTTTATCCTGATCCTCTAGATCTATACTTATCTGATTATAACCACTATATCCATCAAGAAAAGAAAAATATTTCTTACCAGCCAGAGTATCCAGAACTTGATCAATAAATGGTAAAGGAAAATGATCCTTCTTTGTTGCCTTATTCAATTCTCTATAATCTACACAAATCTGCCATTTCCCTCCCTTTTTAGGTACTATAACCAGAGGTGAGACCCACCGGCTATCAGATATGGGGTATATGAAACTAGCATCAAGCAATTTTTGTAGTTCAATTTTAACTATTTCCCTTAGTGCTGGATTAATCCACCTCTAGGGTTGATGAAGTGGTAGGCACCTTTCATTGATATATATTCTACGAGTGCATAATGTGGGGCTTAATCCTTTCATATCTCCATAATCCCATGCAAAAACCTTTTCATGTTTTTGGAAAAGTTTTGTTAACTGTTCCAGCTGTTTGGGAGGTAGTTTGTTATTGACATGGAGATTATGACCTTTTGACAACTCAACAGTAGTTGTAAGATTAACCATAGAAACTTCAGAGATGGGACTTGTATGTAGTTCACATGGTAAAAGGTGATGGATAATATCTGATTCCTTAGGCAGAAAATAGTTCCCAGTATGTCCCTCATATGTAGTTAGTTCCACCACAGAGCTATCAGATATATCTTTTTCTACCACACAAGTATTATTAAGAATACTCTGAATTATTGAATCTTCCTCTTGCAGCTTGAGAAAGGACTATCTATGTAACATCATAAGTTTTACTACATAATTTAACTCTTCTTCTCCATCTCCCAAATCTGGCCATACGGGTGTGCTTAAATCTGATTGGGGTTGTGCTGGAGGATATAGGACAAATTTCTTTGTTGCTTGTCCATCTGATATGGTCATATTTCCTTACCTACAACTTATATTTGCATCAGCTGTAGCTAACCATGGTCATCCTAAAATGACAAGGTAACCGGCTAAGTTGACTTTTGGAGATAGAATCATAAAATCTGTAGGGTACTCTAGAGAATCTAAGGCTACTATTATGTCTTCTATCATTCCATCAGGAGTGACAATAGAACTATCAGCAAGTTGTAGAATTGTTGGGGTAGCCCATATTCCTTCTATGTTCATCTTTTTCATAGTATCCTTTGTCATTACATTTATAGCAGCACCAAGATCAATCAAGGCATTTTTGACTGACTGACCATTTATAATCACATTCACAACTGGACTTCTTGGATCAGAATATTTAGGAATAACCAATTTTCCTAACATAATGTTAGCCAATTATCTTATTACATGGACTGTGGTTGGGTCCTTTTTCTTCCTCCCAGGCTTTTTAAGACAGGCTTCTCTAATTGCTTTGCCATAAAGAGGAACATCTTTAATAGCTTGGAACAAAGGAATCTGGATATGCATGTTCTTCAATTGGTCAATAATGTCAAAGGATTGCTCCTCTGTTTGTGCAGGTTTACTTTGTATAAGCTTTTGTGGAAAAGGAGGTTCAATTGCAGTTTGAGTTTGAACTGTACTAGTTACATTTGCTAGGTCAACCACTTGCGGCAAAGAAGTTGTTGGTGCTGATGCTATAAGAGGATCTGGTATTTTAGTTATTAAAGGTGGTTCAGGTGCTGGTAAGGTTGTACCAGATCTCAAATGTATATCTGCAACATTTAGAGCATAAGAAGGATATTGCTGAGCATCAGCAGCATACATTGGTTGTTGTGGTTGTTGGTTATTTAGATTTGGCTGAGGTTGTGCAGGCAACTGAGTTTGTTTTTGAGGTCCAGAATTTGTAGGAGGTGGCATTATTACAAGTGTATTTGTTGGAGGTGGTAAAGGTGGGTATCCAGTATTGTTAGACCATTGCTGAGGTCCTCTCCATTGGTTTGTAGACTGCCAATTCCCTTGGGGTGGTTGCCATTGGTTTTGGAATTGTGGCCATTGGTTTTGGAACTGTGGAGGATACCATTGACTTTGTGGATTATTTTGCCAAGCATTGTTCCAACTAGGTTGATTATATTATGGAGGACCTTGGACACTACAGTTTTTCCATTGATTACTATATGGATTTTAATTTTGTAAAGGGTCTTGTGGCATACCTTGATGTGGGGCCCATGGCTAACATTGAGCAACAAAGAATACTTTCTCATCTTCTCCTTCTATCTTTAGGTACTCAATTGGGAGATGTCGGTTTTCCACATTAGCAACCAATTTGTAATGACAATCTTTCTTCTGCTTTTGACAATGTGGACAGTATTCAGTTAATTTCTCCTCAGCTTCTGCACGTTTCTTTTTAGCAGCCATTGTATCCAAATGTGTGGCGACATCATTGATGATGTCCTATTTGAAATCAGACAACAAATTTGAAATTTCCATCTTTGAAATACCAGAGCCACTTCCTTTGACTATTGCTGAGCGAAACCCCCTTCCTTTCTTTACTGCTGACCTAGAGTAGTTCTGGCAAATATTCTGAAGGTCATCCCATGAAGATTGGGATATATCTCCTCCTACCATCAAATCCAATGCTTCAAGATAGTTCTCATTTACTCCTCTAAGAAAAATCAGCTTTTGGGACTCCTCCTGTAGGGTGTGTTGCAGGTTCTTTTGTAAGTTGAACATGAAGTGAGATATATAATCTTCTAATGTTTCATCTTCCCATTGTGACATTCTAAAAATGTCATCACCTTTTGAATCATTTCCCCTGCAATATTCCTTATACTTGTTAAGAAATAAGCGTCTCATATCATCCCAATTTGCTACTGCATTTGCCACCAAGCCCATAAACCATTTTAAAGATGACTCTTTTAGTGTGGCTGGGAATAATTTTAGCTTGTGACTATCATTATTATAGTCAAAGCTCTAGCATAGGATATCAAATTCAAATAGGAAAGTATCAAGATCCTCTGTGATGAGACCATAAAACTTTGGTAATGCTGATGCAAGTATATTTTTGAGGCTGGGATTATTGACAAGACTTGGTATTGGAAATGGAAATGTGGGAGCTGCCATAGCTGGAGTTATGGGATATTGAAATAGTGGCTGAAAATTGGTAATTGCTGGAGGATTCTGAACAATAGGTGGTCCTAGAGTGGAGTTAGTATGGAAGCTGGCTAATATTTCCTCAAATGGACAGAGGTCAAATGTTTTCTGGATGTCTTCTTCTACTAAAGATGATGATGCAGTAAACTCTGGGCTTGCATCTAGAAATGGCAGTTCAGGTTCTTCAAATTCCTCTTTTGCTTTCATAGGCTCCTTAAGAAGGAATCTACCATGGACATCTCTCCTTCTTTGATGCATGTAAGAAATTGGTGACTTTTTAATCAAGCTCACAACTTTGTAGTTCCTAACTAACAAACTAATCTAAAAAATAAATGACTCATGAAGGTTCCTAGCTTGACACCATCCCCGGCAACGGTGCCAAAAATGTACTATTTCACAATAGATGAAGATAATCACACCATTGTTTCTCCTTCAAAGATAATATATCTATTCTAAAGATGATCTATTCCATCATGAAATACACTTGAATTGTCAACCCAGGGATGTAGGACTTGAAATGGGCCAGCACAGTTTGTGCACTAAGTTCCTGTAGGATTCATAACACCTATGCTGTAGGAAAGTAAAAATGCATTGGAAGAATCTATGATGCTACTACAAAATAGTAAACACACCTTGGCTAACAATAGATAATTGCAGGAAGCTTCAAGGATGAATTTAACATCCACTATGATCATTTTCTGCAAGTGCTGCAGGAACTTCACAGTAACAATGTTGCAGGACTAATACAGTAAATCTATCTAAAAATAGGAAACTGTAGGAAATGAATCTATTCTACCTAAATCTATTCCACTTCCCAAGTGGGCCCCCTTGGTTAGTTTCAATTAACTAAGAACACAACAAATGCTTCAAAATCCTTCTTCCATTAAAATCCTTCTTTGATTACATAAAAACTGAACAATCCATGAAGAATAGGAAAGTAACTTCTAAGTCTAAATCAACACTATCTATTTTCTCATTAGCTTTCTAGGATAATCCAAGATCTAATATATATAGGATTGGATTCTTATTAAAAACATTCATAAAAGTCTTAAGAAAACATCGCCAGAAAAGAAGGCGGAAGAACAACCATGACATAACACATTTACTGCCAAGCAACAGAATAACAACTTGCAAGAAATATAGCAAGTTGTATCCCCTATATTCTCTAGAACTCCTTTGTAGGTGCAACTTATTCAACGAAACTAAACTGTGCTTTCTCTGCCATGATCGATCTTCATTATCTTCTTCCTTGAATGCAGTAATCACCACTCCTTGTGTCGCTCCTCATTTTCCTGAAAAGTTAGCAACATCCAAAATATACATGCAAGATAACATTCCTACTTTTACTCAAATATTAGAGCATAACTTAAAACAATTATATGAAATACTGCATTCTATGTATAGTATTAAGCAAAACATGTCATACACACTACCCATAGTTAGTAGGTTCTAGCTGTTTCTAGCATAAGTTCATAAGATAATTACAACAAGTGTTCAGGAATGTTTTATCAAAGCACAAAGAGTGTGTCCACATTATAAAAAATTATATTAAAATCAAGACATTAATATGCCTCATCACTTCAAATGGTCATAAAATCATTATTACAGAAAGAGAGTACTTTACTAAATGGGTGGAAGTTGTACCCTTATCAAATGCAACAAGAAAGTAGATATCCTTGTTTATTCTAAATCACATAATATGTAGATATGGCATACCTCATGCCATCATAATGGATAATGCAAAGCACTTCAAAAACAAGGACCTAAAGGAGTTATGCACAAAATTTCAAATGATCCATCACTCTACATCAATATATTACCCCCAAGGTAATGGACAAGCCGAAGCAATGAATAAAAAAATGTTGAAGATATTGAAGAGAATTATGGACAATTCAGGTAGAGATTGGCATATAAAAATAAACCCAACCTTATGGGCTTATAAGACATGGGCTTATAAGACAAGTATCAAAATGCCAACAGGAGCTGCGCCATTTTCCTTAGTCTTTTGAACAAAAGGAGTTTTACCTTTAGAGGTAGAACTTCCATCCTTAAGGGTATCTTTACATGGTTTGATAAGTGAGGAAGATTATAGAGTTGCTAGGTTGCATGAACTAGAACTGCTAGATGAAAAGTAGCAACAAGTATTTGATCACTTAAAAGTATATCAAAATTGAATGTCAAGGACTTATAACAAGCACATCAAGTCAAGAACATTCCAAGTAGGTGACTTAGTTCTGCAAGAGAATCCCAAGAATCAAGCAGAAAGAGAAAAGAAAGGGAAATGGGAAGAAAATTGGTTAGGACCTTTTGTGATCACTTCATCTTTTGGGACCAGCACCTATAAGTTAGCTTATTGTGATGGAGAAGAGTTACAAGAACCTATCAATAGCATTCATCTCAAAAGGTTCTACACATAAAGCAGATGAAAGAGGATAAAGAAAAAGAGTATCAAAGAATCAGATGGAAAGCATCCTATTTATTGTACACAGTCAAAAGAGATCCTGAAAATACAAAAAATATTTGAAAAATAGAAAAGAACAAACAAATCAGAAATGCAGAAAAGATAAAAAACAATGGAAAATTGAGCATGAAGAAAGCCAAAAACATTCATATATGATCCTCAAAAAGATGTTGTCTTGGTGAAAACCTAGAAAATAGGTGCCTTGATGATATGAAAAGAAAAAAATTGAAAAAAGAGAAAATAAAAAAATATCAAAAAAGAGAAAAAGTGCCTTGGTGAAAACCTAGCAAATAGGTGCCTTGGTAGCAAAAAAAGGAAAAAGCTTTAAAAAAATAGAAAAAGAAAGAAAGATCCATTCAATCAGTGAAAACCTAGTAAACATGCACCATTGAAAGTCCAAGTCAGTCGCATACCCAGTAGTCATCCTTGTAAATATTGCATTCGCCAGCATTTGTATATATTGCATAATAAAACTCCACAGTTGCATTTGCAAGTACCTCAAGATTTTGGTCACCTAATTTGCAAATTGTCCTAAGTCCAACATTGAATCATATCAAACTAGGGGAAATATACTCTAAAGGAGGAAGGATTCATCAAAATCAAACTTCAATCAATCATCGAATCAATTCATAAAAAATGCAAGTGAAGCACTTAATCAAATCTTCATTCTAATCCAATTTGAACCAAACACAAAATTTGATCCGAGATCTTACATGACCCTACCTTTATCAAGATTAAAAATATGAAATGGATGGAAACACACTTGAAATATGGATTTGAAAAACATTGCAATTTTTTTTCTAAAGTGTTGACTTGATTGATGAAATCATGTCTTTCTAGTGAATCGATGAAAGTTTTTAAACTAGACAATCTATGATGAAGGTGCGATATTTTAGTTGATTTATGAATGACTGTATTAAGATCAAAGTTTTAAAGCATGTATTATTTGTCTAAAGACATGATCATCAAAGAATCATCGAGGACTTGTACATAGGATAAAACTGATATTTTTGTTTGTTTACGCAAAAGGATACCTTGGCTATTTTGATGTTCAATATCATAATACCAAAATCCACTTGCAACATAGAATCCACTAAGTCATTGCGTGCTTGGTGATGACTGTATTTTGAAGAGTTGTTGGGTGTGTTCCTAAGTCAGTGAGAAAATATTTTCAGTCTCAACCAATCTCCTTCTAGGGATAAAAGGTGTGCTTGTTACTTTTCATTGCAGAACAAACTCATACACTTGAATCCCGCAAGGTTGCTTTGTCCCTTGCAGGACTATTTTTGACAAATGTGCTTGTAATCCAAACATTTGATGTATACATGAAATCAGTTCTTTCCAATAACATCCTTTGGGACAAGAAATTAGATCTTTCCAATCACATTCCAAATATTTCCTTTCTAATTTTGTCACCACATTCAAAAACCTACATCACAATTTATTCTATTTAAGTCATGACTGATAGTGTGAAACATAAGAGAGTAAAAATACTAGTTTCCCAAGTCTACAAAGAAATAAGCTCATTGATAGAAATTCTAGAGTCAACAAATTCTATTCAAAATCTCTCCAAAAGACTTTAGAAGCTAGTGAAAAGTTTGATAAAATTAGCTATAACAATCGGGTTGCTAATTGTGTTGCCAAGAATAAAGTGAACATGGCCTTTGTCACTTGGGAATCCTATGATTAAGTACTTTTGACCTTCATCATTCTTAAATCACTCATCATTCCCTCATCTTTAATCATATCTTTCTTCACTCACATTTTAGAACATTAGGAGCATTAATCAAAACCTTGGACTTCAAATCAAAATCAAATTAATCCATATTTCACACCTCAATCAAGAAATAGGTTGAAAGAATCAATCAAATAGTGTCACGTAGACCTTTAATCTAAAGCAAATGTTAATCCTTTGCTACTTTGAGAACTGAGTCTTTCTCTAGTAGTTTTTAATCCAATCCTCTTTTTTGGGGGGTTCATAAGTCTATCACCCAAATAAGAGAATATTTTAAATAAAATCCAATCCTTTTTTTGCACAATCACAAGGTCTCATTTCACCTAAGTTTTTTCCAAACCTCTAAATCAAATCAATCTTTGAGGCTTAGCTCCTCTTTAATCCAATCGATCAAATCAAATCAATCATTGAGGCTTAGTTCCACTCAAATTAAATCAAATCAATCCTTGAGGCTTTCTCCTCTTAATCCAATCTAAACATTAGTATAAGTTTCTCCTAGTTCATTCAATTTATTCCTCCTCTCATCATCGTTCATCAATATTTGAATGTTCGTCAAACCAATCTAAGGTCACCCTTTCCTTGGTACTTACCTGATCTCAAGCTAAGATAAGACAAGAATTTGTCACCATGGATAATGATCAATAAACTATTTATCAAGAAGACTTTAATGAAGATGAGGAACCACACATGGAATTTGACAAAGTCATACTAGAAAGTGTCAATGAAAATCCACGAGCTAAAAAATTATTTGAAGATCCTAACTGCATGAGCTTAGTGGAAGATATAATCCAAGAAAATAGTTCTAATATATTATTGAATATTATTCAACAGGGTATCACACTCCCTGATAATTTTGATGAGACCTTTCTTGAGAATAATATAATTTGAACCAACAAAGGCAAGTTCATTCTTGCTATGCCTTCAACATATGATAACACAAATCAACCTCCCAATAATACGCTTGAAAAAATCTGAAAGATCCTAAACATTCCCAACTCAAATGATAACACAAATAATGGAGAGAGAAATAATGACTCTAACAAGGGTCATAGACCTGAGCATCCACTAGGGTCATCTAGGCGACGCTTCACTTCAATTTTCTCAAACCCTAGTGGAGTCTTGAAGAATCAAAATTCTTCACATACAAACAACATCAATCCTCCTCCTAGAAGACACAACATGAATCCTCCACCTCCAAGAGGACATAACACATCATTTGGAGGACTAACAAATTAAGGCCATACAATCATCAACAAAAATCCTCCTAAGTGGTGCAATAGATCAACAAGCTTAAGAGCATGGTGAGAACTATGCAAAAAGGTGGGAAGAAGGAATTCTCTTTCAAAGAGATATGTCCTTATCCATTTGATAAATCCATCAATATTAAACCATTCCCCACCAACTTCAAGATTCATAACTTTTATAAATACAAGGGAGAATCATGCCCTATACAACATCTCAAAGAATTATATCTATTAACTCAAGAAGTCACCCACATTGATAATTTCCTTAAAAGACTCTTTACTAGGAGTCTTGGCAGTCCTACCCTTGAGTGGCTAATGAATCTTTTTCCCAACTCTATATCAACATTTATTGATCTCACTAAGAAATTTTTTACCCAATACTCTTACAACATTGAACATCAAGTGTCACTTAGTGATTTATGCAACACAAAGCAAAGAAACAGTGAAACTATTGCTATCTTTCTTCAAAGGTGGCGACACCTTGCAAATCGTATGCCTTGGAAATTCTAGATTCACATCTTGTCGATGTCTTCACTAAAAATCTAGTTACAAAAATGTCATTCCAAATGAAAATGGATGGCCCAGAATCATTTGAGACACTCATTAAGAAGGGAAAATCTATCGAATATGGACTCTTGATGAAAGAGGCCATTAAACATTATCCCTCTAATACATCTAATAGCATGAATGATAAACCCAAGTTATGGTCCAAGAAAAAATGTGTTGTTAATGATAGATTCATAGATGCTAAACATGTCCAAAATCTTCAAGCATCCAAAACAACAATAGAGGTAATCAAAATGGAAATAATCAAAACAATCATAATCAGAACAATAACCAGAGCAATCAAGGTAATGAGACCAATCAAAATAATCAAAACCAAAATCAAGGATCTGGTTATCGTGGTTCCCTATTCTCACATTACAATGGTAACAACAAAACAACAATAGTCAACCACGACAATGACAACAATTCACACAGCTAGCAGACTCTCTTGATGTCATCTTTCAATGTTTAGTCGATTAGAGAATGATGGTCTATCCTAACATGAGGCCTTATGATGACATCCAACCAAAACCAAATTGATACAAGGATAATCAATATTGTGATTATCATTGGATTAAAGGACATGAAATCAGGAAATGCATGAAATTTCACCATTTTGTCCAAGATTTGATCAATGATGGCAAGATCGAGGTAGAAGGTCAAGATGCATCTGCCTCCAATGCTAAATTGAAAATATATGCTAAACCTTTTCTAGAACATAATCAAAATAATGCCTCATCATCCAAAGGATTTCCCTACAATTACACCACAAACAATATCTCAAGAGATGAACACACTTGTGATAGCCTAGAGGAAAATGATGTCCATGGCTTTGATTCATTGTGTGGCCACATCGAACAATTTAAAACCTATGTAAACACACTGACCCTAAAGAGTGTTGATTGTAATGTCACCACCCGCCATCCTTGATTCACTATACAGGACACTACAAACCCATCTACTATAGATCCACCCATTGTACCATCAACATATACATGACCTGCATCATGTTATGACATGCTTTCCCAATTGAATAAGAATCCTGCACATATATCCATTCTAGAGCTTCTTAATACATCCCCTATCCACAAAGAAGTCCTTGAGAATTCCCTAGATGAGTCTCGGGTTCCAAAAAATATCAATGCATCCCAGTTCCAAGCAATGATAAAAAATTTAGTAGCTTGACAAAACTTGGTGTTTATTGAAAAATATTTCCAAGGTCCCAATGCACACCATAATAAACCCCTACATATCCAAGTCACCATTCATAACACCTGAATCAAAAGATTCCTCATAGACAATGGATCTATTCTGAATTTGTGCACTTTAAGCATGATCTGCAACATCGATCTTTTTGAGGACCTTATTGATGTGAACAAAAGAATCACAATAAAAACATATGATGACAAAGAAAGTATGAGTAAAGGTCTCATTTCTCTCCCCTTACAAGTGAGCCCAACCCTCATTAAAATAATCTATTAGGTGCCACATCTAGATCTTCGTATAACATTCTTTTGGGTAGATCGTGGATACATGCTATCTTAGGTGTCCCATCCATGTTTCATCAATGTTTAAAGTTCTCACACCATGGGGCTGAAATAAAAATCTTAGGAGATCATGAATCCTTCTAGTATTGCAAGATATTGGAAGGTAAGCAATCTAACTACTTTCTACTGAATGAGTATGTCCATCATGTTGAACAAGAAACTCTTTTCAAGCCCACCCCTTCTAAAGATAAGGAAAAGATGCCTAACTAGACCAAAGGAAAGGAAAAAGTTACTTAGGAGAAGAACACTGAGTTTGAAAAGAAGGTTAGATTCATAGATTAAGATATGGGAGAGTATAAATTAGAAAACACCACGTGTATTAGTCATCTTCCTCTCTCCCCAAGTCTTATGATAAATCTTCACAACTCTTCCCTAAGGAAGATAAGGAAACCATGAAATGAAAGAAGACCATGTTTGAACATTGGAGATCCGTTTTAGATGAGCACATGGAACATAACATCCTATCCTGGCTATTTGATGATGAAGAAGATAAACCCGAGGATATCCCTAAGGGGAATTATGTTAAGGCCAATCCTATTGTTGAAAACATGGGATATCATGGTATTAGCTGATGCAGGGGCATTCTTGGTCCTCGGTGAATCTGCATGGGAGGTGTGTTACTTGGCCAATGTTACTCAGTTGTAGCCTTAACCGACGGTCTTAATTATTGAAGGAAGCTTGGTTGCTGAAAGAACTCAGTGGAACTTCTGGTGCTCAGTGGAACTGGTGATCGATGATGCCTATGTTGCTCAGTGTTTCTTAGCATGGTCGGTTGTTTCACTATTTCTCAGTTGTTTCTCTAGTGCTTAGTAGTTGGTTTTACCGACTCGAGTTATGTGTTATTTGTTGGGCCAACTTGGTGCATTTATTGTTGGTGGATGTTGTTACAGGCTGACATGTTGAATTTATTAATTGTAAGGCTATTTGAGAGCTAACTTTATATTTGTTAGGAGGAGTTAATGGTTTCATCCAGCCGACTTGTGGTTGATGATTAGTATTTATAGGATGTTTGGGTAGATATTTAGAAGCAAATCTGGATGATCAGATACAAGATTTTGATAGCAGATTTGAGAGGTGAAGTTGTGGAAAAGATCTTTAGAGATATGGTAGATCAGATTGTTATTTGATAGTTTATTTTAGTATAGCTAGTGGTTGAGGCTTGGAAAGAAGGATATTTATTAGAGGCTTGCGAGCTCAAGTTTAGATCTGCCTTAGGGTTTCCATCAGTTGCTAATAGTTTTTAGAATTGAACTAGCTAGAGTTGTATTGGATCTTGTTGATCTTGTAGAATTACTTCTGATTGTAATTGGCCCTAACCCAGAAGGCCTTATAGTCATGCATGTTAATGGAAATTTGAGTTAAAACAATTGTTGTGTTGATTTATTCTACTGTGTTGTTCTAAAGCTGCAAGGTTGGACTGTCCTTAATTGGATCCTACCTACTTTGGTCTATGTCAGGTGGTATCAGAGTGAAGGTTTGATCTTGTGGAGCGAAGGTTGACCTAGCAAGGCTGATCTTGCAAAGTTAATCTTGTTAGTGAAGAGATCGTATGATCTGAGTTGCAGATCCAGAGCACTGAACTTGTGGAATCTTGACCTAGTTATTTGTGCAAGGTGGAAGGCTGATTTGACTTTCTTACAACTTGGAGATTGTCACAAGGTGGTCGATGTAGGGTTTGTTGCAGAGGGTTTCTCTTATCTTTAAGGATGCCTATGAGAAGATTGGACCCTAGAGTGATTGAAGATCTTTGTGATACTGTGGAATCTAGGATTATAGAGAAGGTGAAACCATATTTCAAATCTAAGATGGAATTGATGAAGAATGACATGGTCGCTGAGATCATGAGAGTTGTTACTGGTGTACCCTAGAATGTTGGTACTGAGGATGGTTATGAGGAAGCTATTGAAGACTTTGAAGCTATTGGATCTAGTGGTGATGACTTGAGGGATAGATTTGGTGAAGATAAAACTACTTAGTTATATAGATCTAGAGCTCGGTTAAGTAATAGTTACCGAATGTAAGTTTCTACTTTTTCTAGTACTTTGAAGCCTGAGAATTTGATTGATTGGATTGGTGAACTTGAAGATTTATTTGAGCTAGAAGAAATTGAAGATCCTCTTCGGGTGAGATTGGCACATACTAAGTTGAAAGGACATGTTGCTCTTTGGTGGAAAGAATTACAAAGAGATAGAGAAGATGAAGGTGAAATGAAGATCAATCGGTGGAGGTTGATGGTGACTAAGTTGAAAGCTAAGTTCATACCAGTTGAATATGAGCTTGACTTGTCTAAGAAGTTACAAAATCTAAAATAGAAGGATTTTTCTATTGAAGATTATACCAAGGAGTTCTACAAAATTACTATTTGGTCAAGACACAGCAAACTTGGTAAGGAAAAGGTAGCTCAGTATGTGAATGGTTTGAGATTCAATATTCAGGATGAGCTTGGTATGCTGAAGATTGATTCTACTGAATATGCTTATCAGTATGCTCTGAAGGTAGAAGATAAGTTGGAGAGGAAACAACATAGTAACTCTTGAGGGAAGGGAAAGATGGATCACTCGATGAAGGATAGATCGATGACTATAGAAGATGAACAGAAACCTGTAGAACTGAAGAAGAAGATAGGTAGAGTTATCTTTAAGGGTACATGCTATAACTATGGAGAGGAAGGACATCATTCTTTTGAGTGCACACAGAAGAAGCTTGGTGATCGATGAGCTATTGTGGTGAATGAAAATGTTGAGAATGAAGTTGAATCTAAGAACTTGTTGCTTCAACAAACATTACTCGGTACAAAGGTGGAACTTTGTCAGAGGAGTAACTTGTTCAGGAATCGATGCAAGCCCGGAAGTAAAATCTGTGATGTTATTGTTGATAGTGGTAGTACTGATAATCTTGTTGTTGAGGACATGGTTCAGAAACTTGGTTTGAATAGAATGAAGCATCCTTGTCCTTATAGGATTGGCTGGTTACAAGATGATCATGCTCTAGAAGTAAGAGAACAATGCTTTATTGATGTTCAGATTGGCCAATATAAGGATCTTGTGTTATGTGATATTGTGAAGATGAATAGTTGTGATATATTGCTCGGTAGACCTTGGCAATATGATTGTAGAGATATGTATGATTGTGTCATAAATTTTTTTACTGCTGAGAAGGATGACAAGAAGTTTTCCCTAATGCCTTTGCTAGATACAATGCTTGGTAGGAGAAGCCTGAGTATTGGTAGCCGAGTTGAGTTGGTAGATCCTGAAGGTGTGGATGATCAGTGTGAAGGATAGACCTGTGTGTTGTTGAGGAGAGACTTGAAGAGATAGAGGAAGCTAAAGTGGAAGAGTATGCAAACTGAAAAGGTGGAGGACTTGTATGTGAAGAACCAGTTCGGGGTTTATGTGCTAAATCCAAAAATATGTTATTCTCATAAATGAACATCTTTTCAAACCTGGGGTGTCTGATGCAGGAGCATTCTTGGTCCCTTGGTCAGTTTTACTTGGTTGCAGCCTTAACCGATGATCTTGGTTATTGAAGGAGTCTCGGTCGCTAAAAGAACTTAGTGGAACTTCTGGTGTTTGGTGGAACTAGTGCTCGGTGATGCCTGTGTTGCTCAGTGTTTCTTAGCATGGTCATTTGTTTCATTATTGTTCGATTGTTTCTCTGGCGCTCGATAGTTGGTCTTACCGACTGGAGTTCTATATGATTTGTTTGACTGACTTGGTACATTTATTGTTGGTAGCTATTGTTATAGGCTAACATGTTGAATTTATTAATTGTAAGGCTATTTGAGAGCTGACTTATATTGCATTTAATATTTTTTAGGAGGAGTTAATAGTTTCATCTAGATGACTTGTGACTGATGATTAGTATTTATAGGATGTTTGGGTAGATGTTTAGAAGCAGATTTGGATGATCAGATAAGAGATTCTGATAGCAGATTTGAGAGTGAAGTTGTGGAAAAGATCCTTAGAGATCTGGCATATCAGATTTTTATCTGATAGTTTGTTTTAGTAGAGCTAGTGGTTGAGGCTTGTAAATAAGGAGATTGCTTGGAGGCTTGCGAGCTCAAGTTTAGATCTACCTTAGGGTTTCCATTAGTTGCTGATAGTTTTCAAAACTAAACTAGCTAGAGTTGTATTGGATCTTGTTGATCTTGTAGAATTACTTCTAATTATAATTGGGCCTAACCTAGAAGGCCTTACATCTAGGCATGTTAATGGAAATTTGAGTTAAAACAATTGTTGTTTTGAGTTATTCCACTGTGTTTTTCTAAAGCTGCAAGGTTGGACTCTCCTTAATTGGATTCTCCATGCCTTGGTCTGCGTCATTAGCCTTGGAGAAAAATAAATTGGAAGGAAAATTCTCATCAAAGAAATCAGGCATCCCCATAGAAAAGGATTAGGTTCCATAGAGACTAAGAGAACCTTTGTCAAGAAATATTGCATGAATGAATCTTATTTAGACACCGAGAAAGAGTTCTTCAAAGTTTGTTTCCAATACATTGAAGATGATCTCGATACTTGTGTCCTCCATATCACCAAATCAAACATTTCCTCACCCAATCTTCCCCTTACTAACCTTGAGTTAATTGATTGGGACCAACAAGATTCACCACCTATCTTAGATATATGTGATTTGGATGAGGCAGTTCTAGCACTTTTCAGACTAAGGAATCTTGAAGACAATGAGAATCATATCCACTACATTAAGAAAGCCTACTTCAGTAGCCAAGTGAGCTCCCTTAGTTGCAAAAATGAAGAAGAAGATAAAAATACAAAAAAATGATAAAAACATCCTTAGGTGAAAACCTTTCTAAGGCATCCCTGGATGAAGAAAATGATAAAATAAAGGATGTGTCCCCTAGTAAAAACCTTTATGAGGTGCTAGAGGAGGGGGAAGTTGACTTTCCTTTTATGTCATTTCCACCAAAAAAATCTTATATTCTCATAGAAGATACTATAGCAGTTAATCTTGGTACTAAAGAGGGTCCAAAGATCACATACATTACAACTTCCCTTAATAAACAAGAAAAAGAAGTCATGACAACATTTTTGAAGAAGGCACAAATTAACTTTGCATGAACTTATAAAGATATATCTGGGTTGGATATTGATCTAGTTGTACATCATCTTGTTGTGGATCTGAAAATCAAGCCTGGAAAGAAAAAAATATGCAAGATGCATCCACAAGTGGCACTCTTAGTAAAAGATAAACTGTAAAAGATGCTCGAAGTTGAATTCATCAGACCTATAGATTATCTTTAGTGGGTCTCTAACATTGTAATAGTGGGTAAGCCTGTTGGGGGCATCTGAATCTATAGTGATTTTAGAGATCTCAATATCATTTTCCCTAAGGATAATTTTCCACTTCCCAATATTGATAGCATAGTGGATTTGACTGATGGGCATGAGATGTTTCCCCTCATGGATGGATTTTCTGGATAAAATCATATTTGTATAGTAGCAGAGGACCAACAAAAAACTAATGAACTACAATTGATTTAGAACCTGATTGAAGAATCTGTGATTTAAGATCACTGAGCTAATTGATTAGATATGTAATATGATTAAATCAGTATTATGTTGTCATTGATGTCAACTAGTTTGACAACACTTATCTTGTAAGTTACTATACTGAAACATCTGTAGTAAAGGAGTGAAAGAGATGAAGTACAAAAATATCTACATGAGGAAGATGGATATGATAGATGAGGATAAAGAATACATTAACTTGTTGATGATTCTATGACCTTATGATATTGACTTGATTATGTTTCATTCATCTATGATGAGGAAAAGAGCTGAAAGACACAAAGCAGTGTTGTCGGTTGATGAAGAATTTCAGTGTACACTAACCAAGTGTAGTGTATACCAAACATAGTGTAAACTGAGCTTGTGTTCACCTACACATTTCTTTATTAACCAAGCAGAATAGAGGAACTAAATGACTAGCTTAGCCGATAAGATTGATGAGCTAGAAAGTGTATGATTTTTAGGTAACAGATAATGTTTGTTACATAGATCAACGAATAACAAAATTTAGGAAAGATCTAAAGGATGAGAATCAAATGTGTTATTGACACATCAGCCAAGGTATGTTTAAGTGGAAAAATCAATGAAGATGATTAAGTGGCAAAATCTAATGGAGCGGAAGAAAATGGTTTACTTGTCTATATAAGATATTGGATATTTTAGAGTGAAAGGAATGCCGAAAGGAGGAGGCTGTAGAACTATTGCATGAACAATTTTTCATGCATACCTAATCAAACTGGTTAGTGAGAACCAAACTGCAGAGTTTTTACCGAGCTACAGGAAGCTATTACCAAATGACAACAAGTTCATGAACATTGATTGGAACATAATTGATTTAATGATCAAAGGATTGAATGAGCTTAACATTGATTTGTATATCTCCAATTGAATTTTTATTAAGGAAAATCACCTACTATTACATTTTAACCATTGTACACAGTCAAATCTCTTAACTGAGTGGACTAAGAAAGTCTTTTATGTATCATTCATAGAATGAACATTGTTATCCTGTCAACCCCAGAGTGATTGCTGGTTGGATGATAACAGTTGGTCTAAAATTCTCTAACAAGGTCACACCTAATAGTGTGTTTGTAACCTTTAATAGGGTTGGGTCTTCACCGACCTCACTTCAAAAGAGTGAATATTTTTGGGTTGCCAGCCCCAAGTGGTTTTTCCCTTCACAGGGTTTCCACGTTAAATCTCTTGTGTTATGTGTTGATTGTGATTTTTGTTTGATGTCATATTTTCATATTGCATATTTGATTTGATCAATAACTACTATATATTTTAGACTGGTAATCAGTAAAAGCATAGATAGTACAGTATTTTAAGTTACCGAGTATCAGAAGTTTTAAGTATTTGTTTTTGGATTATACATTTTGTATTGGGACACTGGATAACTGATTCACCCCCCTCTCAGTTATTCTAACAATTGGTATCAGAGCATTGGTTGCTTAGAACAGAGTTTTAAGGACTTCAGTACAAATATCTCAAAATGTATAAGAGGGAAGTGCCAAAGCTAAACAAAGAGAACTTTGCAGTATGGCAAAGCCGGATGAAGCTGCACATATCTGGAATTGGGAATTCTCCACTAGAATTGATGGAGAATGGCTATGTAGAACTGACCGTTGGTCCCCTGACACTTGATCAAATAAGAGACAGGCATGAACACAATGCTACTATGATGGAGATTGTTGCTACCTGTACCGATGCTAAATTTGAAGATATTAAAAGCTACACTACTGCAAAAGCCATGTGGGATAAACTTTCTCAAGTTTACAGTGGAGATGTGAATGTCAAAAGAGCCAGGGAAAAAAGCTTAAGGGGCAGACTTGATGATATGAAGATGAAGGAAGGTGAGAATATCATGCAATACACAAATAGACTGAAAGAGGTAGTACATGCTATTAGAGCATCTAATGGAGTCATTAGTGAAGAGACAGTTGTAAACAAAGTCCTCAAAACCTTATTGTCGGTTTACATAATCAGAATATCTTTTATTCATGAAACAAGGTCTACAGCTGGTAATGTCCTTACACTTGACAATCTGATTGGTAAACTTACAACCTTTGAATTGAATAACTTTGATAATAGTGTTGTTCCATCTGTTGAATCTACTTTCATGTCTTCTCTAAAGATTGGTAAGTCTAGCAGGAATAATAGGAATGATGATAGTGATAGCAATACTAATGATGAGCTTGATGAAGTTGAAGCTCTTATGGCTAGAAGATTACATGAAGGTAAAGGAAGGTATAAAGGTAAGCTACCTTTAGGATGCTTTAACTATAAAGAGATTGGCCACATCACTGCTCGATGTCCACATAAGAAAGATGATGAAAGAACCAAAAATTGACCTGAAGGAAGCTATGGGAGAAGAGTCAACAGAGGCTACCGACACAACAGAGACAACCGAGACAATAATGACAAAGGCAAAAAGGTATGTTACATAGCTGAAAATAATGAATCTGAATCTGATTTTGATGATGATGTAGAAGTGGTATTTGTTTCTATGAAAGATGACTTAGAGGAAGAAGAAAAACATGTAGAAACAACACTAATCTCTAAAGTTAACAAAAATAATACATGGATCATAGACATTGGCTATACACATCACATGACTAGTGATGAAGAGAAATTTGATCAAATTGAAGAATACAATGGAGGATCTATTAAGATGGGTAATGACACACCCTGTATGGTAAGAGGTAAAGGATCCCTAATGATAAATGATAGGATAAAATGTGAAAATGCTTATTGGGTAGATGGATTGAACTATTAAGTGTGGCACATCTAAATAATTCAGGTCATCGAGTTGCTTTTGAGAGCAAGAAAGTGAAAATCTTTGATGATGGTGGAAGATTAGTTGGAACTGGTGCACAATCAAGAGGTAATCTATTTTATCTTGATATTGATGAATCTTCTTGCTTGATGATGAAAAATGAAGATGTTTGGTTGTGGCATAAAAGGTTATGCCATGTGAATTTTGATAACATGATTAAGATTAGTAAAAGGAAAAGAGTTAGAGGTCTACCTAATCATGTTATGTGTCATGAATGTCAGAAAGGTAAGATGACTAAATCTAGTTTCAAAAGCAAGGATTATTCAACAAAGAAGATACTTGAGTTGGTTCATACCGACTTGTGTGGTCCTATGAGAACTCATAATTATTATGTTGATAGATACTTTATTGTTTTTGTTGATGACTATACTAGATTGATGACTATTATGTTCTTGAAAGAAAAATTTGAAGCATTTAAGATGTTTAAGTGGTATAAAGCAAAGGTAGAAAAAGAGACTAGTAAAGAATTGAAATGCCTAAGATCTAATAGAGGAAGTGAATTTATCTCTGATGAATTTACTAATTTCTGTAATGAGCATGGTATTAAAAGACAGGTCTCTGCACCGAGGACACCTCAGTAGAATGGG
The DNA here is from genome assembly GCA_027943335.1 of Chamaecyparis obtusa. NCBI lineage: Eukaryota > Viridiplantae > Streptophyta > Pinopsida > Cupressales > Cupressaceae > Chamaecyparis > Chamaecyparis obtusa. The sequence continues at coordinate 235,794 of BSBK01000660.1, forward strand.
ATTGTTGAAAGAAGGAATAGGTCAATAGTTGACTGTGCAAGAACATTGATGTTGCAAAAGAATTTTGCTCAGACATACTGGAGGGAAGCTGTCAGTACAACTATTTATGTTTTGAGCTGAGAGCAACTGAAGAAGGAAACTAACAAGACACCCTATGAGTTGTGGTTTGCACACAAACCTACTGTAAGTTATTTTAGGATTTTTGGAAGCAAATGTTTTATTCTAAAAGATGAGAGAAATGGAAAGTTTGACTCAAAAGGTGATGAAGGGATATTTCTAGGATATTCTAGTAAAATAAAAGCATATAAGTGTCTAAATAAAACTACTAATAAAATGATTGAAAGTACTAATGTCCAAGTTGATGAGTTTGATGAAAAGAATGCAAAGGAAAGTACAAAGGAACTAGAAGACTATGGTAGATTCACTTACATTGAACACCCAGAGTATCTACCAAAGCCGTAGCCTGTGATAATCGATCAGCAGGAAAACAACACCAAGCAACATGAAAGAGAAATCGACGAGTAGGATGGACCTACCGAGCAAGAAAATGAACTTGCACAGGATGAACAAGAAAGAAGAGACATAGTACTGGTAAGATTTTTTAGGAGACATCATCTCGAGATACAAATTATTGGAGACAGACAAGCTGGCATGCAAATAAGGTGTAAAGCAAGACAAAGTACATGTCTAGTTTGTGATTATGAATCGAAAAATGTAAAAGTTGCATTAGAAAATGATGAATGGGTTAATGCAATGAAAGAGGAAATAGAATAGATAGATAAGAACAAAACCTGGACCTTAGTACCCCAACCTAAAGATAAGAATGTTATCAGTACTAAGTAGATATTCAGGAATAAGCTGAATGAAAATGGTGAGGTAACAAGGAACAAAGCTAGATTGGTATGCAAGGGATATGCACAAAGGAAGGAGTTGATTATGGTGAAACATTTGCCCCTGTTGCTAGATTGGAAGGAGTTAGAATTCTACTAGCATATGCTGCACACAAGAAATTCAAAGTTTATCAAATGGATGTTAAGTTAGCATTTCTGAATGGAATACTTGAAGAAGAAGTCTACATAGAACAACCTAAAGGGTTCGTTGATCCAGAAAAGAAAGATATGGTATGTAGATTACATAAAGCTTTGTATGGTTTGAAGCAAGCATTGAGAGCCTAGTATGAGAGGCTGCATACTTATTTGTTAAGTATTGGATTTGTTAGAAAAAGTGAGAACAACAATTTGTACATGAAAGGAGATACTAATGATACTATTCTTATTGCTGAGATATTTGTGGATGATATTATCTTTGGAGGTCAAGATACCATATGTAAATCTTTTTTTGATGAGATGAGAAGTGAATTTGAAATGTCTATGTTTGGAGAGATTAAGTTCTTTCTAGGACTACAAGTGATTCAGCAGAATGATGGGATATTCATCACACAATCCAAATATATCGAGGAAGTATTGAAGACATTTGGCATGGAAGATGCTAAACCTGTGGGAACACCAATGGCTATTGGATGTAAACTGACTAAGGAAGATGAAACTATAGAGGTGAACCAGACACTGTACCGATCTATGATTGGTAAGTTAATGTATGTAGTTCACAGTAGACCAGATATAGCACATGTTGTGGAATTGTTGCTAGATTTTATGCAAACCCTAGAGAGTCACACATGATTTCTACAAAGAGAATCTTAAGATACCTGAAGAAAATAGAAAATTTATGGATTATGGTATCCTAAGGAAGACAAGTTTGAACTCAGAGTCTATACCGATGCTGATTGGGCTGGAAATGTGGATGACAAAAAAAGTACCACAAGAGGAGCATTTTTCTTTGGTGAAAGACTTGTTACATGGACAAGTAAGAAGTAGGCTTGCATTTCTCAGTCTACAGCCAAAGCAGAGTATGTTGGTGCTGCTACAAACTATTCAAATATTGCATATATTAAGCAAGTTCTAGAAGGTATGAATGAGATAATCACTAAGTCGGTGATTATATACTATGATAACACAAGTGCAATTAATATTTCAAAGAACCCAGTAATGTACTCTAAGACAAAGCATATATCTATTAAGTATCACTACTTAAGAGAACAAGTACAAGAGAAGCAAGTTAAGTTAGAGTTTGTTACATCAAAAGAACAACTTGCTGACATATTTAAAAAGGCTCTACCAAAGGATACATTTGATTACTTAAGGACTAGACTAGGGGTCCATCCCCTATCTACCGGTCACTAATGTGATCTGGATGTTGCATCAGCCTAATATTATGAGAAGATCATTCATGTTGATATAGCATAGTTCACACTTTGGATCATGTTCAAGGTTGTGATAAGTTTGGAGAACTGAAACAGATTGTGATATCAGTATACAGAGATACAAAGAATGCATTGGACAACAAAGAGTTACTTGGCTAATAAAGAGCAGTGTGTTTATTTATTTCTTTGGCATTGTTGTCAAAGGGAGAGATAAACAATATGAAATAATATACACTGATGAGAACTATCTAAGGGAGAGATAATATAGAAGAAAGGAAGAACATTGAAGATCAGTTACTGAGAATAGAAGCAGGAACCTGAGAGCTGAAAAGATCATATTTGCATATTGACAAAGCTATATTGGTAATGCTATTGAGTAACGTAGTGATTAAACATATTAAGCTAGGGAGAGCTTGTACAACATTTGTTCACAGATTTGTAGAATACATGTTTGGTATGTGTATGGTATATTTCATATTACTTGAGTTGCCATCAATGCCAAAGGGAGAGATTGATGAACTATAATTGATTTAGAACCTGATTGAAGAATCTGTGATTTAAGATCACCGAGCTGATTGATTAGATATGTAATATGATTAAATCAATATTATGTTGTCATTTATGTCAACTAGTTTGACATCACTTATCTTGTAAGTTACTATACCAAAACATATGTAGTAAAGGAGTGAAAGAGATGAAGTACAAAAATATCTACATGAGGAAGATGGATATGATAGATGAGGATAAAAAATACATTGAGTAACTTGTTGATGAGTATATGACCTTATGATATTAACTTGATTATGTTTCATTCATCTATGATGAGGAAAAGAGTTGAAAGACACAAAGCAGTGTTATCGGTTGATGAAGCATTTCAGTGTACACCGCCCAAGTGTAGTGTATACCGAACACAGTGTAAACTGAGCTTGTGTTCATCGACGCATTTCTTTGTTAACTGAGCAGAATAGAGGAACTAAATGACTAGCTTAGCCAATAAGATTAATGAGCTGGAAAGTGTATGACTTCGAGGTCACTAATAATGTTTGTTACATAGATCGAAAGCTAACAAAATTCAAGAAAGATCTAAAGGATGAGAATCAAACATGTTATTGACACATCAACCGAGGTATGTTTAAGTGGCAAAATCAATGAAGATGATTAAGTGGCAAAATTTTATGGAGCATAAGAAAATGGTTTACTTGTCTATATAAGAGACTGAAGATTTTAGAGTGAAAGGAACGTCAAAAGGAGGAGACTGCAAAATTATTGCATGAACAAGTTTTCATGCATACCTGATCAAACTAGTTAGTGAGAACCAAACTGTAGAGTTTTTACCGAGCTATAGGAAGCTATTACTGAGTGACAGTAAGTTACTGAACATTGATTAGAATAGAATTGATTTAATGATCAGAGGATTCAATGAGCTTAACATTGATTTGTATATCTGCAATTGAAGTTGTATTAAGGCATATCACCTACTATTACATTTTAACCATTATACATAGTCAAATCTCTTAACTGAGTGGACTAAGAAAGTTTTTTATGTATCATTCATAGAATGAACATTGTTATCTTGTCAACCCCAGAGTGACTGATGGTTGGATGATAACGGTTGGTCTAAAATCCTCTAACAAGGTCACACCTAATAGTGTGTTTGTAACCTTTAATAGGGTTGGGTCTTCACTGACCTCACTTCAGAAGAGTGAATATTTTTGGGTTGCCGGTCCCAAGTGGTTTTTCCCTTCATAGGGTTTCCACGTTAAATCTCTTGTGTTATGTATTGATTGTGATGTTTGTTTGATGTCATATTTGCATATTGCATATTTGATTTGATCGGTAACTACTATATGTTTTAGACTAGTAATCGGTAAAAGTATAGACAATACTATATTTTAAGTTACCGAGTATCAGAAGTTTTAAGTATTTGTTTTTGGATTATACATTTTGTATTGGGACACTAGATAACTGATTCACCCCCCTCTTAGTTATTCTAACAAAAACTACATTCACCACACCTTGGGGCATGTTATGTTATCAGGTCATGCTCTTTGGTCTTAAAAATGTTGGTGCCACTTATCAGAGAGCCATGACAACTATCTTCCATGACCTCCTTCATGTAATAATAGAAGACTACATGGATGATATAATAAGAAAATCAAAGACACAAGAATCACATATTGTTTTGCTTACCACAATCTTTGAAATAGTGGAGAAGTACAAGGTTCAGATGAATCTAAAGAAATGTGTCTTTGGTGTACAATCAGGCAAGTTTTTGGCTATATTATCTCTCATAGAGGAATAGAAGTGGATCCTAAGGAGGTGAAATCCATCTTAGAAATACCACCTCCTAAGAATCTGAAACAACTATGTAGCTTTCAAGGCATACTCCAGTCCATTCAAAGATTTGTGTCACAATTGGCAGATAACGTACATCCTTTCTCCCACCTGCTAAGAAAGGATATCAAATTAATTTGGGATTTCTTATTTCAAAAGGCCTTCAAAAAACTCAAGGAATATCTAGCTAATCCTCTAGTACTAGTCTTGCCTATTCTAGGCCAACCTTTAATCCTATACATCTCAGCAACTATAGTAGCACTAGGTGCTCTCCTAGTAGAACTAGACGACAATGGAAAGGAGTGTGTCATCTACTACCTTAGTAGAACTTTAGTGGGTTATAAGCTCAACTATACAAATAATGAAAGAGATTTCCTAGTTGTAGTCTTTTTCATGCATTAGCTAAGGAAGTACATTTTCAATCATAAGGTACAGTTGATAGTAAAGATTGAACCACTCAAGTATTTTTTAATCTAGAGCCGCTATGATAGACCATACAACAAAATGGGTCATGATACTTGGTGAGTTTTATATTTTATACACAGAAAACAAGGCAATCAAAGGACAAGCAATTATAGATCAAATAGTAGAAGCTCCCATTCTAGGAGATCATCCTATTATCACAAATTTTCTAGATGAAACCATCATGACTGTTACCCGTAACATTTAGTGGAAGCTCTACTTCAATGGATCTTTCACTCAAAAAGGATAAGGGGCATGTATTATGTGTCCTCCAAAGGATGGGACCAAGCCTTAGTGAGGAGACCCATAGCCATAGAATTACATCGGCATCAGTAAACCTAAGTAGTGTGGTTATCTATTATTACCCTCCTCCTTCAGTTTAGGAAAGTACCAAGGGTGAAAGGAAGGATAAAGCCCAACACCTTCCCACCGAGCATAGCCCATACAAGGGTATAGTTAAATACAGATACACCCTTAACCCAGTATCATCGAGTTAATGGCCTTATGACTTGCCTACATACATGCTCCTAACCTTAGAATTAGGAGCCATTAGCATTACTTTCTCACCTATTCAAGTTGGAGCCATTAGCCTCACTTACTAACCCTCCCTCTCCGAGTAGATTCTTTTCACAGGAATCTCACACATTAGTGGGGGCCTTAGCCTAGGACCTTAAGGAAGCTCTCCCAATTGCCTTATTACTTACCACCTTTGCTACTAACTAGAATTATAGGCTGCAAAGGGGTGCAACCCTACCCCTAACCCTACTATTTTAAGGGAAGGGAAGGGCAGGTTCCTCCTCACTACTAACTAGTATTACTTGCTCTAACTAGCTAGATCCATAGGGTAGTCAATATTGAGCCACCTACTTTCCAAGATTTACAAGATCCATAGAGAGGGGCTCATCAAGAGACACCTACTTGCCTACTTCTCTCTTGCTACATAACTTGTATGGGATGGTCAATGCCTACCTTCTCTCTCACTCAATTTATTGGTTCCACTGGCTAGGATATCTAGGAGATCATTCTGCTAGCTAGGCTTTATTCTCTAGTCAGGCTGGCCCATAGGCTCGCAAGGTGATGTCCCCGTCTTCAGGCATAGGGTGAAAGAAAGGAAAAGAGCTAGTATTCCTTCTATTGGGTGGAAGGAGGAAGCCCAACCTAGTCTGTAGGTCATGTATTGGTCTTCCCCAATCATACCAGTCAGATAATACCCACATATAGCCTGTAGCTTATGCACCCGTCTTCTCTGACTGAAAGGCAAATTATTAGTTGTTGTTCCTATAACAAAAAGGAACAACCGAAGGTCTGCCTGGTTAGATTTTCTTTATGGGTTTACTATCGTAAGAGTAGTTCTGCTAGGTGGGCTTGCCTTCTGATTTGGTAATGAAATAACTATCTAGCTAGTAAGGGTGAGAGGGAAAGTTAAAACATTACCTTTGCATTGAGGGTCAGATAATCTGGCCTTTACGAAGAACTTAACCAGTTACCTCACCTTTGGGCAGTCTCTATTTACCTTTGGGTAGTCTCTTTCACTGATTCATGATGTCATTGTTTGAGTGTAAGCGTGAGTCTAGCTATTTGAGCGGTAGCGAGTCCATTGCACCATGTAGCTACTCATAAGGTGATTACACATATGCAGCAAGTCTCCTCAAGCCAATGAAAATATCTAATAAGCCCTATTACACGCATGCATCCAGTCATGCGGCTAGTCATAAGCTGGGTTATATGCATGCGGTCAGCTAGTCATAAGCCATGTTATATGCATGCAGTCAGATAGCCCTAGCCCTTGCCCTTTCCCTAAGCCAGTCAATAGCCTTATTCCTAGCCCTTCAATAGCCTTATCAGTAGCACCTGCCTCCTTTATTTGTCTAATCAATCAATCCTTTCAATCACGGTGTGTAGTCCTTTCCTTTTCACTCAAAAATAGGGTAGGTTCCTTAGAAAAGGTGAGGTGATGAGCTATGGGATTCTGTCAAAAGAAGAAAACCATGCTATCAAACTATAGAAAAAAAGGTTCTATAGTTGTCACGGTTTCAGGGTTTAAGGAAAGAAGCCAGTCCTGTCTACCCTAGCTATTGTCAGTCCTGTCTACCCTAGCTACTGAAGGAAGGTTGGTTGCCCTCATAAAGCTAAGGATAGTTAAGCTCTTGTAAAGCTATAGTTTAAGTGACATTAGGAAAGAAACCAATCTCTCATGCCTAGCTAAGAAGGAAGAGATCCTATCTCTCATGCCTAGCTAAAAAGGACATGACCATGAGATCCCCTCCTTTGTCTGGCCATGAGATCCCCTCCGGGCTATTAGGAGACTTATGGAATAATAGAGTTACCCACCCTCCTTCACTCTTCCCATATTAGCTAGCTTTCTGAAGGCCTCATGCCCGACGTATAAAGAGTGCCCCTCTCAAGCAAGATTCTATATGGAGCGAGTGCACTTTCGGACAAATGAGTACATACATGACCCTGGGAAAATAGCATGGCATGATGGCTATGAATTGATTTATTTCTTGCTCTAGCGGTAACTAGTCGGGAAAGGGTAACTAGCTTAGTAACTAGAGGTAGTGGAGCTATTCAAAGCAAGGGACTGCTCTAGTCACCTTCCTACTCTAGTGGTAACTAGCTCAGGGAAAGGCTAAGCAAGGTTGGGTCTTAGTTTGTGAAGCGTTATGGTTTGGCATATGGACCGACCTTCCATAGTAATTGTGGTGCTCTCTTGAGAAAGGTGAGCTAGAACTAGGAGGAGAAAGGGATCAATGGATGGTTTTATTCGAGCGAGATTGATCGTAAGTCAAGGAAGTCAGGGAATTCTATAGAGGGGGGGGTGTAGTTAATCAAGTGAGTAAAGGGAAGTATGATTTTAACCCCCTCCCATAGAATTGTAGGGCCAAATTAAGGAGGAATCCAAGCTTAGTACATATAGATCTAGACCTAGAGAATCATCAATCAATCAATAAGGGAGCCACCAATGTATAGGTAGGCTCATAGGGAGGGGGGCTTGGTCCTTGGGTAATGAAGTGAATAGAAAAGACATATAGTAAAAAATGGGGCTCTAGGTCGATGACACTACACCATTAAGAATAGCTTGGGTTAAATCTATCTTAAAGTTTCATTTCTAGTCTACCTGCCTGCTGGTTAATTGTCGACTACCGATTGGCCTTAACGAGAAATAACACTAATGACACCTATAACGAGCCAGGGTCAAACTAAACTCAAGGCCATAATAAACCAATGCGAGGTGGAGCACTACCCCATCTATTTATTAGTATTATTATTACTACCCTACTCTAATGCTAAAGAGGGAGGGGCAACATGAGTGAAAGTACATTAGTGGTAGGAATAGCTTGCAGTTTGTTACACCACAAGGAGATCTAATCCCTAAATCATACAAATTGACATTTGTATGTAACAATAACATATTAGAATATGAGTCATTGGTTATAGGGATTTTCCAAGCTATTAGATGGAACATCACAAGTTTTCTTGCTTTTGGTGACTCCTAATTGGTTATCAAGCAAGTACCTAATGAGTATCATACAAAGGGTCATAAATTTCTTCCTTGTCGCCACATAGGCAAAGATCTTAAGCAACATTTTACAAGTATCATTTTCTAGCAAATCCCTAGAGAAAATAATAAAGCAGCAAATGTCATGGCTACTATTGGTTCTTTGATATCCATGCCAGAAACAAGTTCACGATGCAAATTCCTTGTCGAGAATCCCATGGTCCATGCCTATGACCAGTTTGATTCTAAGATAGTGTGTGAAATTTTTGGTCTTGAATCACCATGGTACAAAGAAATCCTTTCCTACCTTCATGATAAGATCATTACCCTCACCCTTATGCCTAACCAATAAAAAGCTTTCATCTGTCGTACATCCCGCTACACAATATTTGGAGAAACCTTATTTTGAAAACACTTTGATGGAATTCTTCTATGATGTCTGAATTCAAAGGAAGAAAAAACAACATTGGAAGAGGTACATCAAGGAATTTGTGGAGCCCATTCCAGTGGCCTTACCTTAACAAAGAATTTTCTATGCACTGGATAATACTTCCCAACGATGGAACATAATGCTTATCACTATGTAAATAAATGTGTTCCTTCTTAGCAACATGGCAATTTTATACATGCACCCACTCAATCCCTCCAACCCACCATCACCTTGGCCTTTCTCTCATTGTAGTTTTGACCTTGTGGGCCAGATATTCCCTAACTTTTCCAATGGCCACAAGTATAGTTTAGATGCCATATAGTATTTTACAAAGTGGGTTAAAGCAATTCCCCTCACCTATACTATCGACAAACAAAATTCCAAGTTCATCATGAACTATATCATTTATCACTATGTCACCCCAAAATACCTCCACAATAATAATGGATCACCCTTCAATAATAAAGATGTCATAAACCATTGTAAGAAATTTGGTATTACCCAACATTGCTCATCCAAATACTTTCCGCAGGGCAATGATCAAGATGAGGCTACAAATAAAACCATATTGAAAATTATTAAGAAGATCGTTGATGATGGTGGTCTTGATTGGATCCTACAACTCAATCCTTCTCTCTAGGCCTACCACACCTCCATCCATACTCCCATTGGTGCCACTCCTCTTTCCGTTGTCTAGAGTTTTGAGGTTGTCCTTCCCATTGAAATTGAGCTCCCTTCCCTCAAGATTTCTCTCAAGAACATGATGCCTAAAGAAGAATACTAATTTTTCCACTTGCAAGAGATGCAACTCCTTGATGAGAGATACCTCAATTCCCTTAACCACCTTTGTGTGTAACAAAATCAAAGAAGATTAAACCTTGTGAGTTTTAGGTTGGTGATTTAGTCCTGTAGCAAAAGATGAAAAACCTACAAAGCCGAGAAAAGAAAGGAAAGTTCAAACCCAATTGGTTGGGTCCATTTTTTATTACTTCTAAGTTCAATTCTAGGGCATATCAAATAGCAACACCTGAGGGAGGTCTGCTCCCTGATCCTGTAAATATTCTACATTTAAAGTGATTTTATGCATAGGACAACATTAAGTTCCTATACAATATTTATTCATCAAAAAAACCTAAACATTAGAAAAAGTCCTTAAAAATTCCTAAAAATAAAAAAATATCAAATTCCTAAACAATAGAAAAAGTTGCTGAAAAAACCATTGTCTTGGTAAAAACCTAGTAAACAAGTACCTTGAGAAAAAAAAAGAGAAATATAAATTTGTCCAACATTGAAAACTTGGCAAACAAGTACTTTAGGAAAGAAACATGGTGAAAAACTATTTGAGACACTATGGTAGAAGATTTGGATCCATTATCTTCTCCTGCCCACTGTACATATGGGCATCCTTCATCACCTTTCCATATCCATGTAGCATGTCCTTGTCCTAGTCCTAGTCTAGTTCCAAGTCCTTGTTTTACACATTGCAATAAATATCCAAGGCACAATCCTAGCCAACTGAGCTTAACCCCATCACACTAGGATTTTCCCAAACACAGTGACTGTAAAATTTCTTATCAAAACCAACACCATGATCGAATATTTGAGATATTGTTCTTTACACATCTATTACCATCGAATATTCATCTTTATTAGTCAATCAATATTTTTCCTGCAAGATGCACCCTTCCTCAGTCGGCTTAAATAAAATCCATCAATTCCATCTTGTTCATGGCAATAAATGTGGACCGAATTGTTAATGTTTGTAGCTTCAGTCATATGATCACTTATAATACATATAATACTTAGATATTGATTAATAATAATATATTGTATTTGTGTGTGTGTGTGTGTGTGTGTGTGTGTGTGTGTGTGTGTGTGTGTGTGTGTGTGTATATATATATATATATGTTATATTATATATATTATTATTAATATATATTATTCTAATATATGATTGATTAATGAAACATTATAAAATGAATAGACATGTCCCATGAAGGGACATGTCTCTCATAGCCTCATTCCCAATATAAATAAGAGAGATTGTTGCATTTGGAAAATACGTACCATATATAATCACGACAATGCTATTACATTTGCAACAATCTGGATAAATCAACATGGTATCAGAGCTAGACTTACAAATGTAAGAAAATCAAAGACAACAATAATATTATCATGGACATTTGTTAATTATCATTGGAGGATGGGCCTGGCCTCTATTAGTGTGATAACTCCTTGGCATAGTTGATATGTTTTCATTTTTAAGGAGCGGGTTATTGTTATTTCATGGGTTTCTTTGAATCCCTTATTGAAGAAATTACACAATCAATACGTATGAAGATTTATCACTGTTGTGAGGAGATTGAGAATTTTGTGACTTGAAGGCTCCATCGATATAAAGAGCAATGCATAATGTTGCTTGAGTGGCATCTCTCATTGTTAACCATCAACCTAAGATGCGTCCAATATAGTGACCAAAAATATTGACTTTGAAAAAGTCCATCCACAATAATGTCATGGCTTCATATTCCTCTAAAAAGGATTAACACCAGTACTCAAATTACACCTATGCACATGGAAGGAAGGTAAAATACAATGGCAGCGTGTTTCCATCATGAGGCATCCAGCTTGGGCTGCACAATAATAAAATTATCAATGTGTTCAACTACTCCAAATGAATTTCCATCTTGAACAAAGTGAGAATTCATTAAATCGATGCTTGTCATAATTGATCTAGAAGCATCACTGAAGTGAATGCTAAAATAGAGCAAGCTAAATTTTTAAGGGTCAAAGATAAATAATTCAAGTTTTAGTCTGAAGTGCATTGTGCAGGAACGATGTGTGAAACTGAAAACATAATGACATTGCTAACAATATAATGTATGCACCTTGATAAAATTTGAGGAGTACTCTGTGGAAATGTCTTCTATAGTAAAATATTGGAACCATAATTATTATTGGTTGAGAATAATGGATGAATCTTACACAGTAGAAAACCTTACATGTAGCAAGATGACATATCGATATTGTGTTAGAAACCTTGAATGGACGACAATTATCACATATTAGAAGCAACACTCTAAGAAATTACACAAGCCAACACAACAACTATGTTGACGCCATAATACATGTCGACAAACTATTAATAAGAGATATGATGTGTTAAAGATATATCTATTATTTGGTTTGAATAGGGTAGTGTTCTATGGGAGCAACTTCATTAGTGATATTTGTTAAAAGAAGTGATTATCTTTTAAGAAAGAAGCAATGATTGGTTAAGATGGGTGTTTGTCACTTCTTTGATTTGTAAAGTCATCTAAAGATGTGTATTTAGACTCAATTGTAGCCTTCAGGATAGTCATAGTTGTTGAGAATCAATCATTCATGCCTTCTACATTGGGATGTAATACGTTCTAGAAGGAAAGATACTTCAAATATCTATATATGAAACATCATGTCATTCCAGAGAGGAGTTCCATCAATTTCTGGATGTACTAATTACAGTTATCAGGTCAGCCAATTGAAGTTACTGGTATAGTATGAGTTCCCTTATAGGCTCAAAATTGTGTTGAATGTATGCATAGATATTCAAACTATCTATACTTGAGAGCCTCATGACATCCTAAACAAGTGGTGATTAAAGGGGGGAAAGAAATTAACCTTTAAAATTATTATCTCTTAATCATATTGTAAACTAGAGATTGGTATGCATACTCAGTCAAAAAGCTTTAACTGGTTCATGGAGTTGTCACGAGGATCTAGCCTTCACCTTGTTGTCGAGGAATTTAATATTGCTAGTAGCTATTTATGTCTGTATAGACATTTTTAATAAACATCAGGGGATGTGTGTGAAGTGCTAAATAAAAGGGAATGAGAGCTTCATGTTTGAAAGATTCTGAGAAAGAGTCTTTGCTGAAGAGTATGTGTATGCAATGAAACTCTGAAGCATAGTGAAGGCATTGCTTATGATGAAGATTATGTGAATGTTGCAAATATAAAGAGTCTGAAATGTACAGTGTGCTACAAAATTAGTTTGATGTTTCAATTGAAGGCTCTGATGCTCAATGGGTTCATGTATCGCCTGAAGGGCATTATCCTTTGACTACAAGAGATAAGTATTTTATCATTATACCTCTAAGTATTGATCATGAATTCTATATAGCTAGTTCATTCAATAACATAGAGAATAGTAAATCATGTATGCTTCTATCATTGGTATTTCACTTTGAAATAGTTTAGTTTTATGAACTATTTCTAATCTCTTTGAAATGCTTTTAGGACTGATCAAGAAAGATAAGATATTACATTCAAGGAAGAAAGAACTTGATGCTTGCAGTCATGGGACTGAGTTGATGATTGAAGACATTTCTTTGAAGAGGAAGAATTTAAATTTAGAGGGAGTCTGACATTTCATCAAAAGCAACCTTGGATGAGGAGGTCAAAAGATTGATATCTGTTTCAAAAGGAGCCACATCTTTGAGGATTTTGATCATAGAGATTCAGAGGGAGTCAGTACAACATCTAGAGGATATGCCTTATTTTATTTCCAAGGATCTTAGTTATATTGATTCAGAGGTAGTAAACCATATCGAGATGGTTTCCCTAGTGACCTAGAAACTATAAAAGGAAAAAGAATTGTGATTCAAACGATGAAATTCCTTGTATGTGAACTAGAAGGCTTTTATGCAGATATCTAGGTCATGATATTCCTAGATAGATGGTTGGGAATTCAAGAAAAGAGCTTAATGCAGACTAAAGAACAAAGACACGACTTGCTCTCAGAAGGTTTCTATTAGATTCAGAGGGAGTATGATAGTTCATCTAAAACAACCTTGGACGAGGAGGTGAGGAGGTTGTTACAAGACCTTAAAGGAAGCATCTAGAGGACTATGATCATGAGATTGAGTCTCATGTGTGCTGGTTGAAATGTTGTTATGCTATCTCCTACATAACTTTGGGTTCACCTAGAGTGATGCAAACTATATAAGAGATATAGTACATAAATATGTTATTCAAGGTACATTAGCACTATAGAATAGATGGCTGATATTCTCACCAAGTTTCTTGCTAGAGAGAACATTGTGTACTTTCAAGATAAACTTGGTATGTTGGAGAATGAAGCCTTAGATGAATATGAGTTTCAACATCTATGATCTATTATTTTGTATGTTATTGCATTATTCTCTTTGAGAGAGAAGTCTAAGGTGAAAACCCTTATTTCCACCCTCTGGGATGAGCCATGGTGGATCCACACTCTAAGACGAGTCAAGGTGGATGTCATGTTTGTGACTCCATGACTTTATGGGCCCACCCATCCTATGTACATTTCTTAGAGGTGACGACTTCTTAGACATGAACACTTGTATTTGATGTTACAAGGTGACAATCTTGTAATGAAGATTCATTATGGTAGACAATTATATGTCTGTGTACATACCATAATAGGGTTATATGTAAATGGAATGTAATTTTCTTATTTACTATATCCTTGTATCACAATCTGAGGTGATATGAAAATTAGGTGTCATGATCTAAGGTGATTTCTCATATTAAGGTGATATGAAAACTAGGTATCACAATCAAAAGTGATTCCTCATATCAAGGTGATATGAAAACTAGGTATCACGATCAAAAGTGATTCCTCATATCAAGGTGGTATGAAAACTAGGTATCACGATCAAAAGTGATTCCTCATATCAAGGTGGTATGAAAACTAGGTATCATGATCAAAGGTGATTCCTCATATCAAGATGGTATGAAAACTATGTATCACGTGTTAGGTGCTTCCTCATATCACATGTTAGGTGATATGTAAAACTGGGTATCACATGTTAGGTGATTCTTTATATCACATGTTAGGTGATATGCAAAACTGGGTATCACATGTTAGGTGATATTGAAAACTAGGTATCACATGTTAGGTGATTCCTCATATCACATGTTAGGTGATATGTAAAACTTGGTATCACATGTTAGGTGATTCTTCATATCACATGTTAGGTGATATGTAAAACTTGGTATAATGTGTTAGGTGATTCCTCATATCACATGTTAGGTGATATGTAAAGCTTGGTATCACATGTTAGGTGATACTTCATATCACGAATTATGTGATATTCTATATCACAAGTTAGGTGATACTTCATATCATGATATATGTGATATTTAATTTCTTAGTATCCATATGAATCATATCAGGATCTTTCTAAACTTAGTATTACATATTGATTGGACCCTATGAAACATATCACATAGTGACATGTCTATACGTAAACTTAGTATCAATATGACAGACATCATGAGACATATTGTCATTAGACATACCATGGATATTTATGAGCTATGGTGAACATCATGTTGTTAGAATAACTTAGAGGGGGGTGAATCAGTTATCCAGTGTCCCAAAAAAAAATGTATAATCCAAAACAAATTCTTCAACTTCTTCTACTCGGTAAACATAAAATAATTTCACTATTTGTTCTTTTACCGATTGTCAGTTTAAAACTTATAGTAGTTACCGATCAAATCTAACATGTAATATGCAAAGTATGATAACAAACAAATATCACAATCAACACATAACACAAGAGATTTAACGTGGAAACCCTGTGAAGGGAAAAACCACCTGGGACCGGCAACCCAAAATTGTTCACTCTTCTGAAGTGAGGTCGGTGAAGACCCAACCCTGTTAAAAGTTTACAAACACACTGTTAGGTGTGACCTTGTTAGAGGATTTTAGACCAGAAGTTATTGTCCAACCAACAGTCACTCTGGGGTTGACAGGATAACAATGTTCACTCTATGAATGAGACATCAAAAAGACTTTCTTAGTCCACTCAGTTAAGAGATTTGATTGTGTACAATGGTTGAATATGTAACAGTAGATGATCCACCTTGAAACAACTTCAATTTCAATTTACAGATCAATGTTAAGCTCATTCAAATCTTTCTGATCAATATATCACTTTAGATTCAATACTATATCAACTTACTATCTGTCGGTAATTACTCTCTATCGGTAATTACTCTCTATAGCTTGGTAATTGTTCTGCAGTTCAGTTCTCACTAACCAGTATGATCAAAATGCATAAAAAATCCTTCACACAATTTTTTTGTAGTATCTTCCTCTTCTGGCATTGTTTCAACAATGAAATCAATGTCTCTTATATAGACGAGTAAATCATTTTCTTTTTGTCCATCAGATTTTGCCGCTTAATCTTATTCATTGATTTTGCCACTCTAACCTTCTTTGGTTGATGTATCAGTAACACGTTTCAATCTGCTTCATTAGATCTTCCTTGAATTATGTTATCCGTTGATTTTCATAACAAACCTTATCTGTTCCCTTGATTTCATACACTTTACAGCTCATCACTTTATCGGCTAAACTAATCATTTAATTCCTTTCTATTTTGCTTGGTTAACAAAGAAATGCATCGGTGAACACAAGATCGGTTAACACTACACTTGGTATACACTACACTCCATCAATATATACTGGAATGCTTCATTTACTAACAACACTGCTTTGTGTCTTTCAGCTCTATTCTTCATCATAGATGAATGCAACATATTAAAGTCGATATCATCAAGTCATAGACTCATCAACAAGTTACTCAGTGTATTCCTTATCATCATCTGATATATGCATCTTCCTCATGTAGATATTTATGTTCTTCATCTCTTTCACCTTTCTTCATATGTATCAGTATAGTAACTTACAAGATAAGTACTATCAAGCTAGTTGACATCAATGACAACATAATACTAATTTAATCATCTTGCATATCTAATCAGCAACTCCTCAGTGATCTTAAATCATAGATTCTTCATTCAATGTTCTAAATCAGTTGTAGTTCATCAATCTCTCCCTTTGGCATTGATGGCAACTCAAGTAATATGAAGTTGATGTAGGAGCATCCAGGGTGTAAGAGCAATCTTGCTTCACCCAAAAATATTTGTGTTTTTGTATTCAATAAGGGCTATCTTGTGTAGAGCTGTTATTTATGGAAACTTGTTGTTTTTAGTAAGTTGGTCATAAATCTTAGAATGTTTTGATTTTACATGTGGAGGTTCATCACAGTCATATCAGCTTGCCAGTAAAGTTTCATGGCTAGATTAGGTCTAGTTTTGAAGATATTGAAGATTTTCGGTATTGGTAGCAGGGTACAAAAACTTTGAACTCAAATTTGAAGGCTTTAGAGGCCCTCGATGAGGTCAAAAATTTGGGTGACGGGTGCTTGTAAGAATCAAGCCTATAGAGCACTTCGTGGCATTTCTGAAATGGGGTTATAATAGTCAATTAGGTCAACTGGTGATGACTTATGGTCTCTGGAAGTCAGGCCACCTGAAATGGCAGAAAATAATTATCCTTCAAAATTTTTGTTTGGGTTTCAAAAGTTATTTTGAGTTGACTTTGATGTAATAAATTGAAAAATAAAACAATTCTAAGTCTGGTCAGCCCTAAGGGCTAAATTTTTGGAACCTTCTCGGGTAGTAGAAAATGCCCATATAAAGAAGGCCCCTAGTGTTGTCTAGGGCAGTTCTGGGTATTGATTTGAGGCTTTGTCCTACATAATATTGTAAGGGAATGCCCATGTGGCTTTGCATATTGTAATTCTGAAAGTTTGTAATTCCACATTTGTGGAGATAATAAGAAGCCAATTTTCTGTTCTTGCATATTGTTGTTGTTGTTTCTTTATTTCTGTTATGTGTTTGTGGTATTAAAGGGAGCACCCTTCATCAAGTGGTATCAGAGCAGGAGTTCTTGAGTGTGTAAACAGATCACCGACTGTGAGGTAGTTTGCACCAGGACCGTGGTTAGGGTTTCAACACGCATCATGAAAATGCCTCCACGAAGGGAACGTGGTGGAAGAGCTGGTGTTGTAACACTTGAGGTTAGAGCACTCCAGAGACAAGTGCGAGCATTGCAAGAGGAGATTCATAGAGGAATGAATCTTAATGTCAGAGACAAAAGTGAGGATGAAGCCAAAGAAGAAGATCAAGAAGGAGGAGTCGAAGTTGTGAACCAGGAGGAAGAAAGACTTTTTTGAGCCATTTCCAAGATCGGAAAAAGACCTAAGATTGAGGTTCCTGCATTTTTAGGAAACCTTAACCTAGAAGAATTGATCAATTAGATCAACGAATGTGAAGAATATTTTGAGTATGAAGATATTGAGGATCTTGATAGGGTCAAATTCGCGAAGGCCAGACTGAAAGGTCATGCGAAGATCTGGTGGCAAGAGATTCAATTAGAGCGAAATAGAAGAGGGAAAGATAAAATCACAAGATGGGATCAGATGGTAGATAAATTGAAGTGATAGTTCATCCCTATTGATTATGAGCTTGACCTACTGAAGAAAATGAAAAGTTTGAAGCAAGTGAGACGATCTGTTCAGGAGTATACTAAGGAGTTCTATCGAATCCTCATCAGAATAGGCCATACGGAAGCTGATAAGGAGAAAGTTTCTCGTTACTTTAATGGATTGAGGCCAAGCATTCAGGAGGAGTTGAATTTTGTTTGAATGAACAGTATTGAAGAGGCATACCAGTTTTCCTAAAAGTGGAGGAAAAGCTGAACAAAAAGTTTGAGAGCAAACAAAATGGAGAGGTCGTGGTGGATGATCTAGTGGACAGTCATATGGAGGCCGAAATGAAGATCAAAAAAAGAAGGATGAGACCAGTAGTAGTCAAAACTAGAGAGAAAATAATTCCAATCATTTCCAAGATCAGAATAATAGAGATTAGAGAGGAAGAGGAAGAGGACAAGGTTCAAGAAGAGGAGGCTTCCGTGGAACATGTTTTCACTATGGAGAAGAAGGTCATAGGGCATTTGAATGTCCTCAATGCCAAGGAAGGACAAATAGGAGGAATGAAGGCCAGGCCAGAGTTGCACATGTAGATGAAGATGCTAGATCATCAAATTCAGAAGATGCTGAAAAAGGAGAAACGCTGATTAACAGAAGAGTCTTGCTGAGTGGTGAGAATGAACCTAAACAAAGGAGAAGTCTGTTTCACACTAGATGCAAGTGTGAGGATAAATGTTGTGATGTGATTATTGATAGTGGAAATATTAACAATTTGGTGTCAGAAGAGATGGTGACAAAGTTGAAACTCAAGAGACAGAAACAACCACATCCATATCAGATTGCCTGGGTGCAGGATGACCACAAGGTCATGGTCAGTGAACAGTGCCTGGTAAAGTTCAAGATCGACGGATACCAAGATGAGGTACTATGTGATATCATATCTATGGATGCATGTCATATGCTGTTGGGTAGACCATGACAGTTTGACAGATGTGCTATACATGATGGTCATGCGAATACCTATTTCCTAACAAAGGATGAAGTGCGACATAAGCTAAAGCCATTGAAGGAGACCAAAGAAAAGGTATGTGGTAATGCAAGAATAACATTTGTTGATGGAAGAAAATTCTTAGACGGTATGAGGCATGAGCATGTGTATTTTTCTTTAATTCCAAAAGCTGGTAAAGAAGAAGTAGAGGATGTACCTGTAGAGGTTGCAGATTTGTTGAATGAGTTTCAAGATATTGTATCTAATAATGTACCTGATGGATTACCACCGGTAAGGAAGATCAGTTATCAGATGGATTTGATTCTAGGAGCCAGTTTTCCAAACAAGGTAGCACACAGAATGACACTAGCAGAAAGTGAAGAGTTGAACAGACAAGTACATGAGTTATTGCAGAAGGGGTTGATTCGAGAGAGTTTGAGTCCCTATGTTGTACTAGCGGTATTAGCACCAAAGAAGAATGGAGAATGGAGGATGTGTATAGATTCCAAAGCAATAAACAAGATCACAATCAGTTATAGGTTTCCATTGCCATGAATGGATGATATTATGGATTATTTGAGTGGAGCTGTGTATTTCTCAAAGATAGATCTGAAGAGTGGATATCACCAGATTCAGATCAGAGAAGGAGATGAATGGAAGACTACCTTCAAGACAAAGGAAGGACTATATAAGTGGTTAGTCATGCCTTTTGGCCTAACCAATGCACCGAGCACTTTCATGCGGCTCATGAACGAGGTTCTAAAAGAATTTTTGGGTAAGTTTATCATTGTGTACCTAGATGATATTTTGATCTTTAGTAAGACATTGGAAGAGCATATGATGCATATTCGTATGGTGTTTGAGAAGCTGAGAGATGAGAAATTGTTGATTAATTTGAAGAAGTGCAGTTTTGTGAAGGAGTTAGTATATTTGGGATTTGTAGTTTCAATAGAAGGTCTAAAAATAGACCCAGAGAAGGTACAAGCTATCCTTGAATGGCCTACTCCAAGGAGTGCTACCGAGATAAGATCTTTTCAGGGTCTAGCTAGTTTTTACAAAAAGTTTATCAAAAATTTTAGCAGTATTTGTGATCCCTTGGCTGAAACAATGAGAGGGGATAGAAAAGAGTTTAAGTGGACTAATGGGGCAGAAAAGAGTTTTCAATTGTTGAAACAAAAAGTTACAGAACAACCTATTTTAGCACTTCCAGATTTTAATAAGGTGTTTCAAGTAGACTGTCATGCTAGTGGTACTGCAATAGGAGCTGTTATGAGCCAAGAAGGTAAGTCTGTTGCTTATTTCAGTGAAAAGTTAAATGATGTCAAGAGAAAATATTCTATTTATGATCAAGAATTTTATGCTATAGTTCAGGCATTGAAGAAGCGGAGACACTATCTGCTTCCTAAGGAGTTTGTTTTGTATATTGATCATCAAGCTTTGCAATATTAGAATAGTCAAGGAAAGTTGAATCAAAGGCATTTGAAATGGGTTGAGTTTTTGCAGAGTTATACATTTGTTTTGAAACACAGAAGTGGAAAGTCTAACAAGGTTGCAGATGCGCTTAGCAGAAGGAAACTATTGCTGACAGAGATGCAGATTGAGGTGGTTGGGTTCAAGGAACTCAAGAATTTATATACAGAGGATCCTAATTTTGGTGAAGCTTGGAAAGCTTGTGAAGAACCTGTTACTCTAGACAGGATGAAATGGATGGATTTTATCATCCAGGATGATATGCTATTCAGAGGGAGTTAGTTGTGCATTCCACGAAGTTCTATGAGGGAGAATCTCATCAAGGAGAAGCATAGCGGAGGATTGGCTAGACATTTTGGTTGAGATAAAACCCTTGCTTTGGTTAGTGAAAATTATTATTGGCCACAGTTGTAGCAAGATGTCAAGAAGTTTGTACAGAGTTGCAGAGTATGTCAGATGGCGAAAGGAGTGAAGTAGAATATAGGGTTGTACCAGCCATTACCTATACCAGAGAAGCCTTGGGAGGATATTAGTATGGACTTTGTTCTTGGTTTACCAAGGACACAGTGGGGACATGATTCAATTTTTTTAGTAGTTGACAGATTTTTGAAGATGGCACATTTCATTCCCAACAAGAAGACTAATGATGTTGTTCATATAGCAGAATTGTTTTTCAAAGAAGTAGTGAGACTACATGGTTTGCCAAAGACCATAGTTTCAGATCAAGACACTAAGTTTATTGGATATTTCTGGCGTACATTGTGGAAGAAGTTGAAGATAGATTTGAAGTTTAGTTCATCACATCATCCACAGATTGATGGACAGACAGAGGTGGTGAATAGGAGTTTGGGAAATTTGCTGAGATGTTTGGTTGGAGATAAGACAACAGGATGGGATTTGATTTTACCACAAGTAGAATTTTCATATAATAATTCTGTCAACAAGAGCACTGGTAAATCACCATTCCAGATTGTATATGGAAGTAGTCCCAGAAATGCATCTGAGTTGAGAAAGATAGATAAAGGAGAAATAAGTAGTGTTGAAGCTGAAGATTTTGCAGAATATTTGAAGAACATCCATGAGGAGGTGAGGAAGCACATTATCAAGATGAATGCATAGCATAAGGCTAAGGCAGATGAGAAAAGGAGGCATAAGAAATTTTAGTTTGGAGATGAAGTCATGGCTCATTTGTGAAAGGAGCGATTTCCAGTTGGTACATATAAAAAGCTAAAAATGAAGAAGTTTGGGCCATGTAAAATACTGAAGAAGCATGATTCAGGAAATACATATGAGGTAGAATTGCCTACTGAGCTAAATATTTCACTAGTGTTTAACATTTCAGATTTGACATAGTATCATGAAGGAGGTGTTGAAGATGAAGTTACAGTAGCACAGTGGAGTATTCCAGCAACCAGTTTAGATAACAAGGAGATTGAAGACATACTGGATAGTCGTGTTGGCATAAGCACAAGGAACAAGACATATGAAGAATATCTAGTCAAGTGGAAAGGATGACCTATTAAAGATTCATCATGGCTAACAAAGGAGGAGGTTAACCATCTTGGTTTTCCTCTACACACTTGAGACATGATGGGGTCACTTCTCAAATTACACAGGGTGTTTGATGCAGGAGCATCCAGGGTGTAAGAGCAATCTTGCATCACCCAAAAATATTTGTGTTTTTGTATTCAATAAGGGCTATCTTGTGCAGAGCTACTATTTATGGAAACTTGTTGTTTTTAGTAAGTTGGTCATAAATCTTGGAATGTTCTGATTTTACACGTGGAGGTTCATCTCAGTCATATCAGCTTGCCAGTAAAGTTTCATGGCTAGATCAAGTCTAGTTTTGAAGATATTGAAGATTTTTGGTATTGGCAGCAGGGTACAAAAATTTTGAACTTAGTTTTGAAGGCTTTAGAGGCCCCGGATGAGGTCAAAAATTTGGGTGACAAGCACTTGTGTGGGTCAAGCCTATAAAGTGCTTCGTGGCATTTCTAAAATGGGGTTATAATAGTCAATCGGGTCAACTAGTGATGACTTATGGTCTCTAGAAGTCGGGCCACCTGAAATGATAGAAAATAATTTTCCTTCAAAATTTATGTTCGGGTTTCAAAAGTTATTTTGAGCCGACTTTGATGTAATAAATTGAAAAATAAAATAATTCTAAGTTTGGTCGGCCCTAAGGGCTAAATTTATGGAACCTTCTCGAGCGGTGGAAAATGCCTATATAAAGAAGGCCCGTAGTGTTGTCTAGGGCAGTTCTGGGTAGTAGATCTGGGTATTGATTCAAGGCTTTGTCCTACATAATATTGTAAGGGAATGCCCATGTGGCTTTGCATATTATAATTTTGAAAGTTTGTAATTCCACATTTGTGGAGATAATAAGAAGCCAATTTTATGTTCTTGCATATTGTTGTTGTTGTTTCTCTATTTATGTTATGTGTTTGTGGTATTAAGGGGAGCACCCTTCATCAAAAGTGTACCATACACATACCAAACATGTATTCTACAACTCTGTGAACAAATATTGTACAAGCTCTCCCTAGCTTAATATGTTTAATCACTACGTTACTAAACATATGTTGATAATTTTGTAATGCCAATCATCAGATATGCTCTTTGCAGTTCTGCTATTCCTATTTATGCTCTCTATAACTGATCTTTAGTGCTTTGTTTCTATTTGTCTCTCCCTTAGATAGATGTTTTAGTGTTCTCATCGGTGCATATTGTTTCATATTATTTATCTCTCCTTTTGACAACAATGCCAAAGAAACAAATAAATAATCAGCTCTGTAGTAGCTAAGTAACTCTCTGTTTGTCCAATACATTCTCTGTATCTCTGTATACTGATATCCCAATCTATTTCAGTTCTTCAAACTTAATCACAACCTTGAACATTATCCAAAGTGTGAACTATGCTGCATCAACATGTGTGATCTTCTGATAAGTTTAAGTTGATGCAACATCCAGATCACATTAGTGACCGATAGACAGGGGACAGACCCCAAGTCTAGTCCTCAAATATTCAAATGTGTCCTTTGGTAGAGGCTTTGTAAAGATATCTACAAGTTTTTCTTTAGATGTAACAAATTCTAACTTCACTTGCTTTTTTGCACTTGTTCTCTTAAGTAGTGATACTTAATTGATAAATGCTTTGTCTTAGAATGCATCACTGGATTCTTTGAAATATTGATAGCACTTGTGTTGTCACAATATATAATCACCGAGTCAGTGAATACCTCATTCATTCCTTCCAACACTTGCTTGATATATGCAATGTTTGAGCAATTAGTAGTAGTAGCAACATACTCTACTTCAACTGTAGACTAAGAAATACAAGCCTTCTTTTTACTTGTCTAGGTTACAAGTCTTTCACCAAAGAAGAATGCTCCTCCGGTGGTACTTTTTTTGTCATCCACATTTGTAGCCCAATCAGCATCGGTATAGACCATCAACTCAAACTTACCTTCCTTAGGATACCATAAACCATAATCCTCTATCTTTTTTAGGTATCGTAAGATCCTTTTAGTAGCAATCATGTATGATTATCTAGGATTAGCAAAAAATCTAGCAACAATTCCCACATCATGTGTTATATCTGGTCTACTGTGAACTACATACATTAGCTTACCCATCATGGATCGGTAAAGTGTCTGGTTTACCTCTGTAGTTTCATCTTCCTTTGTCAGTTTACATCTAGTAGCCATCGATGTTCCCATAGGTTTAGCATCTTCCATTCCAAATGTCTTCAAGACTTCCTTTATGTACTTAGACTGTGTGATGAATATCCCATCACTCTGCTAAATCACTTGTAGTCCTAGAAAGAATTTAATCTCTCCAAACATAGACATTTCAAACTCACTTCTCATGTCATAGCAAAAGATTTACATACATGATCTTGACCTCCAAAAATAATATCATCAACAAAAATTTCAGCAATAAGAATAGTGTCATCAGTATCACCTTTCATGTACAAATTTTTGTTTTCACTTGTTCTTACAAATCCAATACTTAACAAGTAAGTATGCAACCTTTCATACCAAGCTCTCAGTGCTTGCTTCAAACCATATAAAGCTTTGTGTAATCTACATACCATGTTTTTGTTGTCTGGATCAATGAATCCTTCAGGTTGTTCTGTGTAGACCTCTTCTTCAAGTATACCATTCAGAAATGCTGACTTCACATCCATTTGATAAACTCTAAATTTCTTGTGTGCAACATATGCAAGTAGCATTCTAACTCCTTCCAATCTAGCAATAGGTGCAAATGTCTCACCATAGTCAATGCCTTCTTCCTATGCATATCCCTTGCATACCAATCTTGCTTTATTTCTTGTCACTTCACCATTTTCATTCAGTTTGTTCCTGAATATCCACTTAGTATCGATAACATTTTTATCTCTAGGTCGAGGTACAAAAGACAAAGTTTTGTTCTTCTCTATTTGCTCTATTTCCTCTTTCATTGCATTAACCCATTCTTCATTCTCTAATGCAACTTTCACATTTTTTGGTTCAAATTCATAAACTAGACATGTACCTTGTCTTGCTTTGCTTCTTGTTTGCATGCCAGCTTGTCTGTCTCCAATAATTTGTGTCTTAGGATGATGTCTTCTGACAAAACTAGCTAGTACTCAGTTTCTCCTTTCTTGTTCATCCTATTTAGGTTCATGTGATTGCTTGATAGCTCCATCTTGTTTGTTTGTTTCCCTTTCTTGTTCCTTAGGGTTATTTTCCTGCTGACCAGTTATCACAGGTTGCGACTTCAGTAGATAGTCTGGATGTTCAATGTAAGTGAATCTACCATAGTCTTTCAGTTCCTTTCTAGCTTCCTTTGTGTTCTTGTCATCAAAATCATCAACACAGACATTAGTACTTTCAATTATCTTATTTGTAACCTTATTCAAACATTTGTATGCTTTACTCTTATTAGAATATCCTAAGAATATTCCTTCATCACCTTTAGAATCAAATTTCCCATTTCTCTCATCTTTTAGAATAAAAAATTTGCTTCCAAAAATCTTGAAATAACTTACAGTAGGTTTGTGTCCAAACCATAGTTCATAGGGTGTCCAGTTGGTGTCCTTCTTTAGTTGTACTCGGTTAAGCACATATACAGCTGTACTGATAGCTTCCCTCTAGTATGTCTAAGAAATATTCTTTTGCAACATTAGTGTTCTTACATAGTTAATGATTGACCTGTTCCTTCTTTCAGCAATCCCATTCTACTGAGGTGTTCTCGGTGTAGAGACCTGTCTTTTGATACCATGCTCATTACATAAATTAGTAAATTCATCAGAGATAAATTCACCTCCTCTTTCAGATCTTAAGCATTTTAATTCTTTTCCAGTCTCTTTTTCTACCTTTGTCTTATACCACTTAAACATCTTAAACTCTTCAGATTTTTCTTTTAAGAACATAAGTGTCATTAGTCTAGTATAGTCATCAACAAAAAGAATAAAGTATCTATCACCATAATAACTCTGAGTTCTCATAGGACCACTTAGGTCAGTATGAACCAACTCAAGTATCTTCTTTGTTGAGTAGTCTTTACTTTTAAAACTAGACTTAGTCATCTTACCTTTTTGACATTCATGATACATGGCATGATCCGGTTTCGATAAGTTAGGCAACCCTCTAGCTCTTTTCCTTTTACTAATCTTGATCATGTTATCAAAGTTCACATGACATAACCTTTTATGCCACAACCATGCATCTTCATCCTTCATTAATAAACAAGAAGATTGATCAATATCAAGATAAAATAGATTACCTCTGGATTGTGTATCGGTTCTGATAAGTCTTCCTCCATCATCATAGATTTTTACCTTTCTACTCTCAAAAGCAAGTCGATGGCCTGATTTATTCAGATGTGCCACACTTAACAAATTATAGTTCAGTGCATCTACCCAGTATGAATTTTCACATTTTATTCTATCATTAATCATTAGTGAACCTTTACCTCTTACCATACAGGGTGCATCATTTCCCATCCTTACAGATCCTCCATCATATTCATCAAGTAGATCAAATTTCTCTATATCACCAGTCATATGATGTGTAAAGCCACTGTCTATGATCCATGTATCATTTCTGCTTACTTTAGAGATCAGTGTTGTTTCTTCATGTTTCTCTTCTTCCTCTGAATCATCTTTCATAGCAACAAATACTACTTCTACATCATCATCAGTATCAGATTCAGATTCAAATTCTTCGGCTATGTAACATATCTTTTTCCCTTTGTCAGAGCTATCTTGGTTGTCTCTATTGTTGTGTCGGTAGCCTCTATTGACTCTTCTCCCATAGCTTCCTTTGGATTGGTCTTTGGATCTATCATCATCCTTCTTTGATGAAGGGTGCTCCCCTTAGTACCACAAACACATAACCGGAATAGACAAACAATAATATGCAAGAACAGAACATGAGCTTCTTATTATCTCCACAAATGTGGAATTACAAACTTTCAGAATTACAATATGCAAAGCCACATGGGCATTCCCTTACAATATTTTGTAGGACAAAGCCTTGAATCTATACCCAGATCTACTACCCAGAACTGTCCCCCAAAACTACCTAAGACAACACTACAACCTTCCTTGTATAGGCAATTTCCATCGCCTGAGAAGGTTCCAGAAATTTAGCCCTAAGGGTCGACCAAACTTAGAATTATTTTATTTTTCATTTGATTACATCATAGTTAGCTCAAAATAACTTTTGAGACCTGAACAGAAATTTTGAAAGAAAATTATTTTCTACCATTTCAGGTGGCCTGACTTTCGGAGACCATAAGTCATCACCAGTTGCTCTGATTGACTATTATGACCCCAATTCAGAAAGGGCACAAGGAGCTCTATAATGCTTGAATCAAGCAAGCTTCATTCAGCCAAAAATTTGACCTCATCTGGGGCCTCTAAAGCCTTCAAAATTGAGTTCAAAGTTTCTGTACCCTGTTGCTAATACCGAAAATCTTCAATATCTTCAAAACTAGACTTGATCTCGCAATGAAACTTTACTGGCAAGCTGATATGACTAAGATGAACCTCCACATGTGAAATCAAAACATTCCGAGATCGTATGAACAACTTACTAAAAATAGCAAGTTTCCATAAATAGTAGCTCTACACAAAATAGCCCTTATTGAAAAGAAACCATAAATATTTTTGGGTGATGCAAGATTGCTCTTACACCCAGGATGCTCCTGCATCAGACACCCGAGGTAATTTGAGAAGTGACCCTGTCACGACTCAGGTGTATAGAGGAAAACCAAGATGGTTAACCTCCTCCATTATTAGCCATGATGAACCTTCAACAGGCCACCCTTTCCACTTGACCAGATATTCTTCATATGTCCTATTCCATGTGCTTCTGCCAACACGACTGTCCAATATATCCTCAATCTCCTTGATATCTGAACTGGTTGCTGGAATACTCCATTGTGCTGCTGTAACCTCATCTTCAACACCTCCTTCATGATACTCTTTTAGATGTGAAACATTAAATACTGGTGAAATATTTAGCTCAGTAGGCAACTCGACCTCATATGCATTTCATGAATCATGCTTCTTCAGTATCTTACATGACCCAAACTTCTTCATTTTCAGCTTGTTATATGTACCAACTGGAAATCCCTCCTTCCACAAATGAACCATGACTTCATCTCCAACCTGAAATTCTTTATACCTCCTTTTCTCATCTACCTTAGCCTTATACTGCACATTCATTTTGGAAATGTGCTTCCTCACCTCCTCATGGATGTTCTTCAAATGTTTTTCAAAATCCTCAGCTTCAGCACTACTTATTTCTCCTTTATCTATTTTTCTCAACTCAGATGCATTTCTGGGACTACTAAACTTCAAATCTATCTTCAACTCTTCACTTTCTGCTAGTGTCATTTTGTGTGCTACCTTATTTGAAAAACTGGCTCCTGGAATCAAGTCCATCTGATCACTGATCTTTCTTACTGGTGGTAATCCATCAGGTACAATATCCTGAAACTCATTCAATAATTCTACAAATTCTACAGGTACATCTTCGACTTCCTCTTTCCCAGCCTTTGGAATTAAGGTAAAACACATATGCTCATGCCGCATACCATCTACAAAATTTTCTCTATCAACAAAAGTTATTCTTGCATTACCACATACGCTTTCTTCTATTTCCTTCAATGGTTTTAGCTTATGTCGCACTCCATCTTTTGTCGGGGAATAGGTATTCGCACAACCATCATGTACAACAAATCTGTCAAACTGCCAAAGTCTACCCAACAACATATGGCATGCATCCATAGATATGATATCACATAGTACCTCATCTTGGTACCCACCAATCTTGAACTTTACTAGGCACTATTCACTGACCATGACCTTGTGGTCATCTTGCACCCAGGCAACCCGATATGGATGTGAGTGTTTCTACCTCTTGAGCTTCAAATTTGTCACCATCTCTTCTGACACCAAATTATTAGTACTACCACTATCAATAATCACATCACAACACTTACCCTCACACTTGCACCTGGTGTGAAATAGGCTGCTCCTTTGCTCAAGTTCATTCTCACCACTCAACAAGACTCTTCTGTTAATTAGTGTTTCTCCTCTTTCAGCATCTTCAGAATATGATGATATGGCATCTTCATCTACATGTGCAACTCTGGCCTGGCCTTCATTCCTCATATCTGTCCTTCCTTGGCGTTGAGGACATTCAAATGCCCTGAACTTCTTCTCCATAGTGAAAACATGTTCCACGGAAGCCTCCTCTTCCTGAACCTTGTTCTCTTCCTCTTCCTCTCTGATCTTTATTGTTCTAATCTT
This sequence comes from Chamaecyparis obtusa, assembly GCA_027943335.1. Taxonomy (NCBI): domain Eukaryota; kingdom Viridiplantae; phylum Streptophyta; class Pinopsida; order Cupressales; family Cupressaceae; genus Chamaecyparis; species Chamaecyparis obtusa. The sequence continues at coordinate 265,354 of BSBK01000660.1, forward strand.
GGAAATTATTAAAATTATCTCCTCTCTAATTCTGACTGTTACTGGCCTCATCCTACTTTTTCAGATCTTCATTTTGATCTCTATATGACCGTCCACCAGATCTTCCATCATGACCTCTTCCGCTTTGTCTGCTCTCAAACTTCTTGTTCAACTTTTCCTCTACTTTTAGGGCAAACTAGTATGCCTCTTCAATATTGTTCATTCGAACTAGATTTAGCTCCTCCTGAATGCTCAGCCTCAACCCATTAAGATAACGGGCAACCTTCTCCTTATCAACTTCTGCATGGCCTATTCTGATGAGGATTCGATAGAACTCCTCTATATACTCCTAAACAAATCTTCCTACTTGCTTCAAACTTTGCATTTTCTTCAGTAGGTCAAGCTCATAATCAACAGGGATGAGCTGTCGCTTCAATTTATCCACCATTCACCCCCATCTTGTGATTTTATCCTTTCCTATTCTATTTCACTCCAACTGAATCTCTTGCCACCAGATCTTCGCATGACCCTTCATTCTGGCCTTCACAAACTTGACCCGATCAAGGTCCTCGATATCTTCATACTCAAAATATTCTTCACATTCATTGATCCAGTCGATCAACTCCTCTGGGTTAAGATTTTCAGAAAATGTCAGAACCTCAATCTTAGGTCTTTTCCCAATCTTGGAAATGGCCCAAAAAAGTCTTTCTCCCTTCGAGTTCACAACTTCAACTTCTCCTTCTTGATCTTCTTCTTTGGCTTCATCCTCACTTTCATCTCTAACATTAAGATTCATTCCTCTGTGAATCTCCTCTTGCAATGCTCGCACTTGTCTTTGCAGTGCCCTAAGCTTAGGTGTTACAACACTAGCTCTTCTACCATGTTCCCTTCGTGGAGGCATTTTCACGCTTCTCTCTGAAACTCTAACCACGGTCCTGGTGCAAACTACCTCACAGTCGGGGATCTGTCTACACAGAAACCCTAACCCATGGTCCTGGTGCAAACTGCCTCACAGTCGGCAATCTATTTACACACTCAGGAACTCCTGCTCTAATACCACTTGATGAAGGGTGCTCCCCTTAGTACCACAAACACATAACCGAAATAGACAAACAACAACAATATGCAAGAACAGAAAATGGGCTTCTTATTATCTCCACAAATGTGGAATTACAAACTTTCAGAATTACAATATGCAAAGCCACATGGGCATTCCCTTACAATATTCTGTAGGACAAAGCCTTGAATCTATACCCAGATCTACTGCCCAGAACTGTCCCCCAAAACTACCTAAGACAACACTACAACCTTCCTTATATAGGCAATTTCCACTGCCCGAGAAGGTTCCAGAAATTTATCCCTAAGGGCCGACCAAACTTAGAATTATTTTATTTTTCATTTTATTACATCATAGTCGGCTCAAAATAACTTTTGAGACTCGAACAAAAATTTTGAAAGAAAATTATTTTCTGCCATTTCAGGTGGCCCGACTTCCAGAGACCATAAATCATCACCAGTTGCTTCGATTGACTATTATGACCCCAATTCAGAAAGGGCACAAGGAGCTCTACAATGCTTGAACCAAGCAAGCTTCATTTAGCCAAAAATTCAACCTCATTCGAGGCCTCTAAAGCCTTCAAAATTGAGTTCAAAGTTTCTGTACCCTGTTGCCAATACCAAAAATCTTCAATATCTTCAAAAATAGACTTGATCTCGCAATGAAACTTTACTGGCAAGCTGATATGACTAAGATGAACCTCCACATGTGAAATCAGAACATTCCGATATCATATGAACAACTTACTAAAAATAGCAAGTTTTCATAAATAGCAGCTCCATAAAATAGCCCTTATTGAAAAGAAACCATAAATATTTTTGGGTGATGCAAGATTGCTCTTACACCCAGGATGCTCCTGCATCAGACACCCGGGGTAATTTGAGAAGTGACCCTGTCACGACTCAGGTGTATAGAGGAAAACCAAGATGGTTAACCTCCTCCATTGTTAGCCATGATGAACCTTCAACATGCCGCCCTTTCCACTTGACCAGATATTCTTCATATGTCCTGTTCTGTGTGCTTCTGCCAACATGACTGTCCAATATATCCTCAATCTCCTTGATATCTGAACTGGTTGCTGGAATACTCCACTGTGCTGCTCTAACCTCATCTTCAACACCTCCTTCATGATACTCTGTCAGATGTGAAACATTAAATACTGGTGAAATATTCAGCTTAATAGGCAACTCGACCTCATATGCATTTCATGAATCATGCTTCTTCAGTATCTTACATGGCCCAAACTTCTTCATTTTCAGCTTGTTATATGTACCAACTAGAAATCGCTCCTTCCGCAAATGAACCATGACTTCATCTCCAACCTGAAATTCCTTATACTTCCTTTTCTCATCTGCCTTAGCCTTATACTGCGCATTCATTTTGGAAATGTGCTTCCTCACCTCCGCATGGATGTTCTTCAAATGTTTTGCAAAATCCTCAGCTTCAGCACTACTTATTTCTCCTTTATCTATTTTTCTCAACTCAGATGCATTTCTGGGACTACTAAACTTCAAATCTATCTTCAACTCTTCACTTTTTGCTAGTGTCATTTTGTGTGCTGCCTTATTTGGAAAACTGGCTCCTGAAATCAAGTCCATTTGATCACTGATCTTTCTTACTAGTGGTAATCCATCAGGTACATTATCGGGTACAATATCCTGAAACTCATTCAATAATTCTACAACTTCTACAGGTACATCTTCAACTTCCTCTTTCCCAGCCTTTGGAATTAAGGTAAAACACATATGCTCATGCCGCATACCATCTAAGAAATTTTCTCTATCAACAAAAGTTATTCTTGCATTACCACATACCCTTTCTTCTGTTTCCTTCAATGGTTTTAGCTTATGTCGCACTCCATCCTTTGTCAAGGAATAAGTATTTGCATGACCATCATGTATAGCAAATTTGTCAAACTGCCAAGGTCTACCCAACAACATATGACATGCATCCATAGATATGATATCACATAGTACCTCATCTTGGTACCCGCCAATCTTGAACTTTACTAGGCACTGTTCATTGACCATGACCTTGTGGTCATCCTACACCCAGGCAACCCGATATGGATGTGGGTGTTTCTACCTCTTGAGCTTCAACTTTGTCACCATCTCTTGTGACACTAAATTATCAGTACTACCACTATCAATAATTACATCACAACACTTACCCTCACACTTGCACTTGGTGCAAAACAGGCTGCTCCTACATCATTCTTCTTCAGACATCTAGCAGCAATGTGGCCAACTTCTTTACAATTAAAGCATGCTAGAGGTAGCTTACCTCTATACCTTCCTTTACCTTTTGATAATCTTTTGGCCATAAGAGCTTCAAGCTCATCAAGTTCATCGTCGGTACCACTATCACTATCATTATTCTTACTATTCCTACTATTAGACTTACCAATCTTCATAGAAGACATGAAAATGGATTCTACAGAAGGTACAACATTGTTGTCAAAATTATTCAATTCAAAGGTTGTAAGCTTACCGATCAGTGTGTCAAGAGTAAGGTTGGATGTGGCTCTTGTTTCATGAATTGTAGAGATCCTGATTGCATAAACTGGCAGCAAAGTTATGAGAATCTTGCTTATCACTGTTTCATCCTCAATAACTCCATCGGATGCTCTAATAGCATGTACTACCTCTTTTAGTCTATTTGTGTATTGCACAATGTTCTCACCTTCTTTCATCTTCATATCATCAAATTGACCTATTAGGCTTTCTACTTTGGCTCTCTTAATATTCAAATCTCCACTGTATATTAGAGTTAGTTTATCCCACATTGCTTTGGCAGTTGTGCATCCCTTAATGTCTTCAAATTCGGCATCAGTACAGGCAGCAACAAGTTCCATCATGCTAATATTATGTTCATGCCTGTCCTTTAGTTGATCAAGTGTTAGGGGACCTGGTGTTGGTTCAATGTAGCCATTTTGCATTAGTTCTAGTGCAGAATTCCCAATTCTAGATATGTGCAACTTCATCCAGCTTTGCCATACTACAAATTTCTCTTTGTTTAGCTTTGGCACTTCCCTCTTATACATCTTGAGACCTTTTTTATGGAGTCCTTAAAACTCTATGCTAAGCAACCACATCTCTGATACCAATTGTTAGAATAACTGAGAGGGGGGTGAATTAGTTATCCAGTGTCCCAAAACAAAATGTATAATCCAAAAGAAATTCTTCAACTTCTTCTACTTGATATACATAAAATACTTTCACTGTCTGTTCTTTTACCGATTGTCAGTTTAAAACTTATAGTAGTTACTGATCAAATCTAACATGTAATATGCAAAGTATGATAACAAACAAATATCACAATCAACACATAACACAAGAGATTTAACATGGAAACCTTGTGAAGGGAAAAACCACCTGGGACCAACAAACCAAAATTGTTCACTCTTCTGAAGTGAGGTCGGTGAAGACCCAACTCTGTTAAAGGTTTACAAACACACTGTTAGGTGTGACCTTGTTAGAGGATTTTAGACCAGAAGTTATCATCCAACCAATAGTCACTCTGGGGTTGACAGGATAACAATGTTCACTCTATGAATGAGACATCAAAAAGACTTTCTTAGTCCACTCGGCTAAGAGATTTGACTGTGTACAATAGTTATATATGCAACAGTAGATGATCTGCCTTAAAACAACTTCAATTGCAGTTTACAGATCAATGTTCAGCTCATTCAAATCTTTCTAATCAATATATCACTTCAAATTCAATACTATATCAACTTACTGTCTGTCGGTAATTACTCTTTGTAGCTCAGTAATTATTCTACAGTTCGGTTCTCACTAACCAGTATGATCAGAATGCATGAAAACTCCTTCACACGATAATTTTGCAATATCTTCTTCTTCTGGCATTGTTTCAACAATGAAACCAATGTCTCTTATATAGATGAGTAAATCATTTTCTTTTTGTCCATCAGATTTTGTCGCTTAATCTTATTCATTGATTTTGCCACTCTAACCTTCTTCAGCTAATGTGTCAGTAACACGTTTCAATCTGCTCCATTAGATCTTCCTTGAGTTATGTTAGCCATCGATCTTCATAACAAACCTTATCTGTTCCCTCGATTTCATACACTTTACAGCTCATCACTTTATTGACTAAACTAATCATTTAATTCCTTTTTGTTTTTCTTGGTTAACAAAGAAATGTGTCGGTGAACACAAGTTTGGTTAACACTACGCTCGGTATACACTACACTTCGTCGGTGTATACTGGAATGCTTCATTTACTGACAACACTGCTTTGTGTCTTTTAGCTCTATTCTTCATCATAGATGAATACAATATAATAAAGTCGATATCATCAAGTCATAGAATCATCAACAAGTTACTCAGTGTATTATTTATCATCATCTAACATATGGATCTTCCTCATGTAGATATTTTTGTTCTTCATCTCTTTCACCTTTCTTTAGATGTATCGGTATAGTAACTTACAAGATAAGTATTGTCAAGCTAGTTGACATCAATGACAACATAATACTGATTTAATCATCTTGCATATCTAATCAACAACTCCTCAATGATCTTAAATCATAGATTCTTCATTTAGTGTTCTAAATCAATTGCAGTTCATCACATGTGACTTGATATTCTTGCATATACCATATCTCATGATATCATAGTGGGGTGATATCCCCTCTCTTTCAAAATTAATGATTTATTACCTTGATGGATTTTATCTTCTCTAGCTAAGAGGGAGTGCTGATGTTTTGTATGGTTATAGTTAGGGTCATATGTGTTGACAAGGGAGACCACAACACATTCTATTTGATCTTCCTCCCTAGCTAAAATGGAGTGTTAATGTTTGTAGCTTTAGTCATATGATCACTTAGAATACATATAATACTTAGATTTTAAGTGTGATCATATGACTAAAGCTAATATATGATTGATTAATGAAACATATAATACTTAGCTCTAATATATAATACTTAGAATAGACTAATGAAACATAGAATACTTAGAATACATATAATACTTAGCTCTAATATATGATTGATTAATGAAACATTATAAAATGAATAGACATGTCCCATGAAGGGACATGTCTCTCATAGTCTCATTCCCAATATAAATAAGAGAGATTGTTGCATTTGGAAAATACATACCATATACAATCACGACAGTGCTATTACATTTGCAATGATTTGGATAAATCAACAAGAATAACTGCTTGGTCATGAGGCCTTCTTTGTTTATTTATTTTTTTGTGTCAGTGGATCCTACCCATGATTGCCTCGATTGTTCATATCTTGGTATATTGTGAATGGCGAAACTTGATACATGCATCATTTGTTGTATGATCTGCTTGTTGATACTTTAAGAGCATTCTTGTTAATTTCTAAGTTATGATTATGTGTATCTTACTAGGGGCAACAAGTTAGCATACTTACATCCTTTGAAATATTTGGGTGTGCCCAGACCTCTCCAATAAGTATATTTCATTGGTTCCATCATAACTATGAAATCTACATCTATGTTCCTAAAGTTATCTAGTTTGTCTGAGAGTCTAGTCCATGCAAAGGAATAATGTCATATGTAATTTTATAACACATGATGCATACCTCCTTTAAATCAAACTAGGGTGTGCTCTATGACATAAACACAAGTGATCCCACTAAATCATGTAGTCAGGTTGCATGGTAGTTGAGTTGCATATTAGTTAGTTTCTTTTCTGCATTTGTTGTTTGAGACAAGGGTCCTATTTATTCACCCCTCCCCCTTCCTTAGTGGTTAGTTGATCCTATTGTTTATGTTGGACTCACACAAATACACAAAAAAAATTGTTTCATTCTGTTGCACTCCACCTCATATAGTACATGCATTTAAAGGTCTTGATTTTGTTATTGACATTTAGTTCATTCTACCTTGCTAGATGCATTCATTAAACTCATCAATAACATTCACTTACATTTAGGTTCATCCACCCCTAGTTACTATATAAATTCATTGCATCAACCACATTAATCATTAAATATGCATTGCATGTCAAATATATCTCATTAACCACCATTAATCATTAAGTATGCATTGCATGTCACATATATCTAATTAATCACCATTAATAATTACTCATTAAACATCCATTGCATATGTCCATATATACCTATCCATAAAACATGATATATACACAATAATCCATAAATTCATCGCATCATATACATACAAAAAATTAATGCTTGACATGCACATACTCCACATAGAACCTACATCATAAACATATTAGAACATCATGTAGTATAACTTTTACATAAACACACACATCCTGCATCACACATGTCAGTAACATAGTCTAGTCTTGTGCACACATAACACATCATAGAGTCTCATAACATCCATACATCATAAAGTCTCATAGTACATCAGATAAGTCCATAAAATGTCTCTACAAAATATCATATAATATCATCGTAGTACATCAATAAAATGATACATCATGAACCTAAGTGTTTCTATACATATGCGTCTCATCTAAGAAAACCTGTGTAAATCTGTATCCTATATAATCAACTCGATCAAGTGGCCCCTAGGAAGATGTCCCTATTATCTTGGCCTCCCCCAATGAACCTCATATAGAATCTCTCCCTGCTCCTCTAGCACTGTCACCTCCTCTATCTCTTTCTCTTGGTGGCCTCATAGCTATGAACCCTGATGACCCACCCCAAGTCCTCTTTGATATCTTGTGCTCTGAGTAAGGTGGTTGTGTTGGAAATCTCTAGGTCAGGTATTGAGAGGGGGGGGGGGGGGGGGTGAATCAATACCACAGAGATTTCACACTTATTCAAAAAATTAAACATAAATCAATATCTAGTAAATTACTTATACCGACAACTTATTTTGTCTTTTACCAATAGCTTTTGTAATGATTAACCAATAACTGGTTACATGTGAATTAAATATTCAACACATAAAAATTCAAACACTCAACATAATATTTTGGTGTCACAAAGAACCCTTGGTTAGAGGGAAAAACTACGGTGGGGATGATACCCACAACTCATCACTATAGTAATAAGGTTCCTGGTCAGGAGCTTACATAAGTGTCATCTTCTGAATGACTTCACCTTGTTAGGAGTGTCTAATACCCTATTAGGAGTATTGAAAGTCCTATTAAAGACTACTCTATTAATATATTTTATCCCACTTATACAGTGTTCACCTTGTTAAAGGATTTACAATAAGTTCCTAAATAGAACTTCTAAGTCTGGTTAAAGGCTACCCAATTAAGGGATTTCACATTCTTGTTGCTAAATTGTTAGGAATAAATCAACAAGAAATTTGACCTGTAAATGCTTTCTCCAAAAGATTTGTCAGATCTCGTATCACTCTTCTTCTACTTTGATCTCCTAATCTTTTTCAATAACATAGCTCTTCAATTCTATTTGTGTCCTATGATCTATATCTCTATATATCTATCTGACTATCTGAATCTATATCTCTGTCTCTATATTTCTTTCCTTTACCTTAGATCTCCTCTTATAGTTGCTTGCCTTGATTAGGGTTTCTTGATATTCCATAAACCATTTTTTCTAATTTGATGTCGTCCTGGTTCATAACCTTTTATTTCTTTCACCGATAAATTTTTTTGATAGTATCTCTCTTAATGCCGACAACACTTTCTATTTCCAATAACACTTCCCGATAGTCTCTATGCCGATATGTCTTTCCTTTCTTCATCTCTATTCTTAATGCTATTTTCCATCAATGACAATCTTATCAAAATCATCATTGATTGCGTGTTAATTATTTATAGAGGATTTTGTCAAGTAACAATCTCCCCTTTTGGCATTGATGACAAAACCTTTTTATTTACCTTTGTACTTTCTACAAAACCTTTCTATTATACTTCATCGCTCCTTCACAATTTTGTATCTCTCTCTCTTGGATATTTATGACTATAATATTTCTCCCCCTTTGACTACACTTCTCTCCTTTTCAATACTTCTCCCCCATACTAATCTCTCCCCCTTTGACAACAATTCCAAAGGCAAAAACAAAACTGTGTCCTTTGGGTGTCAACTTGTGTCTTCCTCTGCTAGAATAGTTCTATGCTTGTTCCTGATATTTAGCAACATTGTGTTCCATTGCTTCTTAAAATTATTTATTGCACTGATATGTCCTTGGTCTCTTATTATTTTGTCAATAGAGTCTTCATCAATGTTATTTTTTGGTGTACCCAACAGATCACTTGTAGCTTGAATAATTTTTTGCATTAAATCCATATTTATAGCTATTATGCATGATTCCTCAATTACTTTATTTCCTTTCTCAAATAGTTTCTTCAAAAAATTTGTTGCTTTGGTCAACATTTTTTTCACATTTTAAAGTTTCTCTAGTAGTATTCCTATTATTTATGCTAGCTTGTATTCTCTTTTTCCAATATGTGAATTTTGCTGTATCTTTTCTTGTATTTTTGCCTTTACTTTGTGATCATTTTCTATTATATCCACATATGTTTTCAATTGTTTCATACTTGATTCTTCTTCATCCACTATAATTTATGATAGTAAGCATGAAAATATTTGAACAGTCTTCATAATTTTTTTCCTTTGTTTGTCCTATTATCTTTTAGCTGCTATTCTCTCTTTGAGTTTCTCTGCATATAAAATTTGTTCCTCATAATGCATCTTTGTAGGATATCTCTTCAAGATTTCAAATTCATGTATTTCATCAAGGTCTTCTTCTTCTTTAGATTTTGAATCTATTTTTCTCTTTTGTTGTGTTGTTGTTATCATTGTCATATTTTGTAGTGTCCTTGCAACTTGTACTTCCTTAGATTATGTGATTTGTTATGTGTCCTTTTTCAAATCTATTATCTATTTCTTAATTATTTCTCCTCTTGCTATCTCACCAATAACAGGCATCATATCAGTAGCATGTGTTACATGTTCTTGTTCTGTTTCAGTGTCTGCAACTACAACTTCTGGTGTGTGTTGATCCTCAAACTATTCATCATCCTCATTACTCAAGTTATTATCAAATTCATCTTGTATTTTGATAGGTTGACTTGCTTGTCCTCCATCAAACCTTATCAAGCTATCCTCGCTTGTTGAATCTATGTCCTCTTCCTATTTATACATTTTACCAATTTCTGATTCTCGCTCTTCTGGCATTTATGCTTTAAAGATTTTTTTCCACATTTTCAGTCCTTCTTCTACTTCTTCATGTAATCCTACCAGTATTCTTGTTGTTATGTTCATTTTATAAAATCTCTTTTCATTTTTATTCATCAATTAATCAATTTCTTCAACATTTGTTTCTGGCTTTGTAAGTGTTAGGGTTCTTTCTTTGCTTTGTCTCTCATGTTCGACAACTTCATCCCATCTTATATTGATTTTTTCAAGTAGTTCCTCATTAATAATCTATCTTAAGACGCTTAGAAATCTAATGTATTTATGAAAGTGAAATACTATAGCATCTTCTATAGTTTTCTTATATTCTTCCGACCATTTCCAATATTTGATTTCATGTATTGTTCTGATAGTTTCATAATTTTTTATTCTGTTATCTATATCTGTAATCGTTCTTGGAATTCTTACTCTTGATGGTTCTACCTCAGGTTTAGGTCCATTTTTATTTCTTCTTATCTTTGTGATTCCTTTTACTTTTGATTGACTTCTTATATTTCTTCTTGGTGTAGTTTGTGTTGTTCTTGATCTTTTTCTCTTTGTCGGTGGCAGCTCCTCATCAACTTATTTATCGGTAGCTTGGCTCTATTTAGCTAACTTGTTCTTGATCTTGGCATATGTCTTTGGTATTGTTTTTGGTTTTTGTCTTTTCATTGTATTGTTGCTTTCTTCCTTTGATTTCTTTTCATCTGATGTTATCCTTTTGTATACTTCTTCATAGGTTCCAAACCAATTAGCTTCCATATCCTTAGGTTGGCTCAATAGTTGCTCAATACTTGTTACAATTTCATTCTCTTTTGTTTCATACCCAAATGGGTGTAGCCAAGATATTTGTGGCTCCACTACTTTGATTATACATGAATATGTGCTTTCTAGAAAACATATATCTTTCTTATATTTTTCAACAATATAAGGTGGTATTTGATTTCAATCATACATTCTTCCTTGAAATTCTTTGAAATAACTTCACATTACTATATTGAAATTACTTCCCAATTGTTCAATGTACTTATTAATCTGATGTATAACTGGTTCACTTAATATCCAACTTACTTTACTAATGCCTGGAAAATAGTTTTGTATATAGAAAAATATACATAAAAGTAGTGCTCCAAACTTTAATCCATGTTTCTTGATTTTCCTTAAGTTCATCATTAGTTGATTCTGCATCATTTCTGCTAAATCATATCTATTACCTTCAGTAATGATCTCATATGCAGCTTGTAGTGCTCCTCCCGATATATTATCTAACTGATTTTCTTGATAGATCTTGTAGCCAATAATTATTGATACAAATCTCATTTCCTTATCCAAAATGTTGCTCAGAAAAAAAGTTTTCCAATCTTGCTTGTACTTGACTAAACCTTTAATTTATGTTTTAGGATATAACTCCTTTACACATTTTCTCCCATTAGCTGATAATCTAGTGACTATAGATAATTTCATTTTTTTATTTCGATTTGTCTATCTTCTTCCAGCCAAATATAGTCTCCATGTATTTGACTCAATACACACTTGATCCACTTAGCTTCAAAATTCTTTGGCATGTGCACAATGTGTGTCATTCCTTTTGTTTCTAGATGCCCATACTCTTCATTCAACATTCCTTCCTCTCTGTATAGTTCTTGGTAAGATGACCTTATATCTTCATCAATAATTTCAGTCTATTTGTATTGAATAAATGATCTTACATCTTTTGTCAACATGATTCTGCATGGTATTCAGGATAATGCTCCAACTCCACTCGCATCTGTGATTTTCAAAGTACTTAACTGATATTTTAGTTCATCTTCTTCTGATCTGTCAATTAATACCATTTTCTCTATCATTGTGATTTTGTATGTTCCTTTTCTTATCCAAGAGTTTGAGTGTCTAGGGTTTTTAGTTCAATCAATCTATCTGAATCCTTTATGTAGAGTGAATTAGTGCAATGTAGTGTAGTGTTTCCTCAGGCTTTGTTCTTTATAGTGACTTTTAAGAATGTGACTATTTTACAATAAATATTGTTATATATAATGATAAGGTTTCCAATAACTATTGTAGTGAAACATTTATTGTAGGTTGATATTACCTTTTATACCGATAGTGATCTTAGTTCACCGATATTAATCTCATACTTAATACTTTTCATCATCTTTTCTATCATTGCATCTATTTTATGCTCAAGAATATTTTAGCTCAAAATTTAATTTAAGGGATTTCTCAAATAATTCAGTAAAATTCTATTTTCCTAAGCATTTACTTACTTGCTTAGTTTGTAGATGAATTCCCTATGTCATCCGACACAGGGTCTTACATTAATAATGCATTGTCTTCCTTCTTTCTCCATATCTTCTTCATTTCCTCTCTGACTTGTTCTTTATTTATAATCTTTTCTCCTTTGGTGTCATTGGTGGTAGTGTATCGATATCTACAGTATTAGGAAGCATGACCAAACTTTGAGAAAATATAACATGGTAGTGCAAATGGTCTCCATGGTTTAGTTCTTGTTTCATTGCTTTCTTTTATGCATTTTGATGCTAGATGTCTAGGTTTACCATAGTTAAACATGTAATGGAATTGTTTGTTTTTCTTCTCTGATAATAAATTGATTTCCTTGTTGTCAGTACCTTAGTTTTGCATTCTTTAGGTTTGTGTTTATAGTGATTACATTTGTAGCAATATCCATAGATTTTTTTCTAAGATGTTCTACTAATAGTTTCAGATATACACTCAATATCTTTATGAACATTCTTGTTTCAATTATAGTAGTAACCATTAAAGAATGTGCTTTTAGGAATGTTCACTTGTTTGCTTCTACAAATATTTGCAGTATGACCATATTTTCCACAATTATAATAGGTAGGCTTGTAGGGTTTCTTACCTTGTGTCTCATTGGATTATTTAGAAGTTCGTAGTCCAAATTTTGATGATTCTTTGATTTCCATTGTGTAATCATCGATATACCACAGTCTGGTAGTGTCACCTAGTTTTCTTTGATTGTTTAGTTGTTCATCAATTTTCTGCATGCTTTGTTCAAACTTTGTGAGTCTAGCATTGACTTCTTTTTCAACTTTCATATTATTTTTTAGATCTTCATTTTCTTGCTTTAGCTTATGGTTTTCTTATTGTAGTAGTTGAATCACATCACTGATACCTTTTATCATGTCATTTCTTGCTCAAACTTCTTCTATTTTTACTTGTAGGAGTAGGCATTTGTCTTTGATTACTTCTTCAGTATTTCTCTTTTCAATTTCAAGAGTTTCTTTGGCACTTTCAGTAGTCCTCATTCTATCAAGTAATTATGTCATTCTCAAGGCTTGAATTTCACATTCCTTTTTCATTTGATTGATTTCTTCAAGTAATTCATTGTTCTTTTTCAATAGGCCTTGTATAGCTGCATCAACTTGCTCAGAATTGATATTGTCTTCCAATAGTCTATCAAGGTCATCAAGGCTCATTTGTAGTCTTTCTATCAGTTCCTTTCTTTTTACACATGATTTCTTGAGCTTACTCTTCAAATCATGGATTTGTTCATTAGCATCCTCTAGGGGTTCCTCCAACTCTCTCTGATACCTGTAACTTCCCATCATTCTAGATCTACTCTTAAGCTATTAAAATTTCCTCTAGAGAACCAAATGCTCTGATACTAATTGTTGGAAAGTTCTAGGTTGGGTAATGAGAGGGGAGGGGGTGAATCATTACCACAAAGATTTCACACTTATTCAAAAATTTGAACATAAACTGATATCTAATAAATTACTTATATCGATAACTACTTTTGTCTTTTACTGATAGTTGCTGTAATGATTAACCAATAATTAATTACATGCAAATTAATCATTCAACACATAAACATTCAAAAACTTAACACAATATTTTGGTGTCTTAGAAAACCCTTGGTTAGAGGGAAAAACTACAGTGGAGATGATACCCACAACTCATCACTACAATAACAAGGTGCTCAGTTAGGAGCTTACATAAGTGTCATCTTCTGAATGACTTCACCCTGTTAGGAGTGTCTAATACCTTATTAGGAGTATTTAAAGTCTTGTTAAAAACTACTTTGTTAAGAGATTTTATCCTATTTATATAGTGTTCACCCTATTAAAGGATTTACAATAAGTTCCTAAATAGAACTTCTAATTCTAGTTAAAGACTACCCGGTTAAGGGATTTCACAATATTGCTGCTAAACTGTTAGGAATAAATCAACAAGAAATTTGACTTGTAAATGCTTTCTCCAAAATCTTTGTTAGATCTCATTTCACTCTTCTTCTACTATAATCTTCTAATCTATGTCGATAACACAACTATTCACTTCTATCCACGTCCTCTGATCTATATCTTTGTATATCTATCTGCATATGTATCTTCATCTCCATATTTATTTCCTTTACCTTAGATCTCCTCTTATAGTTGCTTGTCTTGATTAGAATTTCTTGATCTTCCATAAATCATTTTTCTAATTTAATGTCATCCTCATTCGTAACCTTTTATTTCTTTCACTGTTAACACTTTCAGATAATTTTTTTGATAGTGTCTTCCTTTATGTTGATAACACTTTTCATCTCTGATAACACTTCCTGATAGTGTCTATGCCGATTTGTCTTTCCTTTCTTCATCTCTATTCTTAATTCTATTTGCCAATAATGACAACCTTATCAAAATCATTATTGATTTCCTAATAATTTTCTATAGAGTATTTTGTCAAGTAACAGGTTGTCTCTTCTCTAGAAGTATTGCTTGATGGTATAGGGTCATATAATAGGTCACCTCTCTCCATGCCCTTGTGATCTCTCTCTGCACATCCATGCTCGCTGTCAATAATTGCCCCAACCCTGAAAGGGTCACTACTTGTCTCGCTAGTTCCCCCTCTCCTCGGTATGTCTTTGCTTGTCTCTGCCAGGTATCCCTATCAATTGTCAGTTGTTGGGTAAGTTGGTGTATCTATATCTACATCTCTGCTATTTGTCCCTATAATTGCACTATCTCCCCCTGTACCTCCTCTATACCTACACACATATTCATCATGGTACACTCTCCTGTATCTACTCATCCCTGCAGTATGGCTAGGTCTCGTTGCATACCCTTTGTACGAGCCTCAACCTTGTCTGCTTTGTCCCTCTTTGTTGCCACTACTACCTCTAACTATGTCATCTTGGCTTGAAGGATACCTATCTTCTCATAGTTCCCCTATCTCTCATCCCCTCTTGGTCCTCCTAGTCCATATCCTCATCCTCTCATAGTGGACCATGGGTTGCCTCATCTCTCTCAATCAATGTTGCTCTTGGGGTATGAGAAGGGCCACCTATGACTAGTCTCTACATTATCTCTCTCCTCCTCTTTATAGCCTATCTCTATAACCTCTAATTAAACCCTGGCACTGCTGCTGGTCTATCCTCATAATCCTCATAATCCTCCCCATCTCCCTCCTCACTACCCACCTCATCCTCCTTTGAATATGCCTCTACCACTCTTGGTTCTGTCAGCCTCATCAGCCTATGCCTATCCCACACGTTGCATACTCAACTATCACTCCTACATCTGCTACCCATCCATGTGCTATTGTCCGTGGCACAAGCTACATCCCTCTCCAACTACTTGCATTTCAAAGATCCACTTTGATCCCCCATATTGACATAATCTCTTTGGAAATGATAGGACATGGATAAATGTTTGGAACAATCTCTTGTATCCTACCAAACTATTTGCAAACCCATGATGACATGTACCTGACTATCTAGAATATCATCCTCCCAATCATCCAACAGTCTGTCCACACATATCCTAGATATTTTACATCCAAACTACCATCTTCTCTACCTATCTTCTCATCCCAGTAACCCCACACCTTGTAACCTTTGTATGATATCCACTCAAACCCTACTAACTCATCAAAAATTCCTTGCTAAGTCTCCATTGATCTCACATCTCCATGTGCTAAGGGTGGTCTGTACCGACATGCAAATGGCTTGTATCAGTGTCGTCTCCCCTCTCTTCGCAAAGGTCACACCACTGCAATGTGATCCTAGGCCCAAACAAGTAGCAATGTCACTCCTAGTCCCATTGTTCACTGGGTGTGGTACACACACATATGAATATCATAGTACATTTGTGCCAATATCATGTACCCCCAACATTACTCTACCCCCTCCCCCTCCTCTAGTATTTGGCTTAGTACCCTCGCCCATCCAATCATAAATCCATGTCTTGAATGGTTAGGCATCGACCTCCCTCCAATCACTCCAACTAAGTATAGTGTAGCCAGGGTAGTCTCGCCTCCATCCCCCCTCACCATGACATCCACTGTCAATCAATGGGTAGATTGTCTAAAGCTCTCCTCTAAGAAATCCTTTTCTCTCTCTAGCTAGTACTTAGGCATCTCTCCCTTGATTGGTACCTGTAAAATCCTCCACACATCTAATAAGGTCATTGTAGCCTTTATGGTGGGTAGGTGGAAGCTTGATGTGTCTGAATGTTACCTCTCGATCAAAGAAATCATAAGCACATTATGTGCTCTTATATGTGACCAATCATGTATATACTACAATTCGCATAGTGTCACGTGTCCCCACTCCAAGTTGGTCAACTACACTCGTAATGCCATCGTATTCAACCACTGCTCCTTCAACCTAATCCAGTAGTCTGACTCCTGCACCCAATCAAACTAGACAAATTTATTGTCAACCCTAGTCAACACAAACCCTCATCCCTATCTTACCTTTGTTATCCAATACCCAGTCCCTAAGAAACTTATCCCCCCAAGAGACTTCCCCCATCCTTGGTTGATGGGCAACCCTGATCAACCTTTGGGTGAGCGGAGCTGTCTGTTTGCTGACAAGTGGCCCCGATCCACCTTTAGGTGGGCGAAGCCACCCATCCACCGATAGACGGCCCCATTTCTCCCTTGGGTGGGTAGGGCAGATCGTTGAAGGGCCTCCTCCACCTTTAGGCAGAAGGCCCTGCTCCACCCTTGGGCGGGCGGGGTGATCCATCAACGAGCCTCCCCTGGCTTAGGGCGGGTGGACTCTCCCGCCCTTAGGAGGGGAGGCCATCCACTGGTGGATCTGTGCCACCCATGGAAGGTCCATGCCACCCTTTGGTGGTCACCTATCGACATCCCCACCATATTCCCTCCCTCTAAAATCTAAATCCATCGGCCCAATAATCTCACATTTTCATCAAACTCTAAAAACTTCAAAAGAAAAATACAAAAAATAAATAAAAATAGTAACATAACGATGAGTTTTTAACTTATCGGATCCCCCCTATTCACTGCTCGTCGATAGACCCGTACTCTCTCTCCTACTTGTTGTTTATCTCATCACCTTGTCATCTCTTTTCTCTTCTCCTCTCCTTGCTTGTGGTAAAAATAAACTCTTTTGACCCACTTTTACCCTTTTATAAGGGGCTTTTAGTGGGTTTTTTTTGCTTCTTTTTTACCTCTTCTTTTTTAAGTCATGCAAAGTCTTTCTTTTCCCCTCTTTTTTTCCGAATATTGGCAAAAAAATTTCTTTTGCCCCATTTTCTCAAGGGGGCACATTCTCCTACTGCTTTTTCCTCAACAAGTCCCATTTTTCCTTTGGGGCATCTATGTTTTCTTTTATTTGACGCGATGCCATTTTTGACACTGCATCAAAGAGGGGCAAAATGTAGACACCTAAATTTGTCCACTTAACATTAATTAAAATTAATTTTATTAATAACTCCAAATAACATTATAATTAATTATATTTGTTAGATTCATCTATTTATTTAATTAAATAAATTCACTACCTATAGTATTTAAATTAAATTTAAATACTCCCCCTAATCTATTAAACTTAATTTCTTACATGTTTCTCCATATTCTCCTTTTAAATCAATTATTTATTTATTTATTCCTCCATGTGCTTTATTTCTACTAAACCATGATTAAATTAAATTTTATTTCATTTAATTTTCAACCTAACCTAAATGCTACCCTACACATATCACTTTCTATCTAATGAGCCTATTTATTAATTAATTAAGGTTAATTAAGCTAATTTTCATCTTCCTACAAAAATTAGTTCTAATTATTTACTCACACATGTGAGCAAATAATTTAAAATTCACCTTTTCAAATTTTTTTTAAAAATGGTTAAACAAGGCTTCTTACATTTTTTGATGACACTTCTTACACTTTCCAAAAGTGTGAAAATTGACTTTCTCTTACACATTTCTTACACACACTTACACATGTGTACTTGGAGTACATATTGACCATTCACATCCCAAGTTGCTCACACATGTGTGAGAAATACTTGGGCTTTGCATGATTTATGTGTCTCCTTGGTGGCACCTATGTGGATTCCACATAAATGCCACCTCACCCCATCCCTCCAAAATCCTATAAATAGGACCCTTGCCTCAAGAAAATCATCCTACCTTTTGTCCGCTTGGTATTTGATGTGCATAAAAAAATAATTCTCCATTTGATTTATCCATGTTAGTTAATCATGTGCATCAAACTCATGCATATCCAGTTTTGGTATCCAACTCCTAGATCCAAAATGAACATTAAAATCTGAATCAATATTTATTGGCCTGGATGATTAAACTTCTTTTCTTGAGACATCCTTTATTGATCCATTCATATGAGAATTTAACATGCTCTTTATGTTAGATACATATACTCCCATGTTCTGCACATCTCCTCTCATTTGATATATATCCCCCTTTATTGATTGAATTTCTTCCTTAACCTTACTTATTTTGTTATTAAGAATCATATCCTCACTTGTTCCCTCATTCTCATTGCTATCTTTTCTTGGTGTGGCAAAATTCCTTTTTCCCCTTGTAGCAGGCCCCATCATGATTGAAAGTAATAATTTTGAAATAAATCACACAAATGAAATATAGATTATCTAAAACATGGTAGACTCTTCAATAACCTTCTCAAAAACCTTTAAAAAATTAGGAAGAAATTCACTAAGATTTGAAAGATATGTGCTTTACATTTTTTTTTTTGCAAAAATCCTATTTCTGCAATAACTCACTCAATTCTCCTATAATTCCCTTAAAAATAGATTGAAGATGATTCAATATGGTCTTCGACTTAATTTTTTTGAAAATAACTCACTCAATTTTAAAAGATAAGTGAGTTCCAAAACGACCTTTAAAATTGATGGGAAAGTCTTGCCTTACAATTTGAAGATCACACTTTGATAACACTTGTGATGAAATAACTTGAACAATAGAAGATATATTCAACAAAGACTTCATACTAATATGCTAGTTCAAGGGGTCGACCTCCTAATCCACTTTGAGGGGGATGCATCCAATAATCTTCAATAAGAATTCAATACTCAATATACTAAAATAAGACTCACTACCTCCTATATATACCCTCTTTATGCCTAGTATATCACCAAAGACCAACATAACTATGACTATATACCTAAGCATATAGTTGACCTAACTAACTAAAAATAATGTAATAATGTTAATATGACTCAATTAGGAATTAAGGTAGCCACAACCAGACTACTTGTAACCATATGCACTCTAGGATTAAGAGTACAATACAATCTGCCGATGACAAATACGTCAACCATAAATGCAAACTAGTGACAAAGCTCATGCAAAGAAAAAGAGTATAAATGACCTGGAATACGAAATGAAAGAAGCTGACCCTAGAAATCAAAACAAGTTAACCAAATGAAAAATGGGCTTGAGATCAATGATAAAGCCTTGGCCAATAGTAAGGACCCTGACACCAATAGTAAGGACCCTGACCTTTGCAAAAATGATTAAAGCTTTTTAGATGTTTGACCATAATACGTCAGACAAACCATAAATAGCCAAAAGCTAACAATTAAAAAAACACTAGGAAAATGTGTGTGAGGGACAACATGCCCAACCACAAAACCCCCATGGATTGATGTGTTGAGTGCACATGACCATTCAACTAGATGTGCACAAACATGGGCACAAAAGTGGTGCACCTCCAAATTCTATACAATGATCAATAAGAAAAATAAGTCTCAAATATCAAATCCACCAAGCTAAACAAAAGTCACCCTCCCAAACAATAAATTACCAATCTAATAAAGATATCCACACTTGTAGAGTGACCATAGGAATAAGATCAACCTTGTAGTGAATGATGCATCGGTCAACTGCAAAAGGAGACTGATCACTTAACAAAGAATGATACACTAATCAAATGAATGACATCGATATTAATGCCCAACCAATCAAAAAATATGCTAACAAACTGAAGATTGCACCTAGCTAGATATAGGTCAACTGCAAAGAGTTTGCACCATCTACAAAAAACATCATCTGTCCAAAGAAGGCCCTAAAAATGGCTAACTAGACAATAAGTATGAGCCTCCACAAATACCATGTTGAGGATATATGGAAGGAGAGCAAAAGGAATTGCCTTACGAATAGTAGTGAAAGTGTAGGCAATGAATCATAATAGAAGACTATGGTTTCTATGAAATGAAGGGTTTTGGTAAGCCTCCAACCAAAGAAAAAAAATGCACTTAGGCTAATCACTAACCAATAAAGGCAAGGCTAAACTTGTCAAATCTATGACCAATTAATAAAGCCAATCAGTATGAATAAAATGCCTCAACACAATAATTAAGGCCTTCACATAAAAAGAAAACTGCTCATTCAAAAGGACATCAACCAATATTATCAGGCCTACCAAATATAGTTGTTGGAACCTGCAAAGTGAAGTACATGGGTGATTAAGATAAAAAGTCTTGAACTCACTCCACATGAGCTAAGCACAATCTTGACACTACAAGAATCACCATATAATAGTAAAGTACACCCAACAAAAGAAAAGTGACTTGCCCAAAATAAAACACATGTAAAAAATAAGAACAAAAAATATTTTATGTACCTCATGCTTGGGGAGGCCATATGATCTCTCTAGGCATTTTTTTTTGCTTCATAAACAAATTTTCTAAAAATAAGAAGATCTATACTCAAATTTTGTTAGATCAACCTCCTAGATGCAATTGTTATTTCCTCTTCACCTCTAACTACACCCAACAAAAAAATAATCCAAAACACAACTCTCTTGAAGGAGTCTCCAAATCTAGAGCTTTGATACAATGTTGGAGTAATTAGGTGACTCCACAACACCCAAGATCACTGAAAGTCCAAAATCACTTCCATAAGAAAGAATGTCAAGAAAGATTGCTTCAATAATGCAAGATTGATTGAAATGATTAATAGAGCATATAAAATCTACACGAGTGACCTTTCTTATAAAGATAAGGTCACGAGGTATGATGTCAACTACCCTTGATACAAGTATTAAATGTATGATGCAAATATTAAAAGCCATGTGGCCAAAAATAAACAACGAGACATGACCCTATTTTAAGGAATGTTTAAAATGTCACCTAGGATAACTAACTCAAGCCTCAAGTAAACATAATACATGTAAATAAGTCCCTAATAGGAACTAGTTAGGTAGAAGACCTTTACCTGGTACTAAACCTTACCACCAACACTTTTAACATACATAGGACTAAACAATAAATAGCCTATGATGTAATTATCCTAGCCATCTTCAACTCTTGTTGTTCAATTCTTTTTCTATACAAGATGATGACGAGCTCTCTCAATTTCTCAACAACCCCCTCACTAAAACATTTATACCAAGGACGAGTTGTCAAGACATTAACACAATTTCTCCTAATGCTTGTGTAAGCATCACACTTCAAAATGAAGTGTCTTTTAGATTTTATTGCCCCATAAGTGCAAAAAACACACACCCTTTCTTTTGTGGTCTCTTTTAGCCTTTTCCACCACCCCGTTTCACATTAGAGTTGATGAGAGTTAGTTCTTAATTGAGCTAGTTATGTAATTCTTTACAATATTTTGCAATATTATTATTATAGGATTACACACATTGCTTGTAATTAGATTATATGCAGTGTCTTGTCTTTGTTTTTATAGCTTTTATTAGAATTTTATTTATTCCCATCTTTTATATTTTTTATTCTTCCTTAACATTTGGTTATTTTAGTCATCATTTTTTGGTTCTTTGAGTTTTTTGGGGTTTGCTCCTTGTTTATGCTTTATTTTCTCTCTTTTAATATTTTATTAATTTTTAATTATTTTTTAATCCTTTTCCTTATCTCACTCATCTTCTCTCCTTTATAACTAGTTCCACAATTCCTACTATACACTTTCCTCTTCTTGATGATAGACCATTGAGTGTGATCCAAAACATTGAGCAACAAAACATACATAGTGCAAACCAGAGTTTTTGCATCTTATCTAATGGACTGTAAAAAATTAATACCAAGTATTGTGCAATAAGAATTTTGACTTTTGTGAGGGTATACATCTTTATGTATGCTTTTTGAAAAAGATCACAAGTGAGATTGAACTTCTCAATATAATATTTCTTTTTCTCCCTATCATTTTACTCCAAATATGCTCACTAAATTTATTTATAACAAGAGCCTTTATCTCTTTGTTACCAATAAGAATAAATTTAACTTCTCTCATAAAATTGACTTCATACCATACAACAATATTACAAAACATTAATTATCATATTCCATAAAATTTTAGAGTGGAATTGAGATTGTCAAATCTCAAAATTGACATTTTCGATGTTTGTGTTCAAAACATGAAACCGGAATAGGGATTTGTTAATTCCCATTTACCCCTAAAACCAACATTTGAATCTTCCATCTGAATAGGTGGAATTGGAAAATCAATTCCAATCCTACTTAAATAGGAATTAGAGATAAAACAAAATTTATAATATTTTGAAATCTGTATGCAAACAACATTTTTGATCTTCTCATTATGAATTCGAAGTGAACCAAACCCCATTTTCGAAATTTAAAATTTCCATAATTGTCAAATACTTATTTTCGACAACCAAACAGACCTTAATACTTATTTACCTTAACGAAATATTCCATTTGATTACCATTAGGTAAAGCCTAGGGAAAAATTATTTTCCTTCGATATCCTCATACGGTAGTATATTTTTGTATCCACCCATCAGCTTGAACGGGTCTTTTTAAGGTTGCGTGTTTTCCCCTGGTCAAAAGAGTAGGTCAATTCGGCGTATTTTTAATTCTTCAAAAAATCCCATAGAAGACAATGCCCCTGCAACTACTTTTGAATTGAAAAAAATCAATTTATATTTGTCATTTACAGATTTACAGCACGCAAAAGAGAGAGCCATGGGGCAAGCATTTCGCAAATTATTCGAAAATATCTTCGGCAACAAGGAAATGAGGGTAAGCTCCTCCCATTCTTGGCAATTCCTCAAACCCCATTCTGAGAAAACTGTTATTCATAGAAAATGACGAGTTACAGATTTTGAAAACAAAAGGAGAAAACCCAATTCGTCAATTTAGTATAATGTTTTCTATTGTAAAAGCTTAGTGATCCCATACGGAGTACAATTATTTGATATACCTGATTAGATCTGAAGTAAAGTGTTTTTCTTTATCTCTCTTTTTTTCCACCAAATTGTCCTTGTTTGTTGGGAGGGGAAGTACAATTACTGGTTCAAATTTATCTTTAAATTAATTTATTGGACAGACTATACAGAATTAAATGCAGTATGTCACTTAATATTCTACATTAAGATGCAATTGGGATATTCGGCCTTGGTTTTTACTTAGAAAGGTTTTTGCCTGAGCTCATCCCAATCGACAAGTTTGACTTTACGTTGTTATCTGGCTGTAATGCAGCAAACTCTTTTTATTTATTAAGTTATTAATAATAAGATTTTCACAGATCACTGCAAATTTGGTATAAATTTGTGTAAAGTGTCACATGGAGATTGAAGTTTCCCTTCACCATGGTACATAATAACAATCAAGATTGAGGTGCATTTATTTTTCTTAGCAAATCTGTGCAAATTTTGCATTAAGGGTGTGTTCCAGTACCAAATATGTGGAAGTTTATTTTAGTTGGAACAGGTTTGAGTTACAGTGCGACTCCCTAAGATGGTGTCTCTTCTTAAATGACCATTACTAAAAGAAATATTTTGGGCAAGGCTATTGATTGTCTTTAAAAGATGGCTTCTCTTTCGGAGTACTCGTAATTTGATCCAGGATGTGCTCTGGACCATGTTTGAAGTTTAACAAACATGGGTAACGATTGTATTTTCCGGACTTCAACTCATGACGAAGATTTGTTAGTAAGGGCCACTATACAGAATTAAATGCAGTATGTCACTTAATATTCTACATTAAGATGCAATTGGGATATTCGGCCTTGGTTTTTACTTAGAAAGGTTTTTGCCTGAGCTCATCCCAATCGACAAGTTTGACTTTACGTTGTTATCTGGCTGTAATGCAGCAAACTCTTTTTTTGTATTAAGTTATTAATAATAAGATTTTCACAGATCACTGCAAATTTGGTATAATTTGTGTAAATTGTCACATGGAGATTGAAGTTTCCCTTCACCAAGGTACATAATAACAATCAAGATTGAGGTGCATTTATTTTTCTTAGTAAATCTGTGCAAATTTTGCATTAAGGTTGTGTTCCAGTACCAAATATGTGGAAGTTTATTTTAGTTGGAACAGGTTTGAGTTACAGTGTGACTCCCTAAGATGGTGTCTCTTCTTAAATGACCATTACTAAAAGAAATATTTTGGGCAAGGCTATTGATTGTCTTTAAAAGATGGCTTCTCTTTCGGAGTACTCGTAATTTGATCCAGGATGTGCTCTGGACCATGTTTGAAGTTTAACAAACATGGGTAACGATTGTATGTACCGGACTTCAATTCATGCCGAAGATTTGTTAGTAAGGGCCATTCTGGAATGCATCCTATTTTAAAGATTTGTAGTTATAAATATTGCTCAAATGCACCTTATAATCATTATACCACAACCTTAAATGATATCCGGTGGAATTGTGGGCTGCTTGTTGCAGTGGGGAGATTTGGGCCTGGGTCACTCCCTTACCTGTGTAAACAATCATGGAGTTGAGGAATGTGGGGGGCTACTGATACATCTGTTTGGTCACAATTGATGGAAATTGTCTATTCAAAAAATGCCAAAAAAAAAAAGAAAGATTATGACCAGGAAAATTAAGAGTAGGTCATGCTTAACTTTTCTGCTCAAACCATTCAAATTGGGGAAAATTGATCCATTTTCCACAATTTTCTTTGATTGGGTCTTAGGCTATAGTCCCATGGAGGAGAGCTACTTCAAATTTCTCTGGGTGCTGCTGAGAATTTTCAGGAGTTTATGTCAATCAGGTGGTCTAGCAGTCATCGTTAAAGTTTTAGTTTAGAATTTTTAGGAAACTGGTGAACCCATGGAAATTTTTAGCAGCAGGTATACTAGAAAACTATAAATGCGTTCTAATGATCCCACGTGGCAAAACAACTACTAAATTGATGGGGAAAATTTCCAGCCTCACCTCAAAGGCAACCATTGTAAGGGTGTGGTCCTGTGGAGGGGCCTTCCTAAAAAAATTCAGTGGGTGGTGCTGAGATTTTTTAGGATTATTTTTAAGTGGGAGATCCCATGAATTTTGTGAATTTTGTAGTGGAGTTCATGCTTAAAAGTTTAAGCTCCACAATTTATGGAAGCTGATTGTCTTATCATTTTTTTAATTTTGCATATTTAATTCATGTGACTAAATAAATAAATAAATAAAATTTTGCAACCACTATAAGGGTGTGGTCCTGTGGAGGGGGGCTTCCTAAAAAATTTCAGTGGGTGCTGCTGAGTTTTTTTAGGATTATTTTTAAGTAGGAGATCCCATGAATTTTGTAGTGGAGTTCATGCTTAAAAGTTTAAGCTCCACAATTTATGGAAGCTGATTGTCTCATCATTTTTTAAATTTTGCATATTCAATTCACATGACTAAATAAATAAAAAAATAAAAAAAATTATTGAGAAGAATTGAAAATCTTCATATGATTGACAAGTGGTAGAAATAAAGCATAAGCTGGCAGGGAAATTTCTAGCCCCCCACCTTTTCCACCCACTCAAATCTGCAGCTGTAAAAAGTAGGGGCTGCTACTTTTGAGGAAAATATTCTAATTAATCCTCTAGCAATCTTATTTTGACTTCTTGGGACTTCCCTCTCCATAAAAATAGATCTTGAAGCCCCCCTCATGAGACCACACCCTAAGTCTGAAAATTACAAAGTAAGGGCTCCTGGTGCATAGGATAAAATTCAAATTTATCTTGTAGCAGTTTTTCCACCATTGAGTTTTATGGAAGTGAAGGTTCCATGAGATGAGGGAAAAGCTGCTACAGAATAAATTTAGGAGCCTTATACAATCAGGTGGTCCATTGATTTCATAGGAGCAGCTAACTGCAGTGCTATGCTTTCATATTTTTACTTTCCATTCCCACAATCTCTCTTCCTGATGATGGATCACAGAGTGTGATCCGAAATGTTGATGCTAAAAAAATACACACAATCGAATCCAGAAACTAATATTGTATGCTTTCCTTTTTAATTTATCCAGAACTCATTGACGAAATCCTAAAAATGCAGATGACTTGCAATGGGGTCACATGGATTGAAAAACCTCTAAAATTTTGGCAGAAATTTTCATCCCCACCCCACATGTGGCCATTGGAAGTCTGAGGGCAAAAGAATAGGGGCTTCAATTTTCCGGGACAAGATTTCAATTAATCCTGTTGCAATTTTTTTCCTCGTATCATGTGATCTGTCCTGCAAGATTTGAGAAGTGGAAGCCCCCTCAATGGGACTGCGTCCTTAGAAATTCGAGCAATTGCAGCTTGATTGGGGCAAAGTGGGCTAAATGGGGACAGCAGATATGCAGCTATTGCCCATTGTTTTTATTGTCATATAATAACATAGGATACATTTGCAGTTTGCCCCTGGAATATTATATAGTGTGTGCACACCTTATACTTTAGGTTGGAATCTCTTTTATGCATTCATTGATGATGACATTCAAGTCACCCTTCGAGGAGAGAGCGATGAGGTTCCCTAACACCGGCCTCAACCACTTTATGCACCCCTAAACGATAGATAGTACCCTACCTATATAGGCAGGCAACCCAACCTAAAGGTATCGGGGAACACAACTCGAAGAGAGTTCTATAAGAAATATGAGCGCATAGATTCACCAACGCCCTTGTATGTATAATTGTTGGCTAAAATTGCTAGCAGCAATAGTTAAAGCAACAGAAGCAGTTGACTCAGTAGTTAAAGTAGCAGTGGTTGCAGATAAGGGGCCCCTATATGCACTCTTAATTTGAGCCTGAGATACCTTTGGCCTTTGCTATGTTGCTCAAATTGATTCTAGTAAATTAAGTCTCAAAAGTAAGGACACCTCCCTCGTTATTCCTTATAAGAGCTCCTGCACTAGAGAATCTAGGAGTCTCCTTGGAACCTCCATCAAAATTCAGTAAAAGATCACCCATTTGGAGGGGACACCATTTTCCCAAGTCCTTCTTGATTGAAGTTTTAATTGGAATACTATCATAATATTTTAAAACTTATGATCATTTCCTCAAATAGTAATTTCTCTTTGATTTTCTTCCTTGGATATAGCCATTTTTAGAATTGTAATACTTTGGGAGTTGGTGACATACATTTCTTTTTATAGTTGTCCAATTTTTTTCCTTTGCCATTGAATATTCTACGATTCCTTTCATGCCATAATATCCTACTATGAGACTTGGGGCCAAGTCCTATATTTCTTGAAGAGTGACAAAGTGTTTAGAGCAATAGAACATGACCATGAGTTGAAGAAATCATAGAAAGATCTTCCAATCACCTGTTAGAGATTAAAACTGTCAAAAAAAGGTCCCAATATGCCTTTGGCAAAGTCACAATGTAGGTTTAAAAGAGAACAATTTTCTTCTCCAAATTGACAAAAGGGACATTGACTAAGTCTCAAGAAAACTTGCTTTTGAAGTTGATCCTAGGTAAGGATCTTAGAATAACACATAGCCAAAGAAAGAACATAGCCTTGGGCCAAGCCTTGGAGGCCCAAATCTTTATCTAGAGAAATTAATAGGTGGGTTATCTCTCTAAGTCATTTTTAGCACCCTTCACCAATAGAGTACATACCTTTGTTGTTCCAGATTTAACCAAAGAATTCATCTTTTTGGCTCCTGATTGGTTTGACACTTTGGAGAAGAGACAAGATGCACAACCAAGCTTTAGTTGTAACGTTGGGAATCTTTGGTGGAGATTCCATACACGTCCTCTTTTTGCCTTCCCATTTGATCTTCAAATGGATAGCCAACCTATTGAGCTCAAAGTTTTCTTTAAGGGGTTGACTATAATCCAACAATTGTCTTAGAATGCTGTCTTTCTACCATTTTAGATATTCTAGAAACCGTATAGTGTTGTTAGATATTTAACCTCCTTCATTCCTTCCTAGATAACTAAGCCCCTAGGGAGATTGTGTGAGAGAATACATATTAAATTGTTCACAAGGAGAGACTTATCTTTGAGGATGGTAGCCCAAGAGATGAAATTGCTAGTTGTGAATCTCCTAATAATTTGACACTAGGTCCTAGTTGAAGAGTCTAGTACCCTTGAGACCATGACCTTCTTTACTAATATTGGCACAATTCTTATTCCATGAGACAAGAGGGTACATAAAATGCTTGCTAGTACCTCTGAACAAAAAATTCCACACGACAACAATGATTTTGGAAGTGATGCTCCTTGGGGCGACCATGCAGAAAATTTGTTGATAGGGATGCTTGAAAGGCTGCCTTAAAAAGCATGATCAACTAATGGTAGAAAGCCATCTGCCATCCAAGATTTTAATAAATCTTTCTAAATCAGAGAGCTAGAAGTGTTTATTGTTTCCCCAACGAAAAAAGGAAAGCCCAAGTAAGAGTTAGGTAGAAAACGTTTTTTTGAAGGAAAGACACTTATACATGAAATCCTATTTTTTGTGTAGGGCTCCCTATATCCAATTAATAATTCAGGCCGAGTGGATCAGCTCTACAACTCAGAGATGAATTCATCCTACACTGAGCAACCTTTAATGGAGTATAGGATACATTAAATTGTCAACCAAGCAATCGTAAACTTGAGCTGTGTCTACAATGTATGTGCCTTAGGGGAGACTCTAAGCTATTCTACCAGCTGTGTATAGAAAATTAACTGAATTGAAAACATAACAGCACTGAAAGTAATTCTATCTATACAGCAGTTGCTATAGGAAACTGAAACTTAAGCTGCAAGTTTTGCCAACTAGAACTGTCTAAGATGCAACATACCTTAAGTGGCCCTTGCTTGATTAATTTGCATTCTCTCACGAGTGGATTAATCAATTAAGTGCTTAGAACTTCATGCACAAGTAACTTGCATCATTGAAACTACAGTTTCCTGCTTCATATTAAAATAAAACTAGCACTTGCACCAACAAGGTGCAATGGTTACGCTGATAGCATGTTATCCTCTGTGTAATGTAATGTAATAAAGGGTGGCAAATTTTGGTCAAGGAAGTCGAAAGAAAATTGAAATCTAAACTAATAAAATCATATTTGTACTATAGCATAAATCATCAAGTGGGAATGTAACCAACATCCAAAAGTCATTTAGTACAAATTAGTAACACAAAGATTCAATTGTGTTATAAATACCATCCAATATGGATTAATTTTAATCAAACCCACATTGCCAAAGGTCAACTAGAGCTGATTTAAGTCAATTGATAGAGAATCAATTAATGATTGTGTCATTTGTTCCCAAGAAACATAAATTGTCAATGAAATAAGAGAGAATTGCACGAAAAGAACATTTATTGTCATATTGCAATCCAACAATCTAAAAACTTTAAAGCAATACAATGAATGCACATGCCAAAGAAATACCAATGACCAAAGAGCATGAAAACTCCATCAAAGTAAGTCATATATTGTAACTCTTCACTTATAGCAATCAAGGACTGCAAATGGGGAATTCAGAAAACAAAAAAGCATACAAAATCCAATTTCCCTCTTCACTTTGAAATTATAAATAAATTACATCAAAGAGCCTACAATAACTGCTAAGCAACCTCCTCCTCCTTAAAAAATAAAAAACTTTATTATAATACTTTTAACTGGTTGATGTTGAAAATTTTAAAAAAAATAATAGACCAATTTGGACAAGCATTTGATATCAAAGAGCATTGTGAAGAAATTCATGATACATCAAGAATTATGACTGAGTGCAAGTTAAGAGTAAAAAGAGAGTTTGCAAGATCAATCAAGATGTAATAAGAGAGCTGAAGGAGATATTTTTCCATCTTTAGCCCTGTTATAACATCCTACTCTTATCACATTCTATGATAGGGATCTAAAAACATTGATAAAAAAAAACTCACATAATTAAACATACAGAACAATTAAGTCAGAGACATTTCTACTGAAACTTACTAATTGACAAATTGGGCTTACTAAGAGAGAAACTTAACTCCTCCATAACCTGGCATCCTCATTACTCAAAGATTTCTAACTCCATATCGATTTGAAGCTGCAATCTTTCAATACAATTCTTTGTGCAGAAAAGCTAGGAGTAAGCTGACTATAATAATGGTAGTATAGTAATAGAAATAAAGAAAATATGAATTTAATTGCAGTATACGTTCTTACCATTGAGCTTTCACTATCATAAGATCATTATGTTTCATCCTATTTATATATCTAAATTTGAATTTTTTGGTACAACCCTCATCCACTAAACCTGCATTGCATGGCTGCATGCAAATAAAATGCAAACAAAGCTTACATCGTTAGGGTAAAATTTAGAGTGCTTCAGTAGTTCATAGAGTTTGAGAGCCTTGCATTGCATATCCAACATTCATTGAATTCCATGAGACCAAATTTTGTTGAAACATTTTGTCACATTTTTCGTGCCTTTTGTTCACTTCCACATCTTTCATACATGACTATCAGGGAATTTAAGACTTCTGAATCTGACAAAATTCCACTTTTGAATATTTTTTAATGAAAATCCATACCATGTTCCAAAGTTCCTGTCCTAGCACAAGCTGGGAGAATGCTGACAAAAGTTGTAGAGTTTGGTTTTACACGTGCCAATTGCATTTGCTTCAATGTCTCCAACATCCTTTCAACAAGCCCATTCTTCCCATATGCTGCAATCATTGCATTCCACGAGACCACATCTCGTTGAGACATTTTCTCAAACAGTTCACATGCTTTCTTTATAGTTCCACATTTGGCATACATCCCTATAAGTGTATTTACAACTGTAACATCTAACAAAAATCCGCATTCAATTATTCTTTGATGGAAGTCCACGCCCTGTTCCAAAGCTCCCAATTTAGCACAGGCTGGGAGTATGCTGGTAAATGTTGAGGAGTTAGGTTTTATACCCGCCAACTGCATTTTCTTAAAAATCTACAAAACCCTTTCACCAAATCCATTTTCTGAATATCCTACAATCAAAGCATTCCATGAAACCACATCTCGCCGAGGCATTTCTTCGAAAATGATTAAAGCTTCAAGAGCTCCACTTTTCGTATATCCTGCAATCATTGCATTCCAGGAGACCACATCTCTTTTAGGCATTTTTTCCTTTCTTTCCATATGCTTACACATTTTGCATACATGTCTACCAAGGCACTGGCTACTACAACATCTAAATAACCTTCACTTTCTATTATCATATGATGAATGTCCATACCTTGTCCTAGAGTTCCCATTTTAGCACAAGCTGGAAGGATGCTAGCAAAAGATGTGGAGTTTGGCTTTAGACCGACAAATTGCATTCATTTAAGTGTCTGCAATGCATTGTCCACAAACCCATTTTGAGTGTATCCTGCAAAAATTGTGTTTCATGACACCACATCTCTTCCAAGCATTTCTTTCCAAAACCTCAAAAGCCTTATCAAGAATGCCATTTTGCATGTATCCTGCAATTACAATATTCCATGATAGCACATTTCTTTGAGGTATTTTGAGAAACGAGTCTCGTGCCTTGTCTATGTACCCACAGTTTGCATACATGTCTATCAGAGCATTCGAAATAACAACATCACATAGAAACCCAGTTTGGATTATGCATCAATTGACTCTTATACCCTATTCAAAACCTCCCAAATTAGCACAGACTCGCAGGATTGTGGCAAACGTTTAGTAGGAAAACCCGTTTGCAAAGTATACATAGGTGATACTATCAGACCTTTAGAGTAGTCAATATAGACCATAAATACAATATCTAGATCACTTATGAGCTGTGAATGACCAACAAATATCCACCTACAAACTGGGTTGAGAACCCATTTAATGCCTCTGCAAGGAGACCAAGAAACGTGAGCCATATGTTCGATCTGGGAACCCTTCCAACTCTAAAGTAAACACCGTAAGGATCATCTGATACAATGAGCAGTCAGAAATGGAGTCTTGAAAAGCTTAAGAGATGGGTTATCGAAGAAAATACTAATTGTACTGCAGAAGCACCACATGCATAAAACCTACAGATGGGTTACTGAGACCATTCCCTTTCCATTGATCAATCATCATTAAAATACAAGCAGAGCCTCATAGTCCCCACCACCCTCTGATTCTTCCTTCCCACCTGAACCCGTTGATGCAGGCGATACCGATCCACCCGATCCGCCCTACCTCTTATCCGCAAGTGTTTGATGAGAGATCCATCCATCAAGTCCTTCTACTGCCTCTTCAAGATCATCTTTCCACTCTGAACCCGCCGGCCGATTAAACGTTGGGCTCCGAACACGGATATGTATGCCGAAACCTAACTATATCTTCTTGGGGGCCGGAAACTGATTCAATGTCCCTAGCCCTCTCATCAAATAGTGGGGCAGTCAAGTGAGGAATAGGATCCCTTCCCGCTTCAGTCGTTAGTCAGGTGGGTGGATCACTAGCATTTTTTCCTTCCCTGCAAAATCCCTATTCTAGATTGCAAAATTAAGTTTGCATGAAGCAAGAAAAAAACCTGTTTCCTGAATTGGGTATTCTTCACCTACTCCTCCTGATGCTGCCCACAATGCCTACAGACCCCTGAACTCGAACCCTACGCTGCCCTTGTTGAAAAACCAAGGTGTTTCAAAGAAAAGGAAAAAAGCGTGTGTTCTTTTCTAACAGAGACAAATACAAAAGATCAATTAGATTGATGAACAAAACGAATGCTTTACTCTCCATTTATAAGGAGGGCAATGGGATGGAGAGATCGTTTTTCTTGGAGGTCTCCGAAGACACGTGTCCGCCTACAAAAGTCTTAAAAAGGAAAAAATTGCTAATGAAGCAGTAGAAAAGGAGAGAAAATGCGCGGAGATGGAAATGGAAAAGGGAATCTTTGGTGGTTGCTTTGGGCGAAATAAGGGGCACGTCCCCAAAGAGAAGGAATGAGCGCATCGTTAATGGTGGCACATTAATTATTTTACATGGACTTGAAGATGTGTTTGCTTTATTATCAGGAATAGCAGAATGTAACCTTTTGAACAGATGGAATTAATTTGAACCGGGAAATAATTTGCCACCAGTCTTTTGCTGATGTCTGACAGTTTTCCGTGTCTGTCAGTTTTCCGTCATTGTGGTTCCTACAATAAAAAGCCTTTCGGCTTAATTATTGCTGCTAAACATAATGATGATGCAACCATTCAATTATCTACCATCCTTTGCTTGTGTTAATGTTTGTAGCTTCAGTCGTATGATCATTTAGAATACATATAATATAAGTTGATTAATAATAATATATATATTATATTATTATTAATCATATGAGATTTAATATTCAATATTAAATCTATTATTCTAAATTAATAATTGATTGATGAAACATTATAAGATTAATTAAATGAATAGACATGTCCCGTGAAGGGACATGTCTCTCCTAGCCTCTTTCCCAATATAAATGAAAGAGAGATTGTTGCATTTGAAAAACACATACCATATACAACATAGGCAGTGCTATTACATTTGCAGTGATCCTAAAATCTCAACATGGTATCAGAGCCAGACTGCAGATGTAGAAGATTATGAAATTAATTTAATTTTGCACTCCTATTGGTCGATTTATCCAGAAATATTTACGGTGTAAGCCGTGAAGGCTGTCTCTCCTGCCCCACAGGATATGAAAGACATTTAGCAAGCTGTACGTTTTCCTGAGATCATAGGGATTATTATCGAAGACACCAAAACTTCTAACATTTCTGTATGGATGCAGAACCTGGAGATATTTGAAATAATAATTGAAGCAAAGCATTATTATTGGCCAACATAGCTGGGAATGGTATATCGTTCATTTCCCATGAATGAAGACATTGCACACGTCGCCTTCTACTCACAGTGATATATCTAAATTGGGCATAAGAAATATTTAATGAAATAAAAGAAATCATTTCACCGGCGACCATTGAGTCTTATACTTCATTTCCGTGCGCTCCTTTATTCTGTTGGGTGATAAATAAATGACAGGTCCCGATGATAATAAGAGGATATCGAGGTCTTGTAGTTCCATGGATATTATAGTCAAGGCCCTTATCGTTCATTAGTCAAGTTAATGACCAAGTTGTACAGAAGATCAATGTGCATGTCATTACAATCTATCGAGTTGTTTGAAGCAAGATATGAGCATCATGTCTACCGCTCATGTCATTATTTATGGAAGATCTCCGTTGGAAATTGAAAGACCCAGTCAATGGAGAAGGTGTGACAATTGCAAAAGATGCAGACCAGTTCAGGTTGCTTTGGATACTCCAATATACCGAGCGCCTTGGGTTGATAAGCTATAGGAGGGAAGATACTCTGATCCCAATCAAGGATCAGTAATATACTTGCTCACTAAGTGACAATGAATAGGATCAGTTTATCGACATATTGAGATAAGGGAAATTCAGTATTATTATGGAGAACCGAAGACTAGCAATATTAATTCAATCCTGTCTAAGGAACACAAATAGAGTCATAGTGTTAACTATCGATTCAAATATATGTGTAGAATCGACCATATTAGTTTGCCGAATTCATATCAAGGAGAAATGATTATTCCAGACTACTGGGCATATTGTCAACAAATATATGATGAGTGACCTATTTCTACAAAGCATATTTACTTCAGCATTGACAACATATTATGCTAGCGTGGAAGGATACATAAGACAAAATAAAGATAAGACAAGGTTCGATTTCATATTTTTGAAGATTATCTTCACAATGATAAGTAAAGGCAACAATATGGAGTCTATATAAGTGACGGGGATTTTTCCGAGAGCAGATTTTTGTCTCTGTCAACTTGTGATTTCACTTGGGTCTCCTGGATCTCAGGAGAGTTCCAAATCGATGATGATGTGAAGCCCATGAATGCTTCTAGCATGGTCAGTGTGGCGATACAAAGGATGATTTGTGTAATGTAGCATCTGGGTGTTCATTGGTTTACAACCAAATTTACTCCTTTGTTGGTTTGTAGAATGTTCTCCTTACAGGTGTTGTAGCTAGCTATCCATTGTGTGGATGAGTCGGGGTTCAACAAATATAAACATTACCATCAAAATACTTGATGGTACATAAAGAACCATCGATTTCTGCTTGGTTTGATATAAACATGGTATATCGTCCACGATTATTGTTGGGCACTTGGAAATTACTCTCCATCGGCTTTTGGGCCGATTATTATTGAGATTCTGAGATAATAGTTGAACTCATGTTAATATGAAATGTTTGAAGTGCCATCAATTCTTCTAACGATGGCTCCTATAATATTAATCCTTATTATTATAATATAATATAATAATATTAAAATTAACATTTTGAGGGAGTATGACAATCTATTTGAGGTAACCTTGGACAAAGAGGTTAGAAGGTCGATATCAAATTCAGAAAGAGTCTGACATTTCATCTGAAGCAACCTTGGACGAGGAGGTCAGAAGGTTGATATCTACTTCAGAAGGGAGCCACATTATCATGAATGTCTGGTGTTGCCAAGCCTGGGGATAAATCCACAGTTTATTACATTCACTCATGTTGGAATCAAACAAGTACACTTGTGTACGAAAAATTGCTCCTGTGGATAATGTTATGATCAAAATTTCAACATGTTCATGTACCAGATGATGAGAGTCTCTTGAAGCAAGATATTTTCATGATTGGGGCCATGTATGGTTTCGTAACAGAGGGAGCTACTAGAGGATCTCCAAAAATTGATTTTCAAGGATCTTAATCATTTTGATTTAGAAGGGCAAGCCATATCGAGATGGCTTCCCTAGTGACCAGGAAATTATAAAAAGCCAAATAATTGAAGCAAAGCATTATTATTGGCCAACATAGCTGGGAATGGTATATCGTTCATTTCCCATGAATGAAGACATTGCACACGTCGCCTTCTACTCACAGTGATATATCTAAATTGGGCATAAGAAATATTTAATGAAATAAAATAAATCATTTCACCGGCGACCATTGAGTCTTATACTTCATTTCCGTGCGCTCCTTTATTCTGTTGGGTGATAAATAAATGACAGGTCCCGATGATAATAAGAGGATATCGAGGTCTTGTAGTTCCATGGATATTATAGTCAAGGCCCTTATCGTTCATTGGTCAAGTTAATTACCAAGTTGTACAGAAGATCAATGTGCATGTCATTACAATCTATCGAGTTGTTTGAAACAAGATATGAGCATCATGTCTACCGCTCATGTCATTATTTATGGAAGATCTCCGTTGGAAATTGAAAGACCCAGTCAATGGAGAAGGTGTGACAATTGCAAAAGATGCAGACCAATTCAGGTTGCTTTGGATACTCCAATATACCGAGCGCCTTGGGTTGATAAGCTATAGGAGGGAAGATACTCTGATCCCAATCAAGGATCAGTAATATACGTGCTCACTAAGTGACAATGAATAGGATCAGTTTATCGACATATTGAGATAAGGGAAATTCAGTATTATTATGGAGACCCGAAGACTAGCAATATTAATTCAATCCTGTCTAAGGAACACAAATAGAGTCATAGTGTTAACTATCGATTCAAATATATGCGTAGAATCGACCATATTAGTTTGCCGAATTCATATCAAGGAGAAACGATTATTCCAGACTACTGGGCATATTGTCAACAAATATATGATGAGTGACCTATTTCTACAAAGCATATTTACTTCAGCATTGACAACATATTATGCCAGCGTGGAAGGATACATAAGACAAAATAAAGATAAGACAAGGTTCGATTTCATATTTTTGAAGATTATCTTCACAATGATAAGTAAAGGCAACGATATGGAGTCTATATAAGTGACGGGGATTTTTCCGAGAGCAGATTTTTGTCTCTGTCAACTTGTGATTTCACTTGGGTCTCCTGGATCTCAGGAGAGTTCCAAATCGATGATGATGTGAAGCCCATGAATGCTTCTAGCATGGTCAGTGTGGCGATACAAAGGATGATTTGTGTAATGTAGCATCTGGGTGTTCATTGGTTTACAACCAACTTTACTCCTTCGTTGGTTTGTAGAATGTTCTCCTTACAGGTGTTGTAGCTAGCTATCCATTGTGTGTGGATGAGTCGGGGTTCAACAGATATAAACATTACCATCAAAATACTTGATGGTACATAAAGAACCATCGATTTCTGCTTGGTTTGATATAAACATGGTATATCGTCCACGATTATTGTCGGGCACTTGGAAATTACTCTCCATCGGCTTTTGGGCCGATTATTATTGAGATTCTGAGATAATAGTTGAACTCATGTTAATATGAAATGTTTGAAGTGCCATCAATTCTTCTAACGATGGCTCCTATAATATTAATCCTTATTATTATAATATAATATAATAATATTAAAATTAACATTTTGAGGGAGTATGACAATCTATTTGAGGTAACCTTGGACAAAGAGGTTAGAAGGTCGATATCAGATTCAGAAAGAGTCTGACATTTCATCTGAAGCAACCTTGGACGAGGAGGTCAGAAGGTTGATATCTACTTCAGAAGGGAGCCACATTATCATGAATGTCTGGTGTTGCCAAGCCTGGGGATAAATCCATAGTTTATTACATTCACTCATGTTGGAATCAAACAAGTACACTTGTGTACGAAAAATTGCTCCTGTGGATAATGTTATGATCAAAATTTCAACATGTTCATGTACCAGATGATGAGAGTCTCTTGAAGCAAGATATTTTCATGATTGGGGCCATGTATGGTTTCGTAACAGAGGGAGCTACTAGAGGATCTCCAAAAATTGATTTTCAAGGATCTTAATCATTTTGATTTAGAAGGGCAAGCCATATCGAGATGGCTTCCCTAGTGACCAGGAAATTATAAAAAGCCAAAGGTTTGCGATTCAAATGATGTAGTTCCATGTATGTGGGCTAGAAGATTTTTTATGCAGATATCTAGGTCATGATATTCCTAGATAGAAGGATATGTTGTATGTTATTGCATTCTTCTCTTTGAGAGAGAAGTCTAAGGTGAAAGCCCTTGTTTCCACCCTCTGGGATGAGCCATGGTGGATCCACCCTCTGAGATGAGTCAAGGTGGATGTCATGTGTGTGACTCCATGACTTATGGGCCCTCCTATGAACATTGGAGAAAGGTGACAACTTTTTGACAATGAACACTTGTATTTGATTGATGTTGTGAGGTGACGACTTGCAACATCTCTGTCATGATGGATATCATGTGACTTGATATCCGTGGACATGTCATGATGGTTAGGATCTCTTAGACATCATGGTAGATATCATAAGGCTGATATCATTAAATAAACCATAGATGATTTAGAGATCTTCATGGTGGATATTATGTGACGTAATATCCGTGGACATGCTATGATACTCATACAATATCCATATGGTAGACATTATGTGACTTAATGTCAGTGCGCATTGCGCATACCATAACTGGAATATATATAAGGAGAATGTAATGTTCTCGAGTATATTATATCCTTTAGTATCACGAGTTAGGTGATACTTCATATCACGAGTTATGTGATATGTGATACTTTGTATCACGATTTAGGTGATACTTCATATCACGAGTTATGTGATATGTGATACTCTGTATCACAAGTTAGGTGATACTTCATATCATGAGTTATGTGATATGTGATTTGTTAGTATCTCCATGGATCATATTAGGATCCTTCTGAACGTAGTATTACATATTAATTGGACTGTATGAGACATGTCACGTCTCTACTTAAACTTAGTATCCATATGGAAGACATCATGAGACGTGATGTCATTGCACATACCATAGATATTTATGAGCTATGGTGAATATCATGTGACTTGTCACTTGATATTCCTGCATATACCATATCTACTGATATCACAGTGAGGTGATATTTCCTCTCTTTCAAAATTAATGGATTTATTGTGACTTGCATCTTGATGGATTTTATTTTCTCTAGCTAAGAGGGAGTGTTGATGTTTTGTGTAGCTATGGTGAGGGTCATAAGTGTTGACATGGGAGACTACTACACATTCTGTTTGATCATCCTCCCTAGCTAAGAGGGAGTGTTAATGTTTGTAGCTTCAGTCGTATGATCATTTAGAATACATATAATATAAGTTGATTAATAATAATATATATATTATATTATTATTAATCATATGAGATTTAATATTCAATATTAAATCTATTATTAATAATTGATTGATGAAACATTATAAGATTAATTAAATGAATAGACATGTCCCATGAAGGGACATGTCTCTCCTAGCCTCTTTCCCAATATAAATGAAAGAGAGATTGTTGCATTTGAAAAACACATACCATATACTATTAATAATTGATTGATGAAACATTATAAGATTAATTAAATGAATAGACATGTCCCATGAAGGGACATGTCTCTCCTAGCTTCTTTCCCAATATAAATGAAAGAGAGATTGTTGCATTTGAAAAACACATACCATATACAACATAGGCAGTGCTATTACATTTGCAGCGATCCTAAAATCTCAACAGCTTGATTACATACTTGAACTATAAGATAATTGACTCATCTAACTGAAAATAATATCTGTCCCTTCATTCCTTCAAAACAGGAAGAGGATTACTCTTCTAAGTGATGCAAACACTATCACTGAAAAATAGAGTCCTATTACAACTTTTTATCTAACCATTTGGAAAAGAGTTTGTTTGAACTCTTTATGACAAAACTGATTTGTTGGTGGGCATGAACAGATTATAATTCATATCCAACTTCTTTTCAAATCAGAACTTGAAATATAATTAATGGTAGAGATTGGATTGAATGTGCTGCCTTTTAACTCGCCACTTTTTATGTCAGTCAACTTCTGTCACGAACAACTCACTCCCTTTTGTGACTTTCTTTAAATGCTTTCTGGGTTTTGTTCCCCTTCTTTTTAGCTTTCCAAATCATTTTGAAAATTGAAATTTCATTAAGGAGGGAAATATCCCCGTTTTACTGAAACTGCTTTTTGACTTTCTCTCTGCACTTTTAGTAGTGGATGCGTGTTGATAGCTGTCAAATGTTTCTCCTTTTTAGCTGCATGAATGAGTCAATCCTTTCAAAAATACTTAACATTTAATTACCACCATTCATCATAATATATTACCATAATTTAGCATCAATTATCATAGTCAATGCTTCATGGGATTATGCAAAGTCTAAAAATGAATTGGAATGACATTATAAACATGGATAAAAGTGTCATAAATAATGAAATAAATAGGACAATATATAGGCTCATCATTTGACTATTAATATTGAGAAAGAAGATTTTGATTTTTCTTTGGTCACTCATAGAAACAATTTTTTTTGGTAATATCCAAGGAGGTCTCTTGATTGCTCTACCATTTTTTGATAGGGCAGCAAAGGCCATAGTAACATCCACAACTTGTTGCTGGGGACATCCTTAACCATGGAGGAAGCTTGTAAACCTTTCAAGGAGCCCATGTTCTTGAGAAGACCAATATAGCTTTATAGAGATTCTACAATTATAGTAAAGAGATAGGGAGAAAGCAAATCACCTTGCCCTAGCCTACAGAGGTGGAGAAGAAACCTCTAGAGCAATCATTGATCGACACAAAAATTGGCAGATAGGTAGAGCTAACTTCTTTAATTTCAGCTGAAGTCAAATTTCTCCACAACTCCACCAGAAAAACTCCAATTGACTCTCTCACAAGCTTTGGAAGTCAAGTTTCTTACTCACATGTAAAGAATAAATCAACCCACAGAGAATAACTATTCTACCTACAAATTGTTTCCCTTTCAAGAATCCTTCTTGCTCCTCGAAGATGAAGATAGGAAAAGGATTTTTTTAGTCTATTGGTAATCACTTTAATAGGAGTTTGTACATAGTATTTCAGAAAACAATAGGTCTAAAATCATCCAGCTTCACATCTTTCTTCTTCTTTGTTATGATTCTAAGAAAGGTGGTATTAAGAGATTTTAAAACTGATTTAGAATCCTAGGTCTTTGTTGTCAAGAATGAGAGTTTGAATCTCAGCATTTCTTTCTCCAAGTTAGCTTTTTCTGGAATTGTTTTTTTGAAGTCATAAGGATTCCGCTCCTTCAGTTTGATTTTAAGAGCTCTCTGTTTCCTGCTGAAGCTATACATCTCAGTACCAAAGTATGCATGTTAATCTTTCCACAAAGTAATAACAACACGATCAAAGTTTTTCTTTTAACATGAAAGAATCTTGTATTCATGTTCCTCTCTTTTGAGCATTTTATCCTATATTTCTGTTCCAAATGATCTCACATTTGTAAATTTCATCCAATTTGATAGTAACCATTTTTTCTTCTTTCATGAGAGACTCTAGGTTTGCATTATCAAGGAGGAGATTTTGAATTTCACTAATTTTATTCTCCAGGCTAGTCTTTTTTTCGGAAATTTTGTTTTGAAGTTGTGACAATTTGTGATGTTCCCTTTTTCAAATCAGGTTTAATAATAAATAGATAATATTTGCTATTACTAGTAAATAATCAAATAATATTATTAGTTATAATGATATTAAATAATCAAGAATAATTATTCATTGTTAATCAATAATAGTAATATGTTATTATTATTATTAATAAATATAAATATAAAAGCAAATCATACATATAAAATTTGGAGTAATCCCAGGCATACGGATTTTGTTGTCTTGCATTTTGTCACCACAAAATGTAGGTAACAGTACGAAACTTTTGAACTTAGTTTTGTGTTTCTCTATGATGATTCACTATTTAACTAGCCAATATCGATCGATCAGTTGATCTCAATTTGATTAGTGAATCCTTATGCTGAAGGTTTTCGTCAAGTCTTTTCCATTTTTTCAGTTTGTCTTCCTATACTTGATTTTTGAATCCTTTGGCGTCCTTTGGTGTGTTTTTAGTTGCTTTTGGTCTTTTTGTTTCATCCAATCTCTTGCTTTCGATTTTCC
Source organism: Chamaecyparis obtusa (assembly GCA_027943335.1). Classification (NCBI taxonomy): domain Eukaryota; kingdom Viridiplantae; phylum Streptophyta; class Pinopsida; order Cupressales; family Cupressaceae; genus Chamaecyparis; species Chamaecyparis obtusa. The sequence goes on from BSBK01000660.1 coordinate 307,831, forward strand.
CTTTGATTTGATCTATCGCAGGGCTTAATCGGACTTGTCAATCAAAAGCTATGGTCATTTAAGTGCCCAAAAAGTGGACTCTCCAAGCTCAAATGCATATTTAAAAAATAGATGTTATTTTCTATAGTTGAGTCGCACTTTTTGAAAAATATAACATAAAATCAATTTATGTTATGTTTTTAAGTTACTTTATCACTTAAATTTATCATTTAAGTGATAAAAGTGCACTTCATGATATATTTTGACTTTGAGTTGCTTTTTAATATTTAACTTAAGTGGCTTTATTACTTTATTGTTCTATTTTAATGTTGAGATTTACTTTATGTTTTAAATCAACATATAAGTTAATATTACTTTATAAAATAGTGTTTGCACATTATATATTCATATATATTGTGTTAATAGTTATTTTGGACCCTTTAAGTGATATTACACTCAACATTTTAAATAGACATATGCTTAATTGTTCACTTAATTTGTGTATAGCAACAACATGTCAACAATCTCCTACTTTTTATGCAATTGCATCTCAAGAGTCCACTTTACATGCAAAAAGGCTAAAACTTGTTTTAAAATATGTCTTTACATATATGCGATTCCTCTTCAAGAGTCCACTTTGATATAAATGTCTTCTTCATGTCTTTGCAACACATGCAATCATCCTCTAAGAGTGCAACATGCATTTAGAAGTGAAAAATAAAACATAGTCTTTACATCTCTAGAGTGAGACTTGCTTGTAAAGACACAAGTTAAGTTAAAAGCATGTTGATGCAAGTTTAAAAATACATGTAATTGCACTTGGAGAGTGGGACTTACATGCATATGCCTTCCTAGAATGCGTTTTGGCTGTGGGTTGTATTAAAGAAGTCTTTTTATGCCAAAAACGTGACATGTATATGCACTTGGAGAGTGTGTTTGGGCTGGGAGTTTGTCTCCAAGTCAATAACATTCAAAAACTTGACATGCGCTTGCACTTGGAGAGTGCGTTTTGGGCTGGGAATTGCATGAAACATATTTACATGCCAAAATAACTTATGCGCTTGCATCTAGAGACCACGTTTTGACTTAGAAGACCTTTCCAAGCCAAAAATGTGATATGTTGTTGCATCCCAAAAGTCTGTTTTTGCTTTGCAACATCATTCAAGTCCAATGCAAGTAAAAACGTAGCATGCATTTGCACTTGGAGAGTGCGTTTTGCACTAAGGGCATCATTTTATGCAAAAAACGTGACATGTGAATGCATGTGGAGGCTGCGTTTTTGCTTGGAAAGGTTATTTAAGTCATTTACATGCCAAAATAACTTATGTTGTTGCATTCTTAGAGTGTGTTTTGGCCGGAGGTCTTCATTCAAGCTCAAAACACTCACAAACATTGCATGTAAAAGCATCAAGAGGCTGCGTTTTTGCTTAAGACTCCATTTCAAGACATTTATTTGCAAGATAAACCATGTATGTGCATCTCTAGAGTCCGTTTTTCTTCCAAATACATGTGTTTTCCATCCAAGAGCAAATGTTTTGCATTCTCAACCCAAAACGATTTGTGCAAGGGCATCATTTGAATGCATTTCCATTGAAAATGCCCAGCAAGATTGATTGGAAGAGTTTGCAAACTTGTTTTTTGATCAAATGCAAGTAAAAACATAGTTTGTTGTTGCATTTTGAGAGCATTCTTGGCAACTTGAAAATGGTCAAAGGTTTTTGAGTTGTTGGATGCAAATGCATCTCTAGAATCCGTTTTTGAAGAAGACAAAGACATTTCAACTTCTCTTTCTTCCATTTTTGGCTCATTAGCTCCAAGTAAGTATATGTGTTTGATTTTGTTTTTGTTTTTCTCTTATTTTCCTACAATGTTGCATTTTATGGCTCATTTGTTTCCATTTGTTCAAATGCATCCCATGAATTTTGCATTTTTGTGTTTAAATAAGTTAAAATCTTCACTTTGTCAATGCATAAAATCACCCTACACTCAAAAATGAAATTGCATGTGAAGATTAGTTTCAAGTTTTGACATGTTTGAGTCAATAGCAAGAGGTATGTTCTTTGTTTTGTTTTGTTTGTTTCTTTGTTGTTTGTTTTTGAAGAAAGTTGAAATCATTTCCTCAAGAATGCAAGTGCATCCATTCATGTCAATTCATCATTCACTTTCCAACACATGTAATTGCATTCCTCAAGCCCATTACATGTAAAAACATGTCATTTTCAAATACATGTAATCACCTCTCGAGACTGTTTTTGGTAAAAGGTCACTCTTTTTAATACCAAAATTACCATTTACACTTTTCCATGTCTTTTCAACTTGCATTCTTGTCCATACATATCAAAGCCTCATATGCAATCCACCTTCACAAGTCCATTTTTGCTCCTATTTGTCCATATACATGTGCCATTCATTTCATTTCTAGCCAACATGTGTGTTCTATGAGTATCTAATCAATACTCCGAATACTTTGTTCTTCATAGATCCATCATTGTAAGCCAAAGCTTAATCCTCTCATGGATCCAATCTCTTCAAATGATGTATTTTCTCTTTGGAATTTCCATGTTGCAACATAGGATATGTTAACACCAACAAAAGCTAAAGGAAAAATGAAATATCAATATGATAAGGAGCTAGCTCATTCTACAGCCTCACTCATTTCATCATCCTTGGATCAAATTACAGATATAAGAATTAGCTATGTTGACATGACCAATTTCTTGCAAAGGCTTGAAAATCCTGCCAACAGGGAACTACAGCGCATTAAAAGAAGTAATATTCACTTGATTTCTACTTTCCCTATGGCTTCTCTAGAACCTGATTTTGTCTTTGAGTGTGTGCGTCATTTCAATCCCAAGGGCAAAACAGTCAAAGATGCAAATGGAAAAGTAATTTTCAGTTTGGATCCAGATGTCATCGAACAAATTTTCAAGATTCCTCCAAGCCCTGAATGTGCAGATTTGTCTAAGGACATATCCATACAGCTGTGGAACTAGAATAAGACAGATTATCAAAGATACATGAATGACTAGTGGTTGGTTAATAAAAGGTCAAATTTCTCCAGATGGCCAAAGACAATACACAGATCTAACTTCTCTCCAGAAGTCAATGATCTAATAACACTCCTTAGTAGAATTTGTGGCCTCAAGGATTCTTGTAATTTTGAACCATGGATGTATACGTTTATTTTTCAAATTCTTGAAAATAAAGAACCAATTTACTGGTGAGAACTTGTAAGCACAACATTGTGTGAACAGGTGAGCCATGTGGGTACATCTGTACCTTTTTATATGAATTCTTATTTGGTCTACATTGCTGTAGCCATGGGAACCTTTTCTAGACTCTCCACTAAAGGTGATTGATCATTGATACCCATTTGGGAATATCATGATCAAATCACACTTACACAGAGCAAATACCATTACAGGAGAGTGCAAGATGCGTTTTTTGGGCATTTCAGGTGCTAGTTTGATAAAGATTTGGCAATCAAGAGACTGTCAGATGAAGCTTGGGAAAAGGTAAATCAGTTTGGTTGCACCTTCCTGCAATTTCCAACTTTTACTTACTTAAGAGTGGGTTATTTCCAAGGAGAACCCTATACCTTGCCAAGATATCCTACTGATAGAATCATCTTCATGGAGATGGCGAGATAGCTCATGGAGGTGCAATCATATCAACATAATCTGCATAGGCCGGGTTTTGGTATCACCACTGCCAAACCTCTTCAAATTGGTCGATATACACTTAACCCAGCGTATAAGGCAAAAGCAATGGAAGTAGAACTTTAGCTTATCACATTGAAAAAATTCAAAGCTAGGTCTGACTTCGATTACGGAGGGATGCATTTAAAAATCAAAAGAGCCTTCACCCATGTTCATCGCATGGAAGATGTGTGGATTGATTTACGCACTGAGGTGGATATCATGAAAATGGATTATTGCAGGCTCACCTTGAAGCAAATCATTGATCTTAACATGGTCGAAATTCCAGAAGGATTTGAGATCGAAGATGATGGCCTAGTCCTGGATCTTGAGTATTACAATACTCAATTTGAAAAGCTTGTTCCTTTTCCCATTCAATGGCAATAGAAAGAAGGGAATTCTGTCTTTGATAGATTCCAATCTATTTTGTTGAATACCAATAAGTTGCTGAAAGGTAAAGACCTCAAGAGAGTACATCCAAAGGTTGGGGTAGATTGCAATCATTTTGGCCCTATTGGAAAGAAATCTCAGGTGGAAATCAGAAGCAAGGATGAGTCTTCTTCTTCTCAACCAATTAAAGCTATCAAATTTACACTCAGGGGAGAAAAAAGATCGAATCCACCCTTAGGTCCTATTCAAACACCCCCGCGAGAGGAAAAATCAGATGAAGAAGAAGGAGAAATAATGATCCTATCTCCTCCTCAGTTGCCAATTAGCAAGGATCCATCGAATCAAGAGGAGTCATTTCTACACATGGTAGATAATGATGTGGATTCATTTTCTATTGTGTTCACTCCTGCTCTTGCTATTTCAGAGGTGAATATTTCTGCATTTCCTATCTCTTCTGCAGCTCCTATCCTCACAACAGGACATTGTGAGAGTCTAGTCAATGTTTTTGGTGACTTTCCAGCTCTTATGGAAGGTCAAGTTTCCCAACTTGATACTTCGGTTGCAAGCTTTGAAGCATTCATGACAGAGTCATCCCAAAGAACACCTATGGCTTCTACTGTGTAAACGGAGGCATGCACTATGACGATAGAGATACGATCAGGATCAATGCCTACCACGATCACTGTTTCAAGTCCAACAAAGGAGGGTTTCAGTTTGCCATCCTGGCTGGGAAAAATCACCATGAAAAGAAGAAAAGTCGCATTACCCTAGGAAGATTTCTCTACCAGGAAGGGTAAATCCAAGAGCTTAAAAGCCAAGGTTGTCTCGAGAATCATTGTTGATGATGAGAAAACCAAATATGCTGAGATTGCGGAACCCCTGGTAGATAAACCAGCTGAAGAATTTACTTACTCCAATTATAAATTCACCAAGGTTGAAAATGGTAAACAAACACGGCTGGGATTTATGCAGGATGCGCAAGATGCACTCTCAAATGTGTCTAAAGAAATCATGAGCTTTGGGAGAAGAACTTGTTGAAGCAAGAAAATGCTCGTCTTCATGAAATCCTTCATCAACAAGCATCTCAATTTGTCACCATTTCATCACAAACGGCTCAGGTGAACAGGAGAGCGGAAGTAGTAAAGACTTGGCCTGAAGAAGTTGTTTTAGAAGGAGTCCATTCAATAAAAAATGCGCACAAAGTCCTTGAGCGTATTAGAGAGATTGAAGAAAGGCTCCACGACATGATCACTTCCTTTAGCCAAGATATCAGTAATTTGAAAGAAGACTTAGACACCTGGGAGCAAATGGAGGACAAGGATTTAGATGCTCTTATCACATATGATATCGTTCCATCCAAAGACATGTTCTACCGAAATCAAGGGCTTATGGATTACAAAGTTCAGGGACTAGAAAAGCTTTTGACAAAACTACAAGAGGAGCTAGAAAGTTGCCAGGCAGTGGAGCAAGATATCACTAGTAGTCTCAAGCAATTGGGATGTGAAGTTCTTACCAGAGATGATAACCTCTTCACTGAAGAAGAAATGACTACATGGTATACTGACAGGGTTAATGCTGATTTCAATTCTGAAGAGTTTGGAGCACTTACAATGAACAAATTTGCTGCATATAAATTTGTGGCAAAGCACTTGAAGGATTCCCTTGTGGACGATTACAAGGTTGTGAAATCAGCAGGTACAGGTGCAATCAGAATTGAAGCCATTTCAGAGACCATGAAGATTTTAGATCTTTCTCTTATTCATGATTGTATTGCCAAATTTAAGGCTTTTCTTGATAATTTCAAGGATTAATTTTCCTTCCTTCAAGCTTTCTATTTTAGTTTTCATGCTTTGTAGATTGGAGAAGATGAATTGCATGCAATGCAATTACATGTAATTCGATTGCATGTCCTTATGACATGTAATCCAATAATTCTTCTCTCCTAGTTTTACTGGGTCAAAGTGGTTGAGTTGCTCCCACTTTTTCCTCCTTTTTCTCATTTCTTTTCCTATAAAAGGAATGAGCCTCTCATTGTAAATCCCATCTTTATTTTATGCGAGAAAGCTCTGCCAAACTTGTGCAAGCATAACTGTGATTGTGTAGTATTATTTTGAAGAAAAATAAATAGAAAGAAACAATTGGAGTTGAAGCTGTGATTGAGTGCAATTGTGGTGAATCAAATTGGAAGCTGTGCCTACAATTTGGTTTTACTGTCTTTTTATTTATGTGATTCTTGTGTTTTGTTAAGAGCAATTTGAAAACTAGAAACAATCGGAGCCGAAGTTGTGACTGAGAGCGATTGTGGTAATATAAAACTAGAAGCTGTGACTGTAGGTTATATTACCATCTTATTTTCATGCACTTCATTAGAATAGTTAGAAATTTTCTACTTCTGGAAGTCTGTGTGCCCCAATGGTAGAGGTATTTCTTATAAAATAGAGAAATAGGTCTTAGAGCCAAGCCGATACTCTTTTCAATCAGCCCGCGAGTTGCTGTTGGTTTATTGGTATCACTGTTTCCAGATTTTAGATAGAAGTGTAGTTTAGAGATTAAAGCTTTGCCCATTACTCGTTCTTTGGGTAAGTGGATTCCTTCTTGAAAGATAAGAAGAAGGAATATTTGTAACATCCTATTTTGATAATCTCTTTACTTCTTTCTTACCTTGAGTTGATCCAAGGAACGGTGAGAAGGGGGAGCCTTCCCTTTAAGGTAGGAGAGACATTGTCTCATATGCTGTGGCTGGTATTGCTATTTTGTAACTAGATTTTTCCCCAAAACTGTCAGTTGCAAAATATCCACCCAACAGATTTAATATACAATTTATTAATAATAATAATCTAATATACAATTTTTTAATATAATATTATTAGCAGCAAACAAAGTAAATATGAAATTGCTACGTGTAGACTACGACCTCATTCACATGGTCGACGGTAGCCTAAGACAATAAGCCCTTAACTCAGCATTGACTAACTTCAATAAAAGACCATTAAACATGGCACCATCCAAGTACTATGTTGTAAATATTGATTATTAAAGGCAGCGCTGTATATGAGAAGTTCAAAGCATTGTGAAGAGGTACGTTTACTGGTTGTCAAAAGACATGAAGGTAAGGCGAGCCTTTTGAAAACAAACCTCCCAACATATAAGCGGAGGTTCAGATCATTGAAGGAGACCATTGGGGCAGAGAGAATAAATCACCGCGGGAGAATACAGTGACAGTAAGGAATTACTGGTATCCGATCAGGAAATAAGATATGTTAAATATCATTCTCTAATCATTGTTCCAGCGGCATTAAATCTCATTGGATAAATATGTATATATGTATAAGGAAACATGGATGAATCAGAGATCACCGGTGCTTATCGATTTAGAAGATAATTTGTGTTCTTCAAAAGGAAATAAATTATATTGCTGGCAAGCAGCAATGAAGTAATACTGATCACAGATTATTATATCTGAATCTTCTTGGCATAAGATCCTGTACATGTTCGAATATATATATACACACATACATATGACTAAATTAAATAATTAAAAGATCAAACATACATATCTGAACGATCTATAATAGATATCTAAAGATCTAATATATCTGAACTATAAGAATTATCTAATACGTATAAATATTATATATCTATATATTCTATAAGGAATAAAGAGTCTTTATATAGCCTATTATATACATTACATGTTAATAAGGATGAAATTAGAATCATCTATATATAGATGTATATATCTGAAAGATCTAATGATGTATCTGAAATACATATCTGAGTTATTTATATGGACTGATTTAATATATATATGTATATTAATAATATTCAAATCAGAATTATATATATAGTTTATGATGTATTATACATATATAGATATATGTATTTAGCAAATATATGTACATCCGTATGTTCATATATATATATATTTAAGGAGGATATTCAGATTATAAGATGAAGCTTTATACATCTCTATGACTGGTATGTACAGTATTATAAATTCTGATTATACTTAATAATAATTTTAATAAGAAGTAATATCAGAACATTACCACTAAGACAAGATAATTAGTTAAATATACATGCTCAAGATTTGTTATTATTAAGTCTGAAAGAGAAGTGCAAAAGGGTGAACAGGGAGAGGCCTGTGTAAATCCAGCCAATCAGTCATTTCCAAGATATGTAGGGATCAGTGACCCCAAGCGCCTTGCGAACAAGTCCAAGAAAGGCTTAAGGGCTTGGATTTGAAAAACCTTGAGGGAAACCGTTGAGTTTGGTGTCTAAGCAAGCTGTTACATCTTTAACACCTCTCCTAGACTGAAGTAATAACAAGGATAGCATGGACTTCTTAATTCATATATAATTTATCATTTATTCTATTAATTCATATGGAGTTGTTATTTTTTATTATTGCATGAATTAAGTTAACATAATTCAATTCAAGTAAATTAAGTAAGATCTCAACATGGGACATTACACAATTCCACTCATTTAGTTTGAGTTTAAGAGCTATTAGTTTCCTATTGAAACCATACATCTTAATACCAAAGTATGCATGTTGATTTTTACAAAACGTAGTAACAACATGGTCAAAGTCAAGGTTTTGTAGATAGATCTTTTTAAATTTGAAGGGCATTTTTATAAGGAAATTATCCTTTGCATGATAAGGGATATAGGCCAATGATCAAATGTAGCCTTATTTCGAACCTTAGACTTGAAAACTATCTTGTTATCTAATCAAGAAATAGTCTAATAGAAGCTAAGAATCTGCAAGACCCAACAAATATTTGATTAGTACCTTTTCTTCTATTAGTCTAGGTAAACCAACCTTTATGGGGGTCGATGTCCCAAAGATTGAAATTGCTAAGAAAGGATAGGAAGCTCGCATTGCCATATAAGGTTTGGGAACCTCCTTGCTTTTTAGAAGAATTAACTTTTGGCATTGAAACCCCCTAGTACAATCTACTTTGTCTCTTCTCCTATCTCACGAATTCCTTGATCTGTTCCCAACTTTGAGAAGATCCAGACATATATCAATTGCAACGACAATGTAGAAGATAGATTTGAGATCACCACCCACACATGAGATGTTTATGGACCAAGATGCTGTAATATCCTATATATGTAGAAATAGAATAAAATCCTTGAGGTAGGGTAACATCGTAGGATTCTCCTTATGGTAGAAGCCAATCCACGCCATGTCTCCAAAAGGTACCAAACATAATATCACAATCTCACACTCAACACACATCCTTACAATGATATTGTCTTCTTAATATAGATCTCTTTGTAATAACATAATGGAGGTGTAAATCACAAAACCCATGTAAGCCTCGTAATTACCTAATATAATTTATGATCCAATATAACTAACTGAAGGGATGCATGCCACATGTTGACATCTCTTGAATGGAGGATGATAAAAAAAATTGTAGCTATTTGGAAGATATAGTTGAATCTATAAAAATTAGTGTTTTATCCTTACCTTTGTCCAAATTGTAGCTTTGATATTGCTTGATAGGAGATTGCAATAGTACAATGTAGAAGATAGATCATGTTACAAGTAGTGGTTGCCGTTGCACCAAAAGATCGACGTGTTAATGCTCGATACAACCACTAGACTTATAGAAAACTTAGGAGGCGGTTAAGCCATGTCGCGAATCCCGAGGGGAGCGCTGACCATTTTGCCAACAATCTCCCCCTTAGCGTTACCCGAGGGGATTCGAACCTGTGACCAAGCTCTGATACCACTTGTTACAAGTAGTGGTTGCCGCTGCACCAAAAGATCGACCTGTTAATGCTCGATACAACCACTAGACTTATAGAAGACACAGGAGGTGGTTAAGCCATGTCGCGAATCCCGAGGGGAGAGCTGACCATTTTGCCAACAGATCATTCGCCAAATAAGAGATGTATGTGGGCCATTATACCCCTAGTATCCAATATATGGAGAAATAGAATAAATCCTTGAGGTAGGGTAACATTGTATAATACTTGCTATAGATGAAGCCACTCCATGCTATATCTTCAAGAGATCCCAAATACAATATCATAGTCAACACACATCCTTAAATTGATATCCACCTTCTTATATAGACCTTCTCACCTTGTAATACCATAATGGAGGGCAAACCGCTAATCCACATAGGCGTTATAATTACCAAATATAATTTTAGACCTAGCATAGGCAAATTAAGGGATGTGTGCCATATGTTGGCATATGCATCCACCTTTATATCTTAGAATAACATATCCTTAGGTTTATAACAAACAATTATCCTTCTAGTTGGTTTGGGACCATAAATATTGAAGATGGGAACATTGAGATTAGAAGTAATACCTTGAACATAACCAACTATCTAGAAATCCATGAATACAACCTTCCATATTATAACCTCTTGGTGGCTCCAAATTATAGCCAAGCCTCTTGGAGAACCTCTAGCCATTTTCCTAATTATCTTCCATGTCCTATGGATAATGGAGAAATTTTGAAGTTCCTTCTTTGAGCCATTCTTAGTCTCTTGGATCAAAACATTTGGATTAAATATCTCTAAGAAACTTCGAAGGATCCTTTCCTTTCTCCTTCTTCGAGTCAATCTTAGTCTCTTGGATCAAAATATTTGGATTAAATATCTCTATGAAACTTTGAAGGATCCTTTCCTTTCTTGGAGGGGAGGTTTAGTCTCTTGATAACCATATGATCATCAATGAGTAATCTTTGATCTTTTGGAGCTTGATAAGACATCCTCTGGTTGGGTTGGTTTCCAATAGCCATGTTTACCAAGGTTGTTTACTGTAAGGTGGCATACCTATCAGGTCTTCCAACCTCATAGCTTCCAAAGTCTTCTTTCCTTTTCTCTAAATGTCTTGGAGAGTGGGTTTGCAATGGCCCTCTTGTTTAGAGCTAGATCCTCCTCAATGATAAATGCTTCTATTTTTCTCTTGATCCATCCCACTGACGGAGGTGTTCCTTGTAGAACTAAGCTTGACACCTTCCTTCTTGACAACCATAATTCCTGTACCTATTCCAAGATCCTCCTACTTTTCTGGATCTCCTTTGAAGTTATAAACCTCCATCATACTGTTATTTTCTATCTGGACTTTGTATCTGTCATTTGGAAATGAGTTTCCAGAACAGCCAACCCCTGGTCCTTCCAGAGTTCTGCCCCCTGTTCCCCTCAGTTTTTTGCTTTATTTTGTGGATTTTTGTTCCTAGCCATATGCTTTTCCATGTGTATGATAAGACCTTTATAATCTTTTATGGGTTCCTCGGGATTTCTTGCTGACTACATTTTCTCCTAAAGATTTAGGCACTCTTTTATGAGATGATCTTACTCATTGCACCCTCTATATTTGAAAGGCAAAGATTCATAATTGAGCGTTTGGATCCATTTACTTCTCTAACTTTCAAGTTGATGCTGTTTTGAAGGGGAGATGTAAGATTGAGCTCCACATGTATTATCACATAAATAGAAGATCCTTACCATGAAAGACCTGGAAATGTTAACTGCCAACCCCAAAGATCTGCCAGCCATTTTAAAAACGTACTGGGACCAGATCTCCTAAAGAAGGGCATGCAGATGTGTCCATATTTAGTTTCTGTAATGGGCATTCTCTTTGAGGGTTTGAAGCCCACATGCTAGTGTTTCATGAAGAGAGACATTTTGGTAGAAATAGGGTCCACTGCTTAAGACACCTTCCTCGTTAGTTCATTAGCGAAAATGGCTATGAAGCTAGGTTGCACGGGTACTCATACCAATACCGCTGGGATGTGTACGGGGTATTGGTACATGTACCCAAGTACCGAGTACTCAGTGGAGAGCATCATAGCTAAGGACCTTGATTAAGATTTCTGATTTTTGTTTCAGTTTTTGGTTTGCGTATCAGCTTGCTTTTTATCAAGCTTAATTCAATATGTAATCAGTTTGAAACTTTGATACAATACTGATTAGCAGCAAACTTTATCACTATTCAAGTCAGAAGTTTATTATTTGCAGTATGTCATTGTAATATGATTTATGATCTTCTTGTTCATGTCTAAAGTTTGCCTTCTCTGTTATGCTTCTAAACATTTAGCATATATTATTATTACAAACATGTTGCAAATCTGAAACTGAAAACAATACATTACATCTGCAAACTTTATCACTGTTCTTGTTTTGGAAATTCATTGTCATGACTCATATTTTCAGATTTTCTATAAAATATAAAATTATAGCTAAAAACAATTGATATACCCAAGTACCCCCATCCCCTATTTTGAAAAAATAGCCGTATCCGTACCCGTCCCCATGCAACCTCTGAGTATGAAGTGTATCCCTTAGCACATGATTGCAGTTCATAGATCCATTTCGTTTCCACATTTTTCAAGTCAAAAGTACAGATCCTCTAGGGTGAGCTTAATGCAAAGGAATCTATAGATTAGACTCCTTTCATGCAAAGTGGAGACTTTTTTCCTGAATTCCAGAATATCAATATTGATAATTAGGGTTCTTTGAGGGCTGGCATGCTTTGAATAAAACCTTTCCCTGGCTGAGTGGTCTTGTGTTTGCTTCCTGCTGCTAAAAGTGCACAAATTTCCTTCTCCAAGAGTGAGGGGTAACAACCCATGATCATATTTCTAAAGGAACAAGGAGGGGTAGATCCCCCTTTACTTGGAATCAATGAGAAGAGACCAGAGCAAGGGGGTAGAAGAGATCAAAGAGCTAAAGAAAATAAGCACCTGAATCAGGAGAATCAGAAAACCTAGCAGAGTTCATTCCCTATTTCAAAATTGTGCAAATTGTTGGGGGAAGATGTATCTTCATTAAATTGTTAACACTTGGATTATTATTTTTTCAATCTCAACTTGTTAGCTTATGCCATTTACTTGCCACTATTTCTTTTCTATATGAAGGAGCTGATTGCTCGTGTTTTCTTGTGACTCAATTTGGTTCTATGTAGGTTGTTATGCTTGGCTTGGATGCAGCTGGTAAGACAACTATCTTGTACAAGCTACACATTGGAGAAGTTTTGTCTACAGTTCCAACTATTGGTAAGTTAATTTGAACCAATTTATGCTCTTTAAATCATAATTATAAAATTATCTCTCCGTATGTTAATATGTCTGCTGTGCCATGGGTACTTTTCATTCTTTCCATATGGTGAACTTGTTGCAGTAGCATATTTTTGCAATTTTCTTCTCTGGTCTTTGAAGTATAGCAAAAGATCTCTCTCTCTCTCTCTAGGAGTGTGCACTACATAGGTTTTTGATTTAAGTATGGTTAGTGTTGACATGTAATTGGGTGCCCATGCATTTCTAGCTCTCTCGCTTGAGTTTTTTAATGCTTAATGAGGGAAAACTCATCATTTTAGATTTCTGTGTAAGCACCCATACGAACCCTTCCCAATGATTGATGTGAAATTTGCAGTTTTTCTCTAAGTTTTGGGTACCTGAGGATGGGGAATGAGTATTTGCGACAACAAATTCTTTTTTGGAATTTGGGGACAATGGAGAGATGATTTAATGAAAATAATCTTAAAATATGAGAACATAAAAAGTACCCAAAAATAATCCCCTTCGGGCCGAGATTGACTTTAGGTCAAGATCCCCTTCAGGTAGAGATTGCATTCGGGTCGAGGTCCCCTTCGGGCTGAGATTGCCTTCGGGTCAAGATTCCCTTTGGGCCGAAATCCCCTTTGAGACATTGCAGTGGTGCAACACAGGGTCGACAATGCCAACATCACTTTTGGGCAGAGATCCCTTTCGGACAGAGATCGCCTTCAGGTCGAATTCCCCTTCGAGACATTACAAAAGTGCAACACAGGTCCGACAATGCCGACCTTCCTTCTGAGGATCGAGAAACAAGAATTGGATAGGCCCACTTTGGTCGAGTCACTAAAGTAGATCAAGCAGAATTGGGTTGATGGTGGATGACAAATTGGTGTGCATGATCGCATGAAGGTTTTGGATCAGAGCACCGATGTGTTTTATGATTGGCTTCCATGGGATCCTGGTACCTTCGAACATAGGAATGTTTATATCGGAGTGGCGCAGTGGAGGCTTGGTGGCGGTCAACTCGCCTCGAGTGAATCCAATTATGCACATGTGGTCCTGAAGCATCATGGAGCTTTCAACAGATATAGCTATCAACATCCACTCTTGGTTTGGGATCTTGCAGTTTGCGGATTGCTTGAGGACAAGAAATCTTTGGGTGGCGAGGATTTATAATGTCCCCAATTTTAATAAAGTATTTTAATTAATTAATGGTTCCAAAATTTAATAATATTATAAATGGACCTTTAATTAATTAATAAAGAGGCCCATTTTTATTAATTGTTGTCCGTAGGTGTTTATCATGTCGACATTCTTTGTAAACCCTTAAGAGTTTCTCCAAAGGGGTATTTATGACCGGCATGTAGGAAGTTGTTAGGAGGCGATTTGGAATATTTGTATTGTGAATTCCAGTTGGAGTTCTGTTGTTTGCCATTTTGGAGGTGAAAGATCCTCCCTATTTGGTATGTTGCAGTTTCAGTGGTTCACAGGCACCCTAGTCTTCCGTCGGAAATATCATTCCTATATTTCACCGTGTGCTCCAAATTTGTGAAGTCTTCTGGAGAAGACAAATTTGTATTCGATAACGACATCCGAATTAATGTAATCATTCTCTTGCATCATTGTGTAATATTGTAATCGTTCCTCTGTGGCATCTCATTTGCAATTTCCTGTGAACATAAGATCCTTGACGCATCATTGTATCTGAGTCAATTCTTGTTTCGTCTTGCAACCTGGAGTTCTATCATTGTTTCTGTGCACCTACATTGTACATAGTACCTCACACCCTTCTTGGCAATAACCGACTTCATCTCTCACGTGACAGAGAAGAGTAGTTTGGGCAGCATCTGCACTATCATACGGGCTTCACCCATACACCCTACGGTCTACTCCTTAGACCCGTATGACCCCTACTCGCCATTTCTGTACTCCTCTCATAAACTTTTGTACGCTCCCAGTCATACCATCCAAGACATCTCACCTTGCATCCACCTAGCCTCCGTACGGACCTCGGTTACAGCTGTATGGATATCACTCACATCGTATAGACTTCTACACTACTATATGAACCTAATCAGCCGTACACCGAGCGCATAACCTTACGATTCTACTGTACAGTCTTTGTTTTGGCTCTCCAAGGCACCAAACATAGCAACACAGGCGTCTCAGACACAATCGGTACATTACATAGAACATTGCGTGAACCTTATGAACATGTCCACCAAATCGGACACCGAGTAACAACAATGCAGAGCATTCCTCAAACTAGTCTTAATTGACAGCCTCAGTGTTAGCAAGCAACAAATCACAACTTCAACCATTGAACTAGTGGGGATCAAAAAAATAATAGTGCAACATTCACAAACCATAGACATTATGACCAAAACCGCAAGCTATCAACATCTTATGTGGAGGAACATAGAGCATTATTCCATAAGGACTTCAAATACTCTTTCCTGCACATTCAAGCTTCCCATAACGCCACCTTCCAGAAACATCTCATAATTAACATCATCACCAGATATCGTAACAACATCTGAATATCCATTGCCAAACCTTTATTAGCTTATACACATCAGGCAACACATCACTCCATCATGTTGACAGCAATGCACACATCAGGTTGACATCAATGATAACATTGAGCAAATATTGCTAACAATTTCCCCCTTTGTCGTTGGTGGCAACACCAACGACAAACACAACTAATATCTTTCTCTTAGTGATCTTCCTTTTCATCAACATCAACAAGTTTGACATCTATGACAAGACAATGCAAACTGCCAACACAGTAGATATAGGGTGTTTTTAGAGCTTGCCAAGTGGGGAATCAACAAAAAATTCTGTTTTATTTGGACAGGCCTGAAGAACCTCGAGAATTCTACAATGGTATCATACATATGTTTGTCGACCAATGATTACAACATCAATCATTAGTGCCAAGTATTTCCTCTTTTTTGTTGATGATTTTAGTAGGAAAATAGGGGTGTTTTTCTTGAAATCAAAATTAGATGTCTTTAAGGAATTTCAAACATTCAAATCAGTAGTGGAAAGAGTTGGGATGTGACTTCATAACTCTTAGGTATGATAATGGAGGTGAGTTCTGTTCAAATGAATTCACAAACTTTGTTCTAAACACGATATCAAACAATAATTCACAACACCTTATATTTGACAGCATAATGCAGTAGTTGAGAGAGGGAATTGTAAATTATGAAGATGGCTTGGTGTATGGTGGAGAATTAGAGTGTTCCTAAGTAGTTTTCAGCTGAATTAATTTACACTGCAGTTTTTCTTCTCTATATGTTTTCAACAAAGACAATGAAGGAGAAGACCTTAGAGGAAGCATGGTTTGGGAGGAAGGTGGGCCAAGGTTTTCAGTTCTACTGCATATGTTTGGATTCCAGCCACAAAGAGAATCAAGTTGGACTCAAAGAGTCAGAAGTTGATGCTTACAGGGTACAGTGACAATCATAGAGTCTACGGGCTGATTGCTGTTGATACTTACCATTTGACATTCATCGAGGATGTTTTGATTGATGAAGAATTTGGGCCTTTTCAGGTCTGTTTGACATGAAGACTATTGATGATTAGGCTTTGAAGGCTAAAGGTTTAGTTATCTATCTCCCTTTAGCTCCACTTGAAGAGGGGGGGGGGGGGGGGGGGGGTTGATGATTTTGAACAAATGGAGATTCCTAGGCAAGTACTAGTACCTGACAAATTTCTTGATGAACATTTAGATCATCATCTAGATGACAAAGAAATAGGCAGCTCAAATCCTGATGGCCATTCTGATTTGGATGGAAAGGGTTTTGAAGAGAGACCTAACTGATGTGAAAAGATCATTGGTGATGTTTGAGACGATGAAATGATTGAGGGGAGACTATCTGGAGGCAAGAGAAAGGACACAACTAACTTTTCTCTTATGCCTAACATACAAGAAATTTATGAGCCACAGTTGTTTTGAGGAAGCTATAGGTAAAACTTGAATGGGAAAAGGCCACGGAGACCAAACGTCAGAGACTTGTGAATAATAAGACTCGCGTTCTTTTAGATCTTCTACTAGGGAAAGAAACCCATTGGATCCAAATGGGTATACAAAGTCAAGTACAAAGCTGATGGAACACTTGACAAGTACAACATGCAGTTGGTGGCTAAAGATTCTCATAGAGAGAAGGTATTGACTATAAGGAGACCTCTGCTCCTACAACAAAGATGAGCACCATCCATCTAGTTCTTGCCATGGCAACACAGTTTGGTTGGAGAGGCCATCATGTAGACATAAAGAGTGCCTTCCTCAATGATAACTTGGAGGAAGAAGTGTGCATGTGTACATGACTTAGCCTTAGGTTTTTCTAGGTTGTAAGAAAGGAACATTAGGTATGCAAACTAATGAAAGCTCTTTATGGCTTGGAGCTGGCACCCAAGGCATGGTACATAAAAATTGACAGGTATTTGGTTCAGTAGTGATTCTAGAGAAATCCTTCAGATCCAAATTTATACATCATAAGCACTGGAAATGAGACCATTCTACTGGTTGTTTACATAGATGATATCATCATCACATGTAGCAAGATGCATTTGATCGAACAAATCAAATTAAATTTGAGTAAGGCTTTTGACATGATTGACTTAGGCCTCCTACATTATTGCCTAGGTGAATAAGTTTGGCAAACAAGTTGTGGTATTTTTATTTGATGCAAGAATTACTTGTCAAGTTTAGAATGATAGATCACAAAATCTTGGCAATACCTATAGAGAAAGGAGTTAAGCTTAAAATAATATAAACAGATTATTTTATTGTATTGAATGTGTTTACAAAGGGCCAAAGGCTCATATATACAAGACCGAAGTTACAAGAATTAGAACTATCTAAAGATAGAATGCAAACGATTTACAGCAGGATAGAGCATTATGAAAAGGAAACTAACTAATATTAGTAACATTCTAATACCCTCCCACAATGCTCAATCTGTCAATAACACCAATAGCCTCCCTGAATTTTACAAACTTATCAGAACTGAGAGACTTGGTGAAGATATCAGTGGACTGCTCAAAGGTAGGAACATACAACAGCTGGATAGATTTGTCTTCAACCAGATGACGAATGTAGTGACAATGTGTTTCGACATGCTTGGTTCGTTCACGAAAGACCGGATTCTTGGCCAGTTTGAGCACTCCTTGATTATCACAGAATAGAGGAGTCGGTTCTGACTGAGGAACATGCATATCTGCAAGCATCCGCCGAAGCCAAACTGCCTCACAAGTTGCAAGCTGCTTTAATTGCTCCTCGATACTGTGCTTCGGTGGATGACAAAGCCACTGCTTGTTGTTTCTTACTCATCCATGTGACATCACCAGATCCCAAATTGAACACATATCCAGCGGTAGACTTACGATCATCAACAAAACCGGCCCAGTCTGAATCTGTGTAGCCACATAGTGTAGGATGAGAATTCTGTGTGTACAAAAGACCATAATCAAGAGTACCACTAATATAGTGTAGGACACGCTTTGCAATTGTCCAATGGTCAGTCTTGGGCGCTGTCATAAAGCGGGATATGTAGCTTACCGCAAAACTAATGTCAGGTTTGGTGGCAGTAAGAAAAATGAGGCTACCCACTAGTTGTCTAAACAAAGATTCATCCACAACAGGTGAATCGGACTGAGCTGATAATTTGAGCCTGGGTTCCATAGGAGTGAGAGCAGGTTTGCAATCCTGCATTCTGAACTTGTCCACAAGACTTCTAGCATACTTGGACTGAGAAAGAAAGATAATGTGCTCAGTCTGCCAAACCTCAACTCCGAGACAATAGTGCAAGAGTCCCAAATCTGTCATATCAAAAGTGCGACACAAATCCTGTTTGATTTCAGTGATCAAATGTGCTGAACTTCCAGTGATGATCAAGTCATCCACATAGACAACGATAGACAATACATCATCACCTACATGTTTGATATACAGGTTTGAATCTGATGGACTCCTTTGAAAACCATGATCGATTAGATATTTATCAATTTTCATGTACCAAGCTTGAGGAGCTTGTTTCAGACCATAGAGAGCTTTGACAAGTTTATATACTTTGTGTTCCTAACCAGCAACCTTAAATTCAGAAGGTTGCATCATGTAGACCTCTTCCTGTAAGTCACCATTCAAAAAAGCACTCTTAACATCCATCTGATGAACTTTCCAACCAAACTAAGCTGCTAAGGCAAGAACAAGTCGTATGCTACTCATTTTAGCTGTGGGAGCAAAAGTCTCCTCATAGTCAATACCTTCCCTTTGTGAGAACCCTCGAGCAACAAGACGAGCCTTATACTTGTCTAAGGTTCCATCAGCTTTGTATTTTACCTTGTATACCCATTTGCAGCTAACGGGCTTCTTCCCTGTAGGAAGATTAGAAAGGACCTGAGTGTGATTTCTCTGAATACTCTGAAATTCAGCTTCCATAGCCTGTTCCCATTTAGGGATACCTTTAGCCTTGGAATAAGTCTAGGGCTCATAAACACTATGAATGTTAGCCATAAGGGCAAAATTAACTGTTTGTTTGCTCTTATTTCAAGAAACTCTACCTTCGATGAGCTCATCATCCCTGAGATCACTAATAGTTTTAACCCACCATTTGGGCCGAAGAGTAGAAGAGCCAATCTCTGGAGGACTTGGAGGAGGTTCAGGAGCAGAAACAGGAAGAGTGTCATGTCCCCATTTTGGCTGACATCGTTTGGCATGACGGATTTGCCTATCATCGACTCTCGTAGGTAAATGGTTTGGAGAGAGGGTCATTTGTTGATCATTTGATTGCATATTGCTGACAGAGCCTACATTCGGTAGAGCCTACATCCAGTTTGGGCCTACATGCAATTGTAGTGGAGCCTACATCCAGAGTGAGCCTACATCCAGTTGTAGTAGAGCCTACGTTCAGTCTTGAGCCTACGTTCAGTCGTAGTTGGGCCTACATTCAGTTATGAGACATTTGGGCCTACATTGTTATAATTTTGAGTTGAGAAATGTACTTTATTATTATAATGTTATTTTATTATAAAGTGCATTATAATTGGATGTTTCTAGAAGTTCTAGCAACTTCTCAAGGAAAAGAATAAATAGAGGGCTTGGGCTATCATTTCTACATGCTTGGATTTGGGATTTTTTCTACTTCTTCATTGTAAAGCAATTTGTAGCCTTGTGGTCTGCAAATACTATTCGATCTTTGGGAACGAATCACTCCCCTAGATTGGCATAACTGAGGTAGTGAAATATCTACTGAAGGGTTGCAAATTTGGAGTTGGTACTCAGCCATCTCATTGGTACTTCATTGAGAATTTGATGTAAAGGTTTGTTTGTGATTGAAACAGCATTTCAGGAGGCATTTTTTAGTAGGGCCGAAATTATAGGCGGCCGTTTTTAGCAGGTCCGAAAAAGCAGATTTGAAAAAGCAGTGCGAAAAAGCAGATCCGAAAAAGCAATCCGAAAAAGCAGATCCGAAAAAGCAGACCCGAAAAAGCATACCTGAAAAATTGATATCGAGGGTTTGTAACTGGTTGAATAAGGGTTTGGAATTCATCACTTAATTGGTGAATCAGTTTGATAAGTGTTGGGGATCATTTTGTGCATTTTCAGTGAAGTTCATATCAGGGTCTGAGACTCATATTTTTGGTCATATCTCACACACCAGCTGGAGATTAATTTTATGCATTGGAGGGGATATATACTAACCCTAGGCGTTTCAGATCATACCATTTTCGAAACCCAATACCCTGCAGATTATTTTTATATCAGGGTCGTACAAGATTGTACTGTACGGACAGGTACAGTGCATGATACAGCAGCGATCAGAGGTGCAGTTCGGGGACAGATTAGTCATCATTTCATCAGCATTTTTCAACAGTCAAAAGGGCAGCGATTTCCAGGTTCCATTATATCATTTTGTTGTCAATTGATGTGATAGAGTGCTCTGCTGTAACAGTCATATTAGTATTCAGAAATCAGTCTCTGTTATCATTGTAATTGTAATCGGTCATTGCTATATTGTGGTCGGATTGTTATAGTTGAGAGGGTGCATTGTAAGATCATTGCTTATGTGTGACTGTTCATACATTTCTTGTCATAATTCAGTGATTGTAAACAGTCTATAAAAATCTGTCATTTAATCAGACTTGTTATTATCATTGACATAGCAAGGAAAGAGCTTTGGCTGTCATAATATCATAGTGCATTGAATGGAGTAAAGGAACGCTTTGTATGATCATTATATCAGTCATGTATGCAGTCCATTATGTCCAGACATTGGTATATTGTAATCAGTTTGTAGTAATCATAATTTAGTGATATAGTGAGCCATTGCATTGTCTGGTTAGACAATAGCCTAATGTACTGAAATCTGAATTGCAAGTGGTAACAGTCCATCATACATAATCAGTAAACAGTCATCAAACAGTGATCAGATTTGGCATTAAAATTTATATTGTTGTCTAGTGTTGGTATCAGTCATACATTGCAATCAGAATTTGGAGAATATTTGTAGTAAGTCTTTACATTGCTTTGAGATTCATTGGTGCTCATTGTATTTCATTTCTATATCAGTATTGTTATCTCAATTGCATTTGATGCCCAAAAACAATTAAACACTTTGAAACACATCGTTACACACAAAACCATTCAGTGCATGCCAAGTGTTTGACGATTTGCCACAGTTCAGATTTGGGTTGTTTTAGTGATCCTACTGGTGAGGGTCATTACAAAGAGGATCATTTTTAGGAGCCTCAACAGGATCAGCATCAGGTGCCCCAAGGCGAGCATTATCTGTATCATCCCTCCCATCAGATGGTGCTTAAGGAAGAGGAACACTGTTCCTCAGAACACTACTTAGAAGAAGACAGAAAAGGTCCTCGAGTTTCATCAAAAACAACATCATGACTAAAGATAAGATGATTAGTGTCGATATCTATCAATCTGTAGGCCTTATGGTTGTCACTGTACCCTGTCATCATGAGTCTCTAACTCTTGGAATCTAATTTGGAGCGTTTAGCATCAGGAATCCAAACATAGGCAAGAGAGCCAAAAATCTTCAGGTGGCTGATTTTGGGCTTACGATTAGACCACAACTCTTCTGGAGTTTTGTGTTTGACAACCTGAGTAGGGGAATGATTAAGAAGGTAAACAACAGTAAACACTGCTTCGGCCCAATACTTATTAGGAACACTCCTGTGTTGTAACATAGAACGAGCCATCTCAACAATTGTACGATTGCAACGCTCAACAACACTGTTTTGCTGAGGAGTGTAGGGTGTGGTAAACTGGCGTTTGATGCCATGTTCAACACAAAAATTGGAGAATGCAGTAGAACAAAATTCCCCTCCATTATCTGTTCTAAGAGAAATGATACTGCATCCAGACTCGTTTTCAACCAACGACTTAAAGTTGTGAAATGTACTAAAAGCATTTGATTTTTGTTTAAGAAAGTACACCCACATCTTTCTACTAAAATCATCAACAATAAGCAAAAAATATTTGCAACCAGTAACTGAAGGTGTATTCATAGGACCACAAATATCAACACGAAGTAATTGAAGTACCTGAGATGCACGCCAAGAATCTCCATCTTTGAAGGGAGTCCGATGTTGTTTTCCAGCTTGATAAGCGTCACATACTCCAAGATGCTGCGTTTGAATCGGAGGTAAGCCAGAAACAAGTTCCTCTTGGGACAACTAAGAGAGATATTGGATGTTGAGATGTCCATAACGCTGATGCCACAAAGTACTGAGAGATAAGTCACAAGCTGCCATAGCTATTTCAGGAGAATCACAAGTGTCAGTAAGCCGATATAGTCCATGATCCTCTAGACCAGTAGCAATTGTAAGATGATTCGCGCGATCAATAATGGAACATTTGTGGACACTGAACACCACATCCAACTGAGGAGAATTTCTCATGATCTGACTTACAGAGAGTAGATTGAGTGCCATACTAGGAACGTAGCATACATTGAGAAAGATGAGCTGACACCCACCAGACTGTATCTGAACATTGCCTCTGCCAATAATTTTGAACTCTTCTCCTCCACCAAACACAACTGAATCACTGTAGGGGTAGAAGTCTGTAAACCAGTCACACCGATGAGAAAAATGACGTGAAGCACCCGAATCGATATACCAAGTAGACGACTGAGCTAAATCAGAAGGGCTTTTAGCCATAAAAGCATAGAAAGCAGACTCTTTTTTTTCAGAATGTTCAACAACATTTGCTTGTGGAGTTGACCCTCCTAGCTTCTTTTGTTCGGAAGTGAGTCGCTGACGACAATCTTTCTTCATATGGCCGTACTTATGATAGTAATGACACTGAACACTCTTCTGTTGAGAACTACCTGAAAATTGAGATGAACTGCCTTGGTGTGATGACTGAGAAGGCTGAAATTTAGTTGCAAAGGCTTGTTTTGACGAAGATGAGGAAGCACGACTACCAAATTGCTGCTTCTAATGATCTTGTTGGAGAAGTTTGGTGCATAACTCTGGGAATTTCAGATCAACATTAGTTGAGGTAATGTTGAGAGTCTCTATGAAATGCTCATAAGATGTAGGTAGACTTTTCAGGGTAATAACTACCATATCTTCTTCCTCCATCTTCCGACCGATGGCTTCAAGCTGATCACGAATGTCCTTAATCTTCGTGAGATGTTCTTGTAAGGACATACGTTCATCCATCATAATGGAGAACAACTGATTCTTCAGAAAGAATGCGCGACTCTTGTCGGATGTCTCATGCAACTCCTTCAAATATTTCCAGATGTCTGCAGCAAACTTGCCAGAAGGAATCTGAGGCAACTGATCATCTGTGACAGAGAGCTTGAGAAGCATAACAGCTTCTCGATTCCGATCATCGAACTTATCCTAATCTGCTTGGACAGAGGTCAGGTGAGACTCTGTGCCGAGAACAAGTGCATTTAGACGACTATATTCGAAGATGGTCAGCATACGCTGCTTCCAGGTGTTATAGTTGCTACCATTAAACCGTTGACTGTTTTCCAACATCAGGTTGGTCAAAGATGCCATTAGGTACAAACTTCAAAGATGAAATTTAACAGGCACGGATTTCAAGGTAAATTTTTGGCTGACCCAGAAAAATCTGATAGGTATCCAGAAAAGCTGACAAAAAACACCCAGAAGAAATCTGAAGTCGAATTTCAAATCCGTTGGCGCGAAAATTGAGGCAAAAAATGAGGTACCCAAAAAAATCGACGAAGACCCAAATAAGATCTCAAAAAACCCACCACAAATCTAGAATCAGAAAAAATTTCCGAGTTCACAAGTTAGGGTTTTCGAAGGAAACCCTAGCCGGCTATGGAAAAAACCGAGAAAACAAAATATTCGCAGGTTTGATGCAGTCGAAACGAAGATAGCAGTTGCCAAAACCAGTCACAAAATAAGAGCCGACACTAATCCTGTTAGTTGCGAATACCAGAGGATGAGTCGCGGATACCAGTCGTGGTTCTTCACAAAAGATCAGTCACAACTTTACCAACTTTACCAAGCGCGAGCAGAAGACTGGGCGCAAATACCAGTCGCGACTTTTAACGGGATAGCAGTCACAACGTTATTAGGTGCGAACAGAATACTGGGTGCAATTGTTGCACGAAAGGACCAGTAGCGATTTGTGCATAAAAAACGAAACAGTTAACTCTAATTACGAGTTGTAGATGAAATAGGAAAAGATTTCGAAAAAATTGGAGACTGATAATTTTGTGAGAAATTATAAAAATTTTCGAAAAACAAATTTGATCCTTCGCTCTAATACCATAAAATAATATAAACAGATTATTTTATTGTATTGAATGTGTTTACAAAGAGCCAGAGGCTCATATATACAAGACCAAAGTTACAAGAATTAGAAACTATCTAAAGATAGAATACAAACGATTTACAGTAGGATAGAGCATTACGAAAAGGAAACTAACTAATATTAGTAACATTCTAATAAAGCTTTCAGCCAAAATAAACTCAAAGTTAATCAATGAGTTAGTGTTCAGGCAACTAGTGGGCAACCTTATCTATCTTATAGCCACTAGCCCTGATTTGAGCTATGTTTTGAGTCATTCCTGTTTTATGACATCACCAAAGAGTCAAAGACAGAATATTGCATTGCAACAAAGTGGGTGTTAAGATATATGAATGGGACACTTGACTTTGGCATTCCGTACAACAAAAGCAAAGGTCCTAGATTGATTGGGTTCACAGTCTCAACTTGGGCAGTTTCTGTTGATGACAGAAAAACCACTTCAGGATATGTTTTCAGCCTTGTTATGGGTGCAAACACATGGATGAGTAAGAAGCAATAGGCAGTAGCTCTTTCCTTGACAAAAGTAGAGTACTGGGGAACAGTCAAAGCAACATGCAAGGCAGTATGGCTTCGAAGGATGCTTTCAAACATGCAAAGGTCTCATGTAGGGTCTTCACCCTTGTTTGGTGACAGTCAAGGAGTGCTAAAGCTTGCCAAGAATCCAGTCTTCCACAAGCGTATCAAACATGTGGAACTTCATTGTCATCTCATATGACAACTCGTAGAAGATGGATTAGTGATGTTGTAGTTTGTCCAACTGAGGACCAGATTGCATACATTCTTACCAAGTCCTTGAGTCTTGACAAAGTTGTAAAATAATGGGATAAAATTGGTACAATTAGTAGATTGACCATTAAGAGAGGGTATTAAAGTAATATTCTAATGTTAGTTTATAATGGTCAATTAAGTGGTTAGGATAGACTCTAAGAATATTTTTATTCCTCTATTTGTTCTTATCCTTTGCTTTCTTAGTTGTTGATGTTATTCTTTACGGATAGATCTTTTATAACTCTTATTTAAGGAGACTTTCGTTCCTTAGTAAATATCGAATATCTTGGTAATCATTTTGTGTTTTTACTTTTCATAATAAAATTTTGTGGTCTTCAGTTTGTATTCATTGTCTTCTTATGAAGAACTATTATTATAATATTGGAGAAAGACCTTTCATCACTTAATTGACAAGTTCATTGCCCTCAAATTCTGGGTAATCTTGATGTACATTCATTTATCCTGGATGCTTCTTACAATATGATCTGGATTACAAGCGTTTTAACCTTTTTCTTAAGCCAAACATCTGTAGATATTTAGGGACAGTTTTTTGTGTCTCTTGGACTTGATCTAAGGCATGCCCATGGTTGAATAATGAGACGCTGACAGTCTTTTTTGTGGTATACATTTAGTTCTATATTAAATGTCATAATGCATAAAATGTTACAACTTCCATAATTTTTGTACGAGGAGAAAAGCTTTCTCTTTACAAGTTTATGTACCATATTGTTGTGACCTGTCTTTCAAAACCACAATCTTCTGGTAAACTGCAGACTCGAAATGAGTACGTGAGAGGAAAGTAACTTTATTGTATAGATCTAATGACTCTAATCTTAGTGCAAGCTTGTTGGTTTTTGTCTCTGCTGTTTGTTGCTTAGTTATCTAGCTGTGAAATTGGACCTTTGTCATTTTTTGTTCAGTGACAGCATTTAATTAGATAAAGAATATTGAGAGAATATTATACAGGTCATATGACTTGCTGCAATAAGTGTTATTGGAATTTAGTAGTATGTAATGATCAGTTCGCTCTTACGACAAGGCAAATAATTCCTCTTTTCTAAGACTGTTTCTAGATTTAGGAGTCTGCTTTGCTGCAAATTCAGAACTCATCTGGAAGAATTACCTTTCTTTTATGGTAATCTAGACACAATCGCACTGATTGAGTGTTGGGTTTTAGAGGACATAAAGTGAGCTATGCGGGATTTTAAATGTCAAGGTGTTTCAAACAGTTTAGCGCATTATAAAAAGTTTTGTTTCTTTTATGTTTATCATCTGGATATAATCATGGCTTCATCTGCTTGAGCTTATGTAAAACAATATGTTTCTCTTTTTGATACAATGTTAGTTTCTTCTGCTTGAGCTTTCGTAAGCAAGTTATGTAAAATCAATTTAATTTGAGATCTACTACTATATGCACTCTTGGAAGTTCTGTATGCTGCCATTCTTTTATGAGCATTTATGGGCCTTATCATGGTCACTGGAATTACTGATGTCGATTGTCTAGCCTCTTATGCAGATTTTATCAAAGAATTGTTTTTGACCAAACTATGATAAAATCTTAAGCTTGAATATTTTGATGTTCATCTTGAATGGCGTGGTTGTGTGCCTTAAATACTACTGTGTACAAATGATGTCCTAGAACTGATACAGATGTTGCATCTTATGTGGAAGCAGGTTTCAATGTTGAAAAAGTGCAGTACAAGAATGTGCAGTTCACAGTGTGGGATGTCGGTGGTCAGGAGAAACTTAGGCCTCTTTGGCGACATTACTTTAATAACACCGATGGCCTGGTAACTATTCCACCTTTACAAGCTAGTATATTTGAATACGAGGTTATAGTGTAGTGTGTTCGGATTTGAATATGGAAGCTCATAGATATCTTTCTGCAAGCATGTCCTCCATTTTGAGCTTTCAAAGCTCAAAGTTAGTGCTGGTGAATCTCTCCATCTCTATTCCTGATGTGCTTGCCATTTTCCCACAACAAAATTTCCTTTTGTGCAAGCTCCTGCTCAAGCCAAGACTATAATAGAAAACCTTCTCTCTAACACCTAGGACATGAGGTGATCAAGCTCTAATACCAAATGAAGGGAAACAAAGGCGTGGAATACTCTTTCTAAAGCAGCATAATGTATTATTCAATAATCGTTGTTACAATACACATGCAAAGTCTAAGCCTTTACAAGAGTATCGACAATGGGAGATCTGGGAAATTTTAGAAGCATAACAATACCCACAAAACTCACTATAAAATCTTCATCTCAAGCATCTAATTAGTAGGAGAAGCAATACATGAAACCAACAAATGGTAATTGGGAAACTATGAGTTAAAACCACCCAATCCACCACCCAAATCCCAAGACGAGTTCACGGTAAAATAGGACATCCCTCCCATAGCTTAACCTCACCATAATCCATTTAATGAAATGGGCGCTCCATAATCTCCAAACAAATATGTTCTTGATATGGAGGTCCAACTTTTGGAGCCCATAAATTTTGATCTAGGAAGCTGATTGAGCTCTTTGATATTTTTAAATGGAAGATCTTGAATAGGTCGATGTTACCAAAACCAGCTTGCTTCAGTTGAGATCTGTTTTGACTTTTTTAGGGGTAAAAATTTATCTCCAGAGCCTTGAAAATTGCATTTTGTTGTTCTTAACATTAGGGTGCAAGGTTGACACCTTTCTCAGCAATTTGTGTTATGTAAATGATATAATTTCAAAGATCACTCAAGGTTTGTTGGCATGTTTGTTGTTTACATTCACAATAAATTTATAAAGCTAGAGAACTAAAATATTTGTGATAGCTCTGGGAATACTTGTTTTTGTGCCTGGGATAAAAGCTTCTTCCAAATAACCCTATAATGTAAAATCATCAAAATAAATTCGATCATTTTTCAAGGGAAGCATTTGCGGGTTTTGATCAGCAATCTTTACTCTGATGCAAATCAACTTTTTCGCCTAAAATATAGCAGGAAAAAAGCAGATTTGTAAATTTACATTGGTTTGGTATATGTTTGCAGATTTATGTTGTCGATTCTGCAGACAGGGAAAGGATTGGGCGGGCGAAGGCTGAATTTGAGGTTTGGTTGGCAGTAAATTTTTCATCTAGATATTATTTTCTTTCAACAATCATTGTATGCCTCCTAGACCTCTTTACTGCCATGAACTTAATTTTTTCATTTTTTGCTCAGGCTATCATTAATGATCCCTTCATGAGGAATAGTGCTATCTTAGTATTTGCAAACAAACAAGATATGGTTGGTGCTTAAAATTGCTCTCTTTACTTTCCATTGGACTTTTTGACAATGATTTCATTTAAAAAGGTTTTAGTTGTAACCATGGGAACAAACTTCTGGTGGAACTTGAACAGAAGGGAGCCATGACTTCAATGGAAATATGTGAAGCTTTTGGACTTTTCAACTTACGTAACAGAAGGTGGCAAATTCAAGGTACTTGCGCCACAAAAGGAGAGGGTTTATATGAAGGACTGGACTGGTTGGCTACAACTCTGAAAGAAATGCAGGCTCATGGAATCTCTACATCATTCGCTGGTTCGACCATTGGATAGAACAGGTAAGAAACAATTTTCAATCCCTCATATGGATCTCTGTTGTCTACAGTGACTGACACGAGATAACTTTTTCAATTTTCAGGTCCACTTCTATTTGTTTCTCATGCATCTGTAATGGATCTTTTCAAAGATACATATTACGAGGATGAGCCATGGTCAAACTTTCACGTGCCAACTGTGAAAGTCCATTTGCTTCCTCTATCCTTTGGTGAAGTGTCTTTTTTGGTCTCTGCTCAAGCCTTTGTATGTTCGAATATCAGGTCCAAGTTTGTTGGTGTGTATTTTAGTTATTTATAAGCCAATACAAGTCAATGAGCAATTGCACAATGACATCCAGTTGACAATTTTTAAACCCCATCAGATGGATTGCTCTGAGTGGTTCCCAAACTTAAGGACTGCAACTGACTTCTGCCATCTTATCTAGTCTTAAGATTTAAACAAGTCTAAAATTTTGTGAGCATAGAATTAATTATGCTATCTGATTGATTTGAAACCTGCAATTTCTACTAAAATTATATTCACAGCGTGTGAAATCTATGGGGAAATAGCTGTGTATAGATATATGACATTTTATTGATTTCAAATACATGTGCTATCATGATGATGTAATCTTTGACATTTGAATTGTAGTTTTCAAAGAGGATGTGTAATTTTAAGATATTTGTTGCATCTAATTCCCATGAAGACTAAAGAAAACAAGAAGCATATGCATACATATGAGGAAAAGTAGAGGATTTACTACTAAATGTAAATCATGGAGATTATAGGCAAGAATTTTGAACGTTTAGTATTTGACATCATGATCATCATGTAAGTGCATGTCTTGAAACGGGGAGCCCCTGTGAAGCTTAACCTATTGGAAATAAATATTGAACATTATCACTTTGGATACACATCAACTTATCATCCCCAAAATTTTAAAGCCCTTCATTCTCATTCTCACAAATACATTAGGACATTATTTGTGTATAATGTTTCCTACTAATTGTTTTTTTATTATAAAAGCAACAAAATAAGGGTGTTGACCCTTTATAATGACAAGCCAAACAAGCCACTTACAACTGATCAAGAGCAGACCATTGACAACAAAGGCTAGCATAGCCCAATTACAACACACTATCAGAGCAGCTAGTAACCCACATCAAGAGTGGGTGGAAAATTCACCCACAACTTGGGGAAAAGTTTGGGAAGAGGAGGAAGAACGATATTTCCTTCATCGATGAACAATAGTCTAGGCAATAGCATCATTAGGAACACCATCACAAGTGGGGAAATCCCCTTAGTGAGATTGTCATTGCAAGGAGCAAAGTGCTGACAAGGCAACATGTCATCTACCAAAGGTTGGAGCAGAATATGAGTAGTATGCGAAGAAGGGTCCATGCGATCAAAGGGAGCCACACCAGTAGCAAGAGGTGGAGTAGGATCTGCGGGGCTTGAGGAGGCCATAACAACAACATGAGGTAAAACACCATCTTGGGAGAGAACAATTCATGGCAAGTGACCAATAGAGAAGCACTGATGACATCAAAAGGGGAGACCCTCATGATCCAATGATTGACTATCTGGCCTTATCCCCAACAATGAGAACTACATCCCTAGGTTAAGGTATGGAGATGTCAATATCAACAAAAATGTGTGCAAAAGGAGAAAGACCCATGGAGGAAATGGTATCATCCACCTTCAAGATTTGAGCAACAGGGTTGCCAATGGCCTCAAAACAAGAATTTTCCCAAAAATGAAGGGAAGATTTGGAAGACAAACCCACACTATATGCACATTTAGTGGTTTAGTAAAAGGGTTGAAGGAGACTGTCTTAGGTTTGATTAAGAGAGAGTGAACACCCCAAGCTCACAATTTGCTCATTACCACATCACGGTCAACAAAAGAAACACAAAGAAGCAATAAAAAATTCCTAAGCACAAGGGAAATGCTCAACATTACCAATTGTACTATCTTAAATTGGAAGCACTTGGGTGCTTTGCAATGTAATGGTTGTTTACCACCTTCCTTAGTGTATTTGCATTTTACGTACTTTATAAGCACATTTAATTCTTTCCTTCCTTTTCCTCTTAGGTGAAATCAAGGTAGGATATAACACATCTTCCTTCATTTCTCTCCCCTTGTGCAAAAGTCGAGGTAGGACCTAATTTCTATGCATCCTCCTCTACTTTTCCTCCAATCACAAAATTCATTTCTCCATTCTAAACCTTGTTTTAAATGCTTTTCTGATTGCTTATTTCATCATTTCTCTCCCAAACAATGCAATTGTTATTCCTAACCGGTTATTGAGAGGGGGGGTGAATTAATAATTTCAATTTCTAGTACTTCTTTTAAACAAACAAATATTCTTGCTAACACAAAAATTAAAAGAATATTACAACACCCATAAACCAAAATTGAATACACAAGTCAACACAGTATATATACGTGGAAACCTTCGGTTAGCGTGAAAAAACTACGGTGGGACATAACCCACAAACTTCACTATTGCAGTAATAAAGTTGCCTTGTTAGAGGCTTACAAAGCACTGGTAACCGGTTAAGGGATTTGATAGAAGACCTGTTAGGATCTTGACCCTGTTAGGAGTCGCCTTGTCAGATGACTTAAAACACCAGTGAAGATGTTACCTGGTAAAGGGATATATACAAAGACCCTGTAAGGGTTCACCTTAATTAAGGGATTTTACTTATGCTTCAAAACTTAAAGCAATGATCTTATGATGACATTATCTTTGTCAATTTAGATCATACTTGTTCTCCCTTTCCTCGGCTTGGCTGTTGAATCTTTCTCTCCCTTTCACCTTTTGTGACTGTCTCCTCTTAGAAGATTCTGCTATTTTGCACTCCTTCGCTCTATGCTCTTGATATTCAACAACACTTCTTTCATGTCTTTCGATCTGTATTTATAAGAAATTATCTTATTAAAAATACATCTCATAGTTCCGCCAAGCTGTAAACTCTCCCATAAATCATGCATGCAACACCCTTGATTAAAAAGCTTGCAAACTGATCATGAGTTTACCTCGAAACGCTCGTAGAAAAAATAAAGCTAACTTCAGTTCCACTGAAAAAGCTAACTCCAGTTTAATTGAAAAACGTTTCGTATAATCCAGTTTGGATTATCATGCACTTAACCGATGAAGAGCTTGTATCCTATTAGTCATATGTTCCCTTTGCGTATGTCAAGACTGGTTGAAAAAGCTTGGACAGGTATAAGCGTGACCGGTTAAAGTTCACCACTTTCTTGCTTAGTCTACCAGTTCACAATTATGAGTAACAATGTGATGTACCGGTGTTACGGTGGGATTGATGTTTGCCTATGACTTTACCAATGACAACTAAGTTTATGTCAACAACAATATCTCTCGGGATCCAGAGATTTTAAATCAAAATCTACACCCTAGGGTATAGGTCGACCTCAACCTATACCCTGATGTTTGAATTTTGATTGGCCTCCAGGCCCGATGCAAGGTATTGTCATTTGCCGCTTTTCTTTGTCGGCCTTTGTAAATCTGAGTTCCGAATCATTATAAAAGCAACTTAATTGCTTCATTTTGGCATAATAGAATCAAGTGCAAGGTGAACACCCCAATTTGATGACGACAAGCAATTGCAAGGTGGAAGCCCTAGTTTGACGACATCCATTGAAGCAAGGGTTGACTATTGAAGACTTCATTTCAAGCATTCCAATCAAGCGTTCAATACATTATCATGGAGTTTCAAAGGGATTATGAAGATGGCTAGGAGTACTTTAGCTCTTGGGGGTTTGGTATGATTTCCATGTTTTCAGATCTATCCTTTTTTGCTTCATATTTACACATTTGCATGCATTCAAACACCTATTCATTGCATTTACATGCTAGAGTTTCACTCTCTAGGGTTAGATCTTGGCATTCACATTTACATAACTCCTTGCATTCTAGATACACATTTTAGATTCACAAGCACTACACACACATTATATTTCCTAATGGCTATCTGTGGAGGTAGAAATCACCAAAATGGGGGGTTGACTAACACAAACCCCTATATAGCGACCCACCCACACACTCTTTCAAACTTGCGGGTTTCAGACTACAAGTTGAAGTTGTAGATTCGAGGACCCTTTTTGAAGAACTTTCCAGATCCATCTTTCATTCCAAGTTCCAACACTATCGGGTATAGGTTGAGGTCGACCTATACCCCAGTTTTAGTAGTGTAGGTTCCTGTGGGAGATCTGGGAAGCTAGACAGTAGATCTTCAGGAGCCAGTTCCAATTTCTGAGTTTGGAATTGCTAGGTATAGGTCGAGGTTGACCTATACCCAGTAGTTCAAGTTGTACCTGACACATAACAGAAAGTTGCTTAGATAAGATTTGTAGGTCTTTGGTATTCCAGTTCAGACAACAAGTCATTCCGAGGCTCCAACAAGCAAAAAATCAGTCTTTGAGCATCTCTCCTCCACTTGTTTTCACATGTACACACATCCTATCTCTATTCTTTGTACTTACTTCTCTAGATCTGATTTGCATACCTCTCTTATCTTTCACCCTTTTCATACATTGAGAATCAATACAAAGGCTCTAAACCTACAAGGTTGAGGTCTCATGCTTTTACCCTATCTTCCTTTGTGGTACTTGCTATATCTACTTTGTAGCCAAGGATCCCTCTTGATTCTCCTGTGTATTGTTGTGTATCATCCCCTATACAATCCACTAAGATTTGGTGAGTAATCTACCATAGCATTTCTCACCATTTATTACGATACACCAGTGACTAAGGGCTTCCAAGAATTCAATGCCTGTCGATGAAGATCCAATAGAAAAGGCCAAATACCAACAAATCTACACACCAACCCGTAACGTTGATAGAAATCCATAGTATCCAAGACATCATGGTTACAAACCGCAATAGGGGCGGTCTTGGCACATGCAAGATAACGATATTTTGTGTGATAACACTTGTACAATAAACATTTAAAAAAATACTATCATTCATTCTAGAACTAAACATATAGCAATCAGATATTATTTTCTTAGAGATTTTTTTGTCAAATGAGGTTATTTTGGATTATGTGGCATCAAATGAACATGTGGATGATATCTTTACTAAACCATTGCCAAAGACAATTTTTGAAGCATTAAGGGAAAGACTTGATGTTCTTAATTCTCTTCATTAATTTATTTTATTGCAACACTTCAGGGGGAGCTTTCATGTTTATACTACATCCCTAGCATATGAGATTATCAATGTTATACTGTGCACTAATGTTTTCTTGTGATCTCTGGTTCAACTTTCTATGTTTCCAGTGATTCTTTGGTTCAACTGTTGTTGCCCTTCCTAATTATCTTTTGATGTATAACATAGTTATCTTCTCTGATGGACATGTGTTGTTACAAGGTCTTACTTGTTACAAGAACCTTTTTTTTTTGTCAGACTTAGCATGTACATTCTTAGTTTGTTTTTCAACATATCTTGGTTGTCTTTTCTGCATTG
The DNA here is from genome assembly GCA_027943335.1 of Chamaecyparis obtusa. Classification (NCBI taxonomy): domain Eukaryota; kingdom Viridiplantae; phylum Streptophyta; class Pinopsida; order Cupressales; family Cupressaceae; genus Chamaecyparis; species Chamaecyparis obtusa. Next base: position 342,570 of record BSBK01000660.1, read on the forward strand.
TTTACTCTTTTCATGGTTCTTATGGAAATAGTTAGTTGTTGTACTTGTGTTGCAGTATTCATTTTGTTAGTGTAGGTTTTTCATTTTCCTTATGTTAGGGGGCTTTTATTTTTCCTACACATTTTTTTATTTAATCTTGCTTAGGTTATTAGGAGTGGTTAATATGAGAACATGTGACAAAATAGTTAAGCTACATTTTTCACTCACTCCCAAACATGGGTAGTTGAGTCACACACCCACTTTTGGCTTATTGTGCCTCCTCGCATAGCCACTATTTTGTCATTTCTTAAGTGGGTTATGGGGTAGTTGGGTTTCTCACCCTTTTTTGGCTTTATCTGCCACCTTTCATAACTCCTTTTTGTTTTCATATAAGGAGGTAATGCCACCTATTTTGACATTTGCCAAGAAGGTAAAACCTCCCACCTTTTATAGGGATTGAGAGTTAATGCACCTCCTCCTTGTATATTGCTTTATTTTTTATATAATAAGCATGTTGGTGTTGAAATATAGCTTCGTTCATGTTTAAGTATGCTGATGATCATAAGCACATTCATATATATATATATATATATATATATATATATATATATATATATATATATATATATATATATATATATATATATATATATATATATATATATATATATATATATATATATATATATATTATTGTTATTATCAGCATATTATAAAAATAGATCGAATGCATTACTTATTATTGAATGCATGATATTCAGAATAAATGAATCGCACATTATGCGATATATATATAAGATCACAGTCACGATACCATCGTGGACTGTGATGTTATTACAGCCACGATAGTCATCGTGTAACTATAATAACATTACAGTGCACGATGATATCATGCCACCTTTTGTTGTGGTCTAAGATATGACTCAAATCGTATTAATTCAGACATGGTTATCGTGTGATATGTTACCAAATATGTTATCGGATATGTTACGCATTATCGTGGTTGATTAAATTGTTAAAGATAACTAATATTAAACATAGGGTCATGACCCTACATGGCAACCACCATGTTTGGTCATGACTTTACATATTAATATATATACTCATCCGTATTGTGGAATTAATCAATCACAAAGGCAATTGCATTCCACCATGTAGGGTCATGACTTTACATATTAATATATATACTCATCGGTATTGTGGAGTCAATCAATCACAAAGGCAATTGCATTCTACAACAGCATATCGATTTCTAAAGTAATATAATTCAATCTTCTGATCCAAATATTCCTTAACATGGTATCAAAACCAAGTTATTAGAGAAGATATTTTTTTTTATATACATCTTATATAAATATAATAAAAATTATATTTGTGTATATTATAATAACAAAAAAATGGCTCACGGTATGAGAATGGAAGATAGACTTGAGGGTGCATCTAATTTTATATCTTGGAAAATTAGAATTACTTCACTTCTACTAGAACTCGAATTGGAGGAGTGTATAGAGAAAGAACTAGTAATACCTGAAGATGAAGTAGAAAAAACCACTTGGAAAAGGCGAAATAACAAAGCCAAGAAATTGATTATTGACTCTGTCAAAGACTCTATACTTCCTAACATTTCAAGATTAACCACTACCTTTGAAATATTGAAAACCATTCAAAATACATTTGAAATCAACAATGCTAGTAGATTATTGACTCTGAAACAACAACTTATGAATATGAAAATGAACAAAGGGGAAACCATTACCTCTTACTTTCTGAGAATTTCAGAGTTAGGGGATCAACTCCTTACTATTGGAAATAACATAGATGACTTGAAACTATCATTAATTGCTCTAAGAGGATTACCTATCTCCTGGGAATCATTCATTCAATGCATAAGTGCAAGACCTCCATTACCAAAATTTGAACAACTGAAAAATGATTGAACTCGAGAAGATTCAGGATTAATCTCAAGAGGAATAGGATCTAGCAAAGAAAGTGAAGTTTAGGCAATCCACACAAACACGTCTAACAAAAAGAAAAAATTCCCCAAAAGGAAGAGGAGTACTAAAACCTTCAATAAAAAGGATATTTCCAAAGTACAATGCTACAAGTGTGAGAAATACGAGCATATTCACATATTTTGTCCAAAAAGGAAGAAAATTCAAGCTACAATAGTTGAAGTCAAAGAAGTGGAAAACCCACTCTTCTTAGCTTTGGCAAGTGAACTGAACTCAAATAAAAGTACCTAGATAATTGATAGTGGAGCTTTTAGACATATCACTAGATTCAGGGATCACTTTGAAACCTTTAAGGGACACTCCACAGAAGAAGTTACAATTGGTGACAACTCTACTTATCCCGTGAAAGGAATTGGGACCTGTTCAATCAAGATAAGAGAAGGAATGACCTTACAATTAAAAGAAGTACTATATGTACCTAGAATAAAAAGAAACTTAATCTCCATATCAGGACTAGCTGATCAAGGATATATTGTCACATTCAATGAGGATAAAGTTCTTCTCTGGACTAAAAATTTCAATATCAAGAATGCCATTACTATAGGATCTAGGGATGACAGTCTATATAAATTATGTAATGAACAAAAGATTTCTTTAAACCATGAAGTTCAAAACAATAATGAGATATGGCACAAAAGGTTAGGTCATATTAGATATAGTGCTCTTCCAACCCTAAAAAGAATCACCACATGGTTACCTCACCTAAAATCTAAACATTTGGGTATTTGCAAAGGTTGTGCCGTAGGAAAAAATACAAAAGGGTCCTTCCCGTCAAGTGAACACAAATAAAAAAATGTATTAGAACTCATTCACACTGATCTATGTGGTCCTACGTCAACACCTTCCTTGTTAGGTGCCTTATACTACGTAATATTTGTTGATGATTACTCCAGAAGAACTTGGATATACTTCCTAAAACTAAAACAATCCAATGAAGTTTTATCTAAGTTCAAAGAATTCAAAGCACTAGTTGAAAACCAAACTAGCAAGAGAATAAAAACCCTAAGGTCTAATAATGGAGGTGAATATATTTCTAACATCTTTAAAGAATTTTGCAAATCTTTTGGGATTAAGAGGGAGTATACTGTACCATATAATCCTGAACAGAATGGAGTAGAAGAAAGAAAAAATAGAACCATTATTGAAGCAACAAAAGCCATGATGCATGACCAAAACATTCACATCTCCTTCTGGGCTAAAGCTGCGAACACAATAGTATACATATAACATAGGTGTCCTCATGCTATCCTAGAAAATACTACACCAGAAGAAATATTTATAGGAAACAAACCAAACTTAAGCCATTTAAGATTCTTTGGTTGTCATGTTTACATTCGTGTTCCAAAAGAAAAAAGAACTAAACTAGAGCCCTCTGGAAAGAAGGGTATATTCATAGGATATCGTGAGGATACTAAGGGATATCGTATCTATATCCCAGGCCAAAGATTAGTAGAAATTAGTAGAGATGTAAAGTTTGAAGAAAATTTCATATCCACAGATATTGAGGATGATTTCATCACAGATCTAGATAGAGATCTTATAACTGAGAATGAGAGGGAGATTAAAAAAATAGATTCATAACCTCCATCTTTAAATGTTGAGCCTACACCTTCAAATATTGAACCTACATGTCCAAATGTTGAGAGTAATGAAATATCAAATAACACAAAGAGACCCTTATGGGCAAGAAAGATGTTTGAAGAAAATAATGTAGAGCCAGATCAAATATTCAGAGAAAACAAGAGAACAAGATCACAAAAATGTTATACTGCCCTTCTAATTGAGCTTACAGAATTTGAACCTGACAATGTTGAAAAAGCTTTGACAAAACAAGCTTGGAGAGAAGCCATGATTGAAGAGTATCAATCCATTCTGAAAAATCATGTTTGAGACATTGTGTCCAGACGCAAAGACAAATTAGTTGTCTCTTCAAAATGGTTATTCAAAACCAAATATGCTCCAGATGGCAACATTGAAAAACACAAAGCCTGATTTGTTGCCAGAGGATTCCCACAAAAGGTTGGGATTGACTATGAAGAAATTTTTTCTCCCGTAGCTCAATACACCTCTGTGAGAACCATTCTTGCAATTGCAACATCTAAAGGATGGAAAGTACACCAAATGGATGTCAAGACTACTTTTCTAAATGGGAAAATTGAGGAAGAAGTATACAAAGCAACCAAAAGGATTTATCACACATGATAAAGATCACTATGTATGTAAGTTAAATAAAGCTCTTTATGGCCTTAAAAAAGCCCCCAGAGCTTGGTATGAAAGGATAGACAACTATCTCACCAAACTAGGGTAATCCAAGAACATAGCAAACCCTAACATCTACTTGAAGGTAGTAAATGGTGATATGATAATTCTAGTTCTTTATGTTGATGACTTGCTTATAATAGGAGAAAATCACCTAATTACTAAATGCAAGCAAGACCTAGTAGTTGAGTTTAATATGAAGGATATGGACCTACTACACTACTTTTTGGGTCTAGAAATTTGGCAAAAGGAAGATCACATTTTCTTAAACTAGGAAAAGTATACCTCTGACCTATTAATTAGATTCAGAATGATGGATTGCAAAATGTTGGCTACAATGGAAACAAATCTAGACAAGATAAAAAGCGAGGCAGAAAACTCTGAACCTTCAGATCCCACACTATACAGACAAATCGTTGGATCTCTCATGTATCTGGTAAACACACGTCCTGACATCTGTTATGCTACAAATGTACTAAGTCACTTCATGTGTGAACCTAAGAAAATACACTTGATGGCCGCTAAGCACATTCTGAGATATTTACGAGGGACCATTGGACTTGGTTTGAAATATAAAAAATTTGAGATCCAACTTCAGGGTTATTCAGATTCAGATTGGGCAAGCAGTTCCACAGACTGCAAGAGTACCAAAAGATGTTGTTTCAGTTTAGGATCAGCAATGATATCTTGGTTTGACAGAAAATAATCTGTTATTGCTCAGAGTTCAATAGAAGCAAAATATATGGCTGCCTCTATGGGAGCTCGTGAAGTAGTTTGGTTAAGGAAGTTGTTGTTTGATCTCTTTGGAAGACCCTTGAAAGCTACCATTATTCATTGTGATAATCAAAGCTGCATCAAACTCTCAGTAAACCCAATCTTTCATAATCGATCAAAACGCATAGAGATTCCTTACCACTACATAAGAGACATGGTTGATAGGAACATCGTTAAACTAGTTTATATCAGCACTGAAGATCAAAATGCTGACATCTTTACCAAACCTCTCACAAAATTGAAGATAGATTATTTCAGGAGAAAAATTGGTATGACTAAACCTTAAATTGTTGGGATTTAATTCCTACCTTTGTACTTTGTATTCATGAATATATAAATAAAGTTATTAAAATATTTCAAATTATGTTTAAAGAAGATGATGATCTTCTATGTAAATAATTGAGGTTACTATTTCAAGATTACGATCTTGACAATAGGTAACTAGGCTTCAAGATTGACACCCTAATAGGGTTGTCGTACACTGTGCCATATATCTTGATGCTTATGTTGGGAAGTTATTATTGGATTGTGTAATAACTTATATATCATGATTGACACCCTAACGGGTTATCCTAGATTGTGTCGGATATCATGATATTGAAATGTCTAAGTATAAATCATGACTAAGACTTCTATAATGTTGTCCCGAATTGTGTCGGTAATCATGGCATACTATGACTTTCTACAATACATCTTACTAAAAGGGAGTGTTGAAATATATCTTCGTTCGTGTTTAAGTATCCCGATGATCATAAGCACATTCATATATATATATATATATATATATATATATATATATATATATATGTGTGTGTGTGTGTGTGTGTGTGTGTGTGTGTGTGTGTGTGTGTAATTGTTATTATAAAAATAGATCGAATGCATTACTTATTATTGAATGCATGATATTTAGAATAAATGAATCACACATTGTGTGATATATATATATATATATATATATATATATATATATATATATATATATATATATATATAAGATCACAGTCACGATACCATCGTGGACTGATGTTATTACAGCCATGATAGTCATCGTGTAACTGGAATAACATTACAGTGCACGATGATATCATGCCACCTTTTGTTGTGGTCTAAGATACGACTCAAATCGTATTAATTTAGACATGGTTATCATGCGATATGTTACTAGATATGTTATGCATTATCGTGGTTGATTAAATTGTTAAAGATAACTAATATTAAATGTGGGGTCATGACCCTACATGGAAACCACCATGTTTAGTCATGAATTTACATATTAATATATATACTCATCGGTATTGTGGAATCATTCGATCACAAAGGCAATTGCATTCTATAGCAGCATATCGATTTCTAAAGTAATATAATTCAATCTTCTGATCCAAATATTCCTTAACAATTGGAATTATGGAAAGGTGTGTACTGAAAGGGGAGGGGTGGATCAGTACCCTTAAAACATTTCAAACTATTCCTTGTAAACATTAACTTCAATAATCGGCTATGTAAATTACATTCACCATACATTCAATACCATAACTGAAATATAAATGCATGTAAGTAAATCAATAAAACATACATGAAACTTCAATACACATGACACATGTATTTTGGTATAATTAGAGCTAGTTCTCTTGTTAAGGAAGTTTAATCACTAAAGAGAAACGATCTAAGGATGGAAAGGTATAAGCTTGATAAGACTATTGAGAATTAGAGATTGCAGTTGCAGATCTACATTGAACAATTCAAGGAAGCCAAAGAAATATAGAGAGATTTACTGGTCAAGAGGAAGGATATGGCACTTCAGTATAATGATACTGATTGTCATGAAGAAGAGATAGATGATCTATTTGAAGGATCTGGATCTAGATCTGGTAGCATATCTGATGCATCTGAAGGAACTATGTCAGATCTATTTGAAAAGAATCAACATCTTACTGAACAAGTGAAAGCACTACATATCGGTCAGGAGACATAAATGGTTAGAATGATTGATGTCATGAACAATGCAAGGCAGACATAACAAGAAAAGAATATGGTTGTTGATGACATAAGACAAATGATTGAAAAGCTAGAAGAAAAGGAATCTGAGATAATGAGACTTACTGAGCATCATTTTGAAATCTCCAATCAGATGGTTGTCCTGAGTTAGAAAGTCAACCAAGTGAACTATGAACTTTCTAGAAGATTGGAAGACATTGGTGAATTGAGAGAAGAAAATGAAAGATTAAAAAAATGAAGTAAAGATTCAACAACAACATAATGAGATGATTAAAAAAAATGAAGTAAAGATTCAACAACACAATGAGATGATTAAGAAATCTGAAGAAAGTACAAAAAGGATGGATGAGTTTCTACGCAGTCAAAGAGGACTTGACATCACTACTAGTTTAGGCTATACCGAGTATGGAGAGTCATCAAGACAAGCTGAACAGAAGAATGCCTATGAAAATCCAAAGGCAAAGAAGCTCTCATGCTATCATTGTGGAAAACCAGGCCACACATCAAATGTTTGCAAAAGCAAAGAAAAAGGTATTCCTAAATCCACTCCTAAATTTGATGGTTATTGTTACAATTGTGGTAAGTACGGACATCAAGCACATAAATGCATATCAAAGCTGAACAAGTCATCTAAGAAACCTTATATGGAAAAACATTGTCGCACTTCCAACATGCATATACACATATCACAAGAATGTAGGACAAAGATGAAACAAGTTTGGAAACCGAGAGGACAAAATGAGACATATCAACCAAGAAGGCAAGGAAATGCATACACTTGGGATTACAACACTTGGGTTAATTGCACATGTGGTAGGTATGGACATATTGCAGCTAATTGTATTAGAAAATATTGGAGAGGAAAATCTCAAAATTGGTCAAATTTTGGAATGACATGTTTGCATTGTCATAAGGTCCGTCACTTAAGTAAAGATGGCAGCGATCAAGTACTAGTTAAAATGGAAACACAATTGAAGACATCACGAGGATAAGGAATCAAATGTGGAGAAAAGCATCAAATGACAATGTTGGACCAAGCACAACAGTCGATGACACCTCATCCATTGGATTAGGTGATTTCACCACCTCCACCTAAGCTATTCAAGTAAGTATGGAACTAAATTTCAAAAGGTTATATCTTATAAAAATTTCTTATATCTACTATATGAATGCCAAATCATCATGAATTAAGATGCACTAGGGTATGATATTGTTGATAACTTGAAACAAGTTTAGTCAGTTAAGCTGGACAAAGTAAGAAATTCCAGTCGGTAAAAATGTAAGACAACTGAGCTACATGGTCAACCGAGTATTGATAATACTCACCAAGTTGTGGCATCGATAGTGTTAACCAAGTTATTTGATTGTCAACCGAGTGGTAGCTGGGAAAGCATTTAATGCAGTGATCAAGGTTTTTGTCTATAAATTAGCGGGAAATGAACTCATTTATTTACACAATGATCAAGAGAGAAGCAGAGTGATTTTGAGCGAAACTTAAGCAGAGCCAATCCAAGCATTTCACATAGATCTAAGTACATTACAAATAGTTGAAATCTGAATCAAGTAAGTTTGGAACTACTGAGTTCTTTGTATCTAATTTAATTGAAAGCCCTAATTTAGTAAACACAATGGCGTCATCCTCATGAACCGTGCAAACTAAGGAAGTTAAGAGAAAGAAGGTTACTTTGATCAAGAGCACAACCTGCACCGAGCCCTCTTTCAAACTTCATCCAAAATTTGCAGCTCAACCCAACGATAAGGGCGTGTTTTCATTGATATCGCCTAGGGTTCTACTCATGAAAGATGTTAGGTCATACATCCACTGTAAAATCAATGAAATCGGCGACTTTGAGCTTCAATCCACATATCAAGAGCTTTTCACTGATGGCAAGCTAAAGGATGATCACCAACACTTATAGGTAAAAGGGTTAACCAATGCCCTATATTTCCCTAAGGAATTCAAAGCTGAATGGATACGCATCATACTGAGCCATGTACATGAGGGAACATTATGGCTAGATGAACGAATGAAGATCACAAAGGATGTCATACATGCAGTGACACAGTTTCAAACAAACGACAAAGATAAAGCCCTAAGTCACCCTACACAAACTAATATTGAGAAGTTAATCGGAGCAAAATGGGATGGTAGAGGTTTGAGAATAAACACCAATAGCAACCCCAAAATGAGATTTGGTGCATATGTTATTGCATACAAAATTTTCCAATCAAGAAGATCGAATAGTGTTGCATGTGGAGTGGTTGACATTGCCTATAAGATTGTGAAAAAAGGGTTTGCAACTCCACTTAGCCGAGTTGATGCTAAGACAGTTAGAGGAAAACATGAGAACAATTAGAGTAGAAAGGTCAAACACTTGCAAATTTGGCTTGTTATTGGTATGTACATTCTTCTATTTGCAGAACTTTTTCCCATCAGTCGGTAATGTAGAATGGGATATCAACCGACCTATTATTGTTCAAATTAGTGAGTTTATTCAGAACTTAGGAATAATTTTGAACTTGTGATGGAAGAATACTTTGGACAGTTCAAAGAGAGAATGGAGAAAAGAACAAGGATACCAACACAATTGCTAGAGAAATTTAAAGATGATATATTTTTTCTGGTGGATACCGACATCACCCTAATCAAAGCTATAGAGCCAAGAACAACATGGCTACTGCCCATGGATTATGAGATTGATAGTGATGTAGCTACAAAAGCAATAAAGGTTTTACTTGTCGAGCCTAAAGACAAGAAGGCTACAAGGTTTGGAACCTTTGAGGAAGCCAAGTCTAGAATCAAGATGGGACTTGTAGTTGAAAAAATGGGTAGGAAAAAAGAGAAAATGGTAAAAAATCTTAAGAAAATATTTGGTGTCACAGATGAAGACATTGAGAAATTGGTTGAAGGAGAAACTAAGGAACAGACACCAGTTGGTGAGAACATTGATGAAGAGGTCACCAAGTCCAAAGAATATGAACAAAAAGAGTCACCTAAGGCTAACAAAGGTAAAGGTGAACATGTTGATACTTCAGCCCGAAAAAGGACTAGGTCGAAACTACTAGTTCACCACCTTTGAAGAAAGGTGTTGCAAAGATAACTAGGCCTACACCGATTCATACATATCAGAAGACAAAATCAAAGGTCACCACCGAACTCCCATAACTAAAGCAGAGAAGAAAACTTATTAGAGAAAAGGATGATAAAGATTCAAAAGAGGACATAGATCAATTCCGGGTTGTGGTGAATAAAGGACCTCATACCATTGATGAGGTAGTAGAAATAATCAAAACTACTGGAAAGTTGAGTTCGCCCAAACTTAAAAGGCATCCTCATATGAGTACTGAGGGGCAAGATAAGCTTGAGGAAGCAATAATAAGCATGATGATCACCTTCAAAATAGTTACAGTTGAGTTCGCAAGTAGCATACCCAAAGAACTCTACAATAAAGTTTCTTCTAGATGGACTTATGCACTTACAATTGAGAAAGGATAGAGAAAGGTCACTCATTTTGTTAAAATATGACTATTCTATTGATTAGATAGATGTAGCATTAAAACAATATGCAAATAAATTCTTTATGAAGGCTAGAGCATTCAAGATCCTACAAAGAAAATTGCAAGAGGTAGATGATGAGAGTAGGAACATTTGGATTAAACTCCTCAGTCCAACCGAGCATACAAGAAAGAGAGCCTATTAATGTTGATGAAGAGACCATTCACATCTTGGATACTGAGCAGCCCGAGGAAGAAACTAATGAAGAAGAATTCATAACTGTTGTTGACAATGTGATGGAAGGAATTCCAGAGATGTTGACTACTCTAGGGGATGAACAAATATTGATAGAAGACATAATAGAAGGCGACTCCGATGATGAGGCTAAAGAAGATGAAATGATCAACGAAGCTATCGATAACCTTGGTGAAGAAGAAGCAATTAAGGTAGCCCGAGCAATGGTACCAAGTAATCTACCTATACTGGTACAATCTATTGAGATAGCTACTGAAGCACAAAATGATAACACTCCACCTGAGTTGGTAACATATACAAATGAAGACAAGGGTGAGGAAAAAGGTAAGAAGACCATTGAAATGATAGAAAATGTCAAGGACAAACAGAGTCAACGGTAGACACTTCTACCACCGACACAAGGTCACAAGCCCCTGCACCACAAATTGCAGAATCAATTACCGAGCAAAATAAGGAACAAATCAAATCCATTGAGACACCAAAGGAAAATCCCAAGCACAAGGCTCAACTTTCCATTGCACAATCTCCATCATCTAGTGTGCAAGAGAAGAAGAAAAAGAGGAAGCGAGGAAGTAAGGGTCCGATTACACTCGATGAAATCATAGAAATTCCATCTTGTGACCCAAGGACACTTGATCCTGAAGCTCTCAGGAAATATGGAGAGCTATGAACCCGAAAGGAAACACAGGAAAAGCTGAGACAAGAAAACAAGAACACAAAGGTGCTAGAGGATGTTAAGGAGATCCTAATACAAGTTGCTCCTGATGTAACTATTGATATATCCGCCCCCATTATTGATCAACTTACACTACTCATAGAAACAATCAATGGCCCCACTATAGACGCTGACCAGATGATTGAAGAGAGAGCTAAACAAAAGATTTAGTATAAGTTAACTAAAAAGATCAGCCAAGCAGTGGCAGTGAACAAGGTAAAGCTTTTAGAAGTTGTAACTAAATTATAAAGCATTATTGATAAAGTTATTACAATTCTAAAACAATTATGCACTTTATATTACTTCACTACCGAGGTTAGTGAAAAGATAAGAAAATTAGATGAAGATCTAAAAGATAGTGCTACTCGTCTTACAATCGAACAACATGCATTTCAAGTGCATTATTCCAAAGTTAAACACATACAACAATTAAGACTTGAGTTGAGAAAGGAAGAGGATCGAATCAGAGAAGAGGTAACCGAGTTACTACCACATTTGATAGTGATGCAAAAAAATGTGACACAAGCAAAGAAATTGGTTGCCACTCTTGAGATTTATGTCACTGAGAATATTTTTAATATGCATGCTCAAGTGAGCTTAGAGCAGTTGGATCTAGAAAATCTAAACGAAGAATGGGAGAAACTTATGGATAATCTTAAGAAAACCCATCCTAAGATTTTTGACAAATTGTAAGTGTAATACCCCAAAAATGGGCTATAGGTTCATTAACCTCCTACATCTTCAATTTGAACGAAATCGACATCAAAGTCCTAACCTAAGGCACATCGGCACATTATCGAATCTTAATTGATTATCCTAAATTTTGCACCGGGAAATATTCCTTATTCCTATTTATCCTAATTATCTTTAATTTAATGATTATTTGGCGATAAATCCTATTTATCCTAAAGTTTGATTAATTGAATATTTTGAATATTTAATTAATTAGATTTAATACTGCCACTTAATTATTTAATTGGATTTAATTATATTTATTCCTAAATTCTATTATTTAATTTTGACAATAAATCTAAAATATCATGACTAATTGATTAAATTCCTATTTAATTAATTAAAGTCAATTGTCAAATTTAATAATATAGTTTTTGAATAAAAGTTTGATTTAATAATTGATTAACCCATAAATCAATTGTTTTATTTTTAAAAATCAGTTAAGTTGAGGATAAATCACTTTATTTATTTAATTAATTCATAATTAATTATGCACATCCAAAAAATAGTTAAACTTTAAATCAGAAAATCAATTCAAGTTGTTTTAAAAATAAACTCAACTCTCTTTTGAGTTGAAAGCTGATCTCAACTTCTGATTTAAATTAAAAAGCTAATTTGCATGATTTTGTGAGTTAATCTATCTCTAAATTCTTGATAACTTAAAAATCAACCCGAGTTTATCAAGAGTGATTTATGGCTTTTTCCATGCACTTCCAAAATCTTGGATTTCTATAAATTAAGGCCTCAGCTCTTCATTTGGGATCCATCCACGAATTGCATCCTCACGCTGGTGAATTGGTGATCGAAGAATCAATCTTTGTGAATCAAAGCTGTTGTGAGATTTTCATTTGTTTTTAAGCATTCATATCATTTAGCATATCATTGTTAGATTAATTGCATGTCATATCAGTTTCTCATATATAATAGATTCATATCAGTTTATTTCATCTTATTGCATAGAAAATCCAAAAATATAGATTAATTTGCATTCATCTCATATCTAGATTCTGCATTCAAATCCTTTGTTTAGTTGTCATTAAGGTCACTGATCTCGGTCCAATCTGAGAATATCATACTGGCACCTACTAGAAGGCAGTAAATCACTTGGTTAGATTAGTTTTCATTTCATTGCACGATTTTGATTTTTGCTAACCTCTAATATTTTACTGAAGTGTTGTGTCTACAGCTAGGTACAAAATTCACACACACATTTCTGGCGCCCACCGTGGGGCCCTGAAATGGGTTTCCATTCCAATTCTATCAATTTCTATCTATTTCTTGTCATTTTCTGATCAAAACTATGATTTTTATTTTTTGTTTGTACATTTTCGTACGACTTTTGTTAGAAAGTCATTTCAGGAGGTGTCCATTGTCATACGACAGGTTCAGATTTTGAGGCTTGTATCAGAGTGTAAACATTATCGTTTGAAAGCCTGATTGTCATATGAACAGGTACCCATAGTCGTACAAGTTTTCAGACTGTCATCTGGCAGGTAACCCAGTGTCGTACGAGTTTTGACTCCAGATTCAATTGTCGTTTCATATTTTCATGCAGTTTTCTAGATTTGGACTAACAACTAACATTAACAATTGAAATCTTCTATTTCTGATTGGTATTTGCTGGTTCTGATTGAAAAAAGCGTGAGAATTGCTAAAAATAAATAAGAATCTACTAAGCGCGTTGCGAGGAATTCAATTAATCTTCTCAGTTGATAACATTTTGATTTTTGACTAAAATGAACTCTCACGTGTCAAGCTTGTGTGACCTTTATTGCTTTCATATCACAGATTTCATTTTGGGCTATAAAACGAATGTAGATTTGCTTTCTGCATATCTGTTACACATAGTAAATAGGCCCTATGAACACTATTTGTGGTTCTTGAGAGAGTGGGTTTCCAGCGAAGCTCTTCTCAACGAGAGAACCATTGTAGGTAGGGAGGTTACTAAGAGCATCTCACGTTCTACTAGATTTGTGCATCTTCAGCTTCTGATTGATACATTCTCTCTCCTGAGAGGTTGATAGATCATAAGTGGTTGACATCATAGATCTTTGTGAGATAATCTTGGTCTTAGCGTGTCAGATTAATCTGTCTACTTTATTTTGGTTAAAAGTGAAAAGGCTAGAGGACTATGCTCTACTCCCTTTTTGGGTAGTATCAAAAACTCAGATCCTTGAATCTGGAACCAGTCTCCATGTCGTATCTTTTGTGAGTCACCTTTAGAGAGGGTTAACCATAGTGGACATCCCTTAACTGGGTCAACCACGTGGACGGAACCTCAAGCGGTAATAGCCATTTTCGCCGTGGTAGCAGCAGCCTTTATATAAATGTCCCTGTGGAGGAAATCTTCACAGGTGTGGTCTCTTGTTGGGCTATTAGATCTCCCTAGCAACTCCTGATTGATTAATTTCTTGGACTATGTCAAAACCTTGGTGCACCTGGATTGGAGTTCGCCCTCTTGAGATCACAAAAGTTGTACAGTTAGACCATTACTACAAACCCTAGCGAGGCCAAATTTTTATTTTCTAGGAATATGTGTGTTATTGCAAAACTTTTTGGAACATACACTGTTAGCACTCCTAGGGATTAGCACATTCAGTCACTTGGTTGTTCATGCAAAAGGTTGCTTTATCCCCTGTTCATTGTTTTCAAACGTGCTTGAAATCACTTGCTTGTTGTTTTGCATGCCTATTTATCTATTTGATTACTAAGAACGAATCAATCTGGTACAATCTTCAAATCTGGATAGATAATTTTGTGAATAATTTGAAACTGAAAACATAAAAATTGTAAAATTTGATGTCAAACACCTTTCTGGAGTCAAAAGTCATCCCGTAAAGTTAGAAAGTCATACAAGTTTTGGCTATTGTCATTTCAAAACCCCCAGATTGTCATATGATAGCTGGTATAGTGTCATGCGAGTTTTTCCACCACTCAATAACAAAAGTCAAAAATCCTGCTATCAACTGTCATGCAAGTTTTGCAACTGTCGTACGAGCTTGTCAATTATCGTTTCATAGTCTACCCACTGTTGTACGAGCTTGTAGAAAGTCGTTTGAGAAAAGTCTGAAAAATTGTCAAAAAGTGTTAAAAACTATCAGAGACCTAGCTTTTATAGCCTATTTCCAGAGTCTGTCAAGAAAATCACTATGTCAGGAATAGAGCAGAAACTAGAACGAATCCAATCATTTTCTTAAAGTGGCCTCTTGAGCCCGATTCAGCCTTCTGTTTAATCGATTTGAGTCTTTTTCATCTTGTGTCAAAACCTTGTCATAACTATCAATCTTCCATCCATCTTCAAAATGGCTAAGTGTTGTGAACTCGTGTCCACTATCTTTTGGGCATCTACCCATACATCAAGGGCATAGTATCCTTCATTTACATCCAATATTATCCTCAATCAATCAAACTTTGACAAGGTTGCATCATTTGATCTTCTTGAATCATATCTTTCTTCAATTGTCTTCATCGTATTCTTTTGCTTCACCCAAGGTTAATGGTGGAGACTAGAGCTTCCTCACACAAGAAATCAAGGGAAACATCTCATACCTTACATTTGACTACTATCCAAGGTCCAACTCTTGAGCAACTCTACAATTTTGGTCTTTATGAAGACGACGGTCTTGGCAACTTTCGATTAAAAACTGGTTATATACCCCCTCCATCAACTCACTGAGGTAATCAACAAACCCCTCCTCAATCTAATCCAGGGAGCCCTAAAACTCCTAACATGTCTCACGGAGGGACACATAACGGGTCTGAAGGACATCAGTCACAACATGGTATGGATCAAGAACCTACACCTGAAATTATTCGATATCAAAATGATGATGACTTCAAAAGAATGATGAAACATTTCTTGAAGGAAGATAAAGAAGCATACTTTCTAGAGTTAGCTCATCAAGGAGCTAAACTTCCTCTAAACTTTAATGTGGAAGATATCATTACACATGAGGAAGAAACTCCTATCATGACTATGATGAAACAGATGCATGTCATGCAAGTCAAACTTAACAAACTTGAGAAAGAAAAGGAACCTAAAGAGTTCTCCATGGAGGCTCTATGTCCTTTTCCATTTGATAAAGACTTGTACATGCCGCCATTCCCTAAAAGAGTGGAGATGCCTAAATATGATAAGTATGATGGAAACTCTGACCTTCAAGATTATGTCAGAGAATTTTGTACTCAATCTATGGAGTTTATGCATGAACTGGCCTACTTAATGTGTATTTTCCCTCGATCTCTGGGAGGAGTAGCCATTCATTGGTTCTCTAGGATGCCTCCTACAATCAAAACCTTTGAGGATTTGATCAAATTGTTCTATCATCAATACTCCTACAACATCCAACATCCAGTCACCATGATTGATATCTGCAATCTCAAACAATATCCAGGACAACCATTCCTGACATTTCTCAAAAGATGGAGAAAGAAATTCTCTCTATATGCTAGGCCTATTCCAAAAACTGAGAAGATGGAAATCTTCATCAACAATCTTGTTCCAGAAATCAACTACATTTTACAAATGCAAAATTATACATCTTTTGATAAGATGGTAGACAATGCAATCAAAATTGAAAAAGTACTTGTGAAAAAAGGAGACGTCACACTTCAAAAGGACAAGTATGAGTCTAGTTCTAAGGATAAGTACAAAAATTGGAACAAGAATAAGGGCGTCGTCACAGATGGCATTGTTGATAATCTCCATGCCCCATCTAAGGCACCTGCTTTCAATCTAACCATTGGTACCCAAGCCATCAAAGCTTCAGAACAAAAGGTACCCAAATCATCTCAAAAGAAGCCAAAATACAAATCTTGGTCCGCTGATAATAATTGAAAGTTCACTCCTCTTGGAGAATCTTTGGAATCAGCTATGAGAACTTTGCTGGCTAATAACATCATCTCTTTGCCTGAGATCTGACAATTTGATCCTGACCCTAAGCCAAAATGGTGGAGAGAGAATGAATTATGTGATTTCCATCAGGGTAAAGGTCACAAAACTAATAATTGCTTGCACTTGAAGCATACCATTCAAGACAAGATTGATAATGGAGAAATCATGATTGATAATCCTAAAAGCAATAATGATCACACTACATTCACCAAACCATTTCTGAAACATAGTCAAGGAGATTCATCTTCTCAGCCTAATGTGGGTGCTAAGGTCAATTATGCCTATTTTGGAAATAATATTGTTATCAATATGGTTGAACCAAGCCTATCTGAGTGTTGCAATGTCATCACAATTGTAAGAAGAGATAGAGAAAATCAATCAGCTAACGCAGTTACTCGATCACAAGCTCAGGCACACCTACAAGGACAAATCCCAGATCAATCAAATGTCCCTAAGGTGCCTTTCAATCTGTCTTCAGCTTCTAAACAGAGGGCAACATCTAAATCTTCAAATCCTAAGGACACGAGGTCCACTTCGTATAGTATCATTCAACAACTTCAACATACTAATGCAAAAATATCCATGTTTGAGTTGCTTTGGATATCTCCAGCTCATAGAGCCATCCTAGACAAAGCTCTGCTCGGATCCAATGTTCCTGATAACCTTGATTTAGACAGATTCTAGGCTATGGTTGGTCATCTTACGTCTCCACAGTATATCTCCTTTTCAGAGGATGATGATAACTCCTTGAGTCATCCGCATAACCAGCCCTTGCATATTGAAGTCTTGATCCAAAACTGTCACATCAAACATGTGTTGATAGATACTATATCACACAATTGGGATTTTCAGAAACAACCATTGATCCTAGAAAGAAAATAACTATCAAAGCATATGATGAAGAAGAAAGATCCTCCAAGGGAACAATTGTCTTGCCTATCAGAACAGGTCCTATCATCAGAGATACTATATGTCAAGTTCTTGATATACTTTTGGCTTACAACATCCTTCTGGGGAGACCTTGGATACATGAAATGAAAGCTATTCCTTCTACATACCATTAGTGCTTGAAATTTCCTTGTGACAGAGTAGAGGTAACCATTCCAGTTGACATGTCAACAACTTGCAATACCTTGAAGGAAAATGCAGATAAACTTTTTCCTAATAACATAGAATCTTCCACTAAGCAAACAGATGTAGCATCCACATCTAAGATGGAAGACATTACAGAAGAGGTCAATATCAAAGAAAATAGTATGGGAGAATATACTATAGAGCCAGTTTTGTCTTTGACATCTCTCCCTATCTCACCTAAGTCTTATGGGCAAGCTCTAAAATAGTCCAAACCAGAATCTAAGGAACCTCTTGAGGCATATAAAGGAAAATTTGTTGCAAAAAAAGTACCTAAGCAAGAATTTGAAGAAGATGAAGCTGTGCTTGCATGGCTCTACAAAGATGAACCTAAATCCCAAGTTGTCCCACCTAGTGACTCTAAAGTATCGAAGGTTCCTTCTAAGTCATATGGCCCAAGGGATAAACTGACAGCTAAGATGGGATATAAAGGAAAAGGACCTCTAGGACTATAGGGTAAAGGTCTTCTATCACCTCTTGAACATCGTGGTCGAGAAAATAAGAATATGATAGGTCTAGGATACATGAAGAATCCTTTCTATCTTAGCAAGAATTCCTCACATGTCTTAGAACAAATTGAGCCTTCCGTAGCAAATCAACTAAAAGGGAAAATAACTGAACAATCTGATAGTGATGATTTAGACACCACTGATGAGCTCATTCCTTATGAGCGTTTGCCTAAAGAAATCAAAGACCTCCTTGATGCTGAAGATGATCCAATCAAAAGAATTAATGTAGTAGAAATACAAGAACCTACTATAAAGCAAGAGATAGTTGCACAACAAGAACCAGCTGATCTCAAAGACAATCAAACAGACAAAGAGGAAGGTGGTAGTTATTCTAAGACAAATTCTCATGAGTATGAATTCAAATCAGAATATGAGGGTGAGCCTTCTTGGGGTATTCATCCTGACTTTACTCATGTTCTTAGATTTCCTAGAGGCATAGATGAAGAATCTAATGACTATGAATGGGGAGCCATTCCAGAAGAAGATGAGATTATTATAGAGAAACATGTTGATGTTATTCATCAATATGCACCTACACCCAACATAAGTCTAGAGCGAAATGATGAACTTATCGAGTCTGATCCACCGATGGTTGAAGTGGACTATCATAATGATGACTATAGAGTGTCTAGGTTGCAAGAACTTGAACTACTAGATGAGCACAGACAAGTAGTGTATGATCATCTTAGAGTTTATTAGAAGAGAATGTCTAGAGGTTACAACAAGAAAGTTAGATACAGAGAATTTCAGGTTGGCGATCTAGTGTTGAGAGAGAATCTTAAAAATCAATCACATAGAGAACACAAGGGGAAGTTTGAACCCAATTGGTTGGGTCCCTTTGTTATCACTGCTACTTTTGGTTCTGGTGCCTATCAACTCTCAACAACTAAAGGAGAATAGCTCTGAGAACCAATCAACGTTCTCCATCTGAAGAAATTCTACGCCTAAGGCATTTAGTCTATGGTAAAAAGTACTGAAAAAAATCTTTAAAATTGGAAAAAGTCCTGAAAAAATGAACATCTTGGTGAAAACCTAGCAATAGGTGCCTTGATGATTCACAAAAAAAGTAAAAAATATCAAAAGTACAAAAAAATTGAGAAAAATAAAAATACAAAAAAAATGAGAAAAAGAAAAGTGCCTTGGTGAAAACCTGGAAACAGGTGCCTTGGTAGCAAAAATAGAATCTCTGCCAAGATGGTGAAAACCCAACAAACAAGTGCCACTTGTTTCAAAATGCTCCATCTATCAATGCAATCTTGGTCTTTCCCAGCTTTCAGTCTTGCTTTAGTTTGTACATATCTCTTGGTTTGTTCCCACATTCCTATTTTTAATAAGTCAGTCTGTACACCAATCAGCTAAAGCATTTGTATCCTATCAATGTTCAAACTTGGGGGCAATCAATGTCATATCCTATGGCCTCCAATATACTTTAGACGTATCATATCCATTCAAAGTCCTTTGAAGCTTCATTTGAGTCAGACAGTCAGTCTCATCTCTAGAAAGGATTTTGCATCTACAACAACACAATCAAACATCAAACATCAAATTGAAAACAATCTATGCTTTTACATGCTTTTATCTCTTTGTATGCTTACTGATTCACGTTGAAATTTTTGCATATTGTGTCCCTTCGAGCTCTTTGATGATGTCCTTTATAAGATTTAGAGAGTAATGACTGGGGGCATAATCTTTTCTTTGTTTTCTTCTTGTATGTGAAAATCTAACAACTTTGGAAATTCTAGATTGAAATGGTGTCCGACTGTAAGAGCCTCTATCTTGAATTGGATGGCCATGCGTACCTTGACCATTGATACCCAAAAAATTCAAGAAAGTTTGATCTAACTATTGTCTTTTTTTTTGAGTGAGTTCTTTCTCCTACTGTGAAACACAATCTTACCTAAGGATGTGAACGATAAAGGGTCACTAAGGGTAATTCACATTGGATTTAGAATGATCTCTTGACTGCTTGATGTGTTTGCACGCAAGGTGTATTCAGGTCATCACGATGTTTATGTTTTGATGCTTATACAAATTGCTATATCAAAATGGACATGATATTCAAGTCATCCTGGCATTTGTGCCTTGGTGCTTATATCTAATCCAACATTTCGAAAACAAAATCAATATTTATATGTCCATGGTTTTCTAACCAGTGGGCGTTGTATTGATTCTTGCACATACAAATCAATATTCATATGTCTATGGTTTCATAACTAGTGGGCATTGTATTGATTTATCCGGTTACCTAAAAATTAAATGATGAAATCGACTGACACATGATCAGTGACTAGGTTCTAGATCTTAGGTTGCATTATATTTTACATGTTTCTTTGCATTTTGCATGTTTGCATGATCTCACAAATGGCTACATAAACTTCAACGCTTAAACGATTCTTCTATCACCTCTTCAAATCTCACAAGAGCTGACACTTAACACGAAGGTCCATCCAACAAAATAGCAAGTAGAATCCTTTTTCGGGATCAAAATCAAAATCTAAGATCATTCATATTATTAACTACTTGCATAATCAACCTTTCAATCATCATAGAAATCTAGAATTCAACTTAACTAATTATCTTACATCAAACTATTGAAATTTCAACTTGGTCAACTCATGGTTTAACCTAGTCAAACTTGGTCTCCATGACCTCTAAACGATGCAGAACACGTTCCCGGACGTGTATAACCACTTCTCAAATCAATTAACATGCTTCTAAAATTACAACGCTGACTTTTCTTGTCAGATTTCAATTTTTATCCCGAAGGGGGCATGGTATTGCATATCATTCAAAATCTGTAATCTAAATTTGAAATCAAATCTTTCCTCAGTAATCAAGACAACAACCATGTCTAGTTGCTAATTCATCAAAAAGACCTCATCGCTTGGGGCAAATCAATCATCGCTTGGGGCATATCAGATTCATTGAGATCCATATCAATCTGGTATTCTCTTAATCTTGTAAACTGTATCAATTTTTTGTAACCATCGGTTCATTAGTGTTATTTCCTTGGTTCTTCATAACTGAAGGGTTCAGATGTGATACCAATGTGATTCTTATCGACAATCAGGTCTGGAATCAGTCACTCACTTCTTCGCAATCATAAGGTTCAGAATCAGGCGTTTTGACACTTCTTCGCAATCATCGGTTCATTGTTGTTATAGTTAACATTATCTTTGGTCATTTAGGACCTAATATCTTCAAATCTTTCAATCAATTTTTGTCTCATATCATAATTTTTGTTTCATATCAATTTCAATTTCAAACACCAGTTTCAACATCATACACAGACTATTTTTGAACCACTGCGCTTCGCACAATAATTCAAAGAGGGGCAAAATGTAATACCCCAAAAATAGGCTATAGGTTCATTAACCTCCTACATCTTCAATTTGAACGAAATCGACATCAAAGTCCTAACCTAAGGCACATCGGCACATTATCGAATCTTAATTGATTATCCTAAATTCTGCATCGGGGAATATTCCTTATTCCTATTTATCCTAATTATCTTTAATTTAATGATTATTTGGCGATAAATCTTATTTATCCTAAAGTTTGATTAATTGAATATTTTGAATATTTAATTAATTAGATTTAATACTGCCACTTAATTATTTAATTGGATTTAATTATATTTATTCTTAAATTGTATTATTTAATTTTGACAATAAATATAAAATCTCATGACTAATTGATTAAATTCCTATTTAATTAATTAAAGTCAATTGTCAAATTTAATAATATAGTTTTTGAATAAAAGTTTGATTTAATAACTGATTAACCCATAAATCAATTGTTTTATTTTTAAAAATCAGTTAAGTTGAGGATAAATCACTTTATTTATTTAATTAATTTATAATTAATTATGCACATCCAAAAAATAGTTAAACTTTAAATCAGAAAATCAATTCACGTTGTTTTAAAAATAAACTCAACTCTCTTTTGAGTTGAAAGTTGATCTCAACTTCTAATTTAAACTAAAAAGTTGATTTGCATGATTTTGTGAGTTAATCCATCTCTAAATTCTTGATAACTTAAAAATCAACCTGAGTTTATCAAGAGTGATTTATGGCTTTTTCCATGCACCTCCAAAGTCTTGGATTTCTATAAATTAAGGCCTCAGCTCTTCATTTGGGATCCATCCATGAATTGCATCCTCACGCTGGCGAATTGGTGATCGAAGAATCAATCTTTGCGAATTAAAGCTATTGTGAGATTTTCATTTGTTTTTAAGCATTCATATCATTTAGCATGTCATTGTTCGATTAATTGCATGTCATATCAATTTCTCATATAGAATAGATTCATATTAGTTTATTTCATCTTATTGCATAGAAAATCCAAAAATATAGATTAATTTGCATTCATCTTATATCTAGATTCTGCATTCAAATTCTTCATTTAGGTGTCGTCAAGGTCACTGATTTCGGTCCAATATGAGAATATCATACTTGCACCTACTAGAAGGCAGTAAATCGCCTGGTTAGATTAGTTTCCATTTCACTGCATGATTTTGATTTCTGCTAACCTCTAATATTTTACTGAAGTGTTGTGTCTATAGCTAGGTACAAAATTCACACACACAGTAAGTATATTCTTTGTCATTATTTTCAAAAAAGGGAAAAACATATGTATATCTACTGAGAGCATGTTCATAGGGGGAGTCACTAAGTTTACACATTTTTGGTTTTTGTGAAATTTTTGAGTATTCAAACTTTTATAATTGGCATACTGATGAAGGGTACTCCCCTTAATACCACAAACACATAACAGAAACAGAGAAACAACAACAATTTGCAAGAATAGAAAATGGGCTTCTTATTATCTCCACAAATGTGGAATTACAAATTTCAGAATTACAATATGCAAAGCCACATGAGCATTTTCCTTTACAATATTCTGTAGGAAAAAGCTTCGAATTATTACCCAGATCTACCCTGAACTACTCTGAACTACCTTGAACTACCCTAAACAACACTACGAGCCTTCCTTATATAGACAATTTTCCACCGCCTGGGAAGGTTTCAGATTTTGCCCACTAAGACCGACCAGCCCTAGAATTATTTTATTTTTTAATTTATTACATCAGAGTCGGCTCAAAACATCTTTTGAAACCCAAACAAATTTTTTGAAGGAAATTTATTTTTCGCCATTTCAGGTGGCCCAACTTCTGGAGACCACAAGCCATCACTTGTTGACTCGATTGACTATTATGACCTCATTTCAGAAAGGGCATGAAGTGCTCTACAAGACTTGAATCAAGAAAGCTTCATTTAGCCAAAGTTTCGACCTCATCTGGGGCCTCTAAAGCCTTCAAAACTGAGTTCAAAGTTTCTATACCCTGCTGCCAATATCAAAAATTTTCAATATCTTCAAAACTAGACTTGATCTAGCAATGAAACTTTACTGGCAGGCTGATATGACCAAAATGAACCTCCAAGGAGGAAAAATAGACCATTCTGAGCTCGAACAGAAAACTTACTAAAAATAATAACTTTCCAAAAATAGAAGCTCTACACAAGATAACCCTTATTGAAAAGAAACTAGAAATATTTTTGGGTGATGCAAGATTGCTCTTACACCCAGGATGCTCCTACATCAGACACCCAGGGTAATTTGAGAAGTGACCCTGTCACGACTCAGGTGTGAAGAGGAAAATCAAGATGGTTAACCTCCTCCTTTGTTAGCCATGATGAATCTTTAACAGGTCATCCTTTCCATTTGACTAGATATTCTTCATATGTCATGTTCCTTGTGCTTCTACCAACATGACTATCTACTATGTCCTCAATCTCCTTGGTAGCTGAACTAGTTGTTGGAATACTCCACTGTGCTACTATGATCTCATCCTCAACACCTCCCTCATGATACTTTGTCAGATCTAAAATGTTAAATATTGGTGAAATATTCAGCTCCATAGGCAACTCGGCCTCATAAGCATTTCTTGAATCATGCTTCTTCATTATCTTACATGGCCCAAACTTCTTCATTTTCAACTTGTTATATGTACCAATTGGAAATCGCTCTTTCTGCAAATGAACCATGACTTCATCTCTAAACTGAAATTCTTTATGCCTCCTTTTCTCATCTATCTTAGCTTATACTGTGCATTCATCTTGGTAGTATGCTTCCTCACCTCCTCATGGATGTTCTTCAAATGTTTTGCAAAATCCTCAGCTTCAACACTACTTGTCTCTCTTTTATCTATCTTCCTCAACTCAGATGTATTTATGGGACTACTTCCATATACAATCTGGATTGGTGATTTACCAGTGCTCCTGTTGACATAATTATTGTATGCAAATTCCGCCTGTGGTAAAATCAAATCTCATCCTTTTGCCTTATCTCTAACCAAACATCTCAGCAAATTTCTCAAACTCCTATTCACCACCTCTTTCTATCCATCAGTCTGTGGATGATGTGATGAACTGAACTTCAAATTTGTCTTTAACTTCTTCCACAATGTGTGCTAGAAATATCTAATGAACTTAGTGTCTCGATCTGAAACTAAACTCTTTGGAAAACCATGTAGTCTCACCACTTCTCTGAAAAACAATTCTACTACATGAACAGCATCATTAGTCTTCTTGCATGGAATGAAATGTGCAATCTTCAAAAATCTGTCAGCTACCACAAAAATTGAATCATGTCCCCACTGAGTCCTTGGTAAACCAAGAACAAAATCCATACTGATATCCTCCCATGGCTTCTCTGGTACAGGTAATGGCTAATACAACCCTGTATTCTGCTTCAATCCTTTCGCCATCTGACATACTGTGCAACTCTATACAAAATTTTTGACATCTTGTTGCAACTGTGGCCAATAATAATTCTCACTAACCAAAGAAAGGGTTTTATTGCAACCAAAATGTCCAGCCAATCCTCCGCTATGCTTCTCCTTGATGAGACTCTCCCTCATAGAACTTTGTGGAATGCACAACTGACTCCCTTTGAATAACATACTATCCTGGATGATGAAATCCAACCACTTCATTCTGTCTAGAGTAACCGGTTCTGTACAAGCTTTCCAAGCTTCTCGAAAATTAGGATCCTCTGGATACAAATTCTTGAGTTCCTTGAACCCAACTACCTCAATCTGCATCTTTGTCAGTAATAGTTGCCTTCTGCTAAGCACATCTGCAACCCTATTAGACTTTCCACTCTTATGTTTCAAAACAAATGTATAACTTTGCAAAAACTCAACCCATTTCAAATATCTTTGATTCAACTTTTCTTGACTATTCAAATATTGCAAAGCTTGATGATTAGTATACAAAAAAAACTCCTTAGGAAGGAGATAGTGTCTCCACTTCTTTAATGCCTGAACTATATCATAAAATTTTTTATCATAAACATAATATTTTCTCTTGAAATCATTTAACTTCTCACTGAAATAAGCAACAGGTTTACCTTTTTGGCTCATAACAACTCCTATTGCAGTACCACTAGCATGACAGTCTACTTGAAACACCTTATTAAAATCTAAAAGTGCTAGAACAGGTTGTTCTGTAACTTTTTGTTTCAACAATTTAAAACTCTTATATGCCCCATTAGTCCACTTAAACTCTTTCATATCCCCTCTCCTTGTTTCAGTCAAGGGTCCACAAATACTGATAAAATTTCTGATAAATTTTCTGTAAAAACTAGCCAGTCCATGAAAAGATCTTACCTCAGTAGCACTCCTTGGAGGAGGCCATTCAAGGATAGCTTGCACTTTCTCTGGGTCCATTTTTAGACCTTCTGCTGAAATTACAAATTTCAAATACACTAACTCCTTCTTCACAAAATTGCACTTCTTCAAATTAATCAACAATTTATGTTCCCTTGACTTCTCAAACACCATACGAATATGCATTATATGCTCCTCCAATGTCTTACTAAAGAATAAAATATCATCTAGGTAAACAATGACAAACTTACTCAGAAATTTTTTTAGAACCTCATTCATGAGCCGCATAAAAGTGCTCGGTGCATTGGTTAGCCCAAAAGGCATGACTAACCACTCATATAGTCCTTCCTTTGTCTTGAAGGCAGTCTTCCATTCATCTCCTTCTCTAATCCAAATCTGATGATATCCACTCTTCAGATCTATCTTTGAAAAATACACTGCTTCACTCAAACAATCCATAATATCATCCATTCGTGGCAATAGAAACCTGTACTTGATTGTGATCTTGTTTATTGCCCTAGAATCTGTACACATCCTCCATTCTCCACTCTTCTTTGGTGCTAATACTGTTGGTACAACACATGGACTCAAGCTCTCTCGAATCAACCCCTTCTATAACAATTCATTTACTTGTCTGTTCAACTCTTCACTTTCTGTTGGTGTCATTCTGTGTGTTGCCTTATTTGGAAAATTGACTCCTGGAATCAAGTACATCTGATGACTAATCTTCCTTACTTGCGGTAATCTATTAGGTACATTATCAAATACAATATTCTGAAACTCATTCAACAAATCTGCAACTTTTTCAAGTACATCTTCTACTTCCTCTTTACCAACTTTTGGAATTAAAGAAAAACACACATGCTCATGCCTCATACCCTCTAAGAATTTTCTTCCATCAACAAAACTTATTCTTGCATTACCACATACCTTTTCTTTTGTGTCCTTCAATGGCTTTAGCTTATGTCGCACTCCATCCTTTGTCAGGGAATAGGTATTCGCACGACCATCATGTACAACACACCTGTCAAATTGCCAAGGTCTACCCAAAAACATATGACATGCATCCATAGGTATGATATCACATAGTACCTCATCATGGTATCCACCAATCTTGATCTTCACTAGGCACTATTCACTGACCATGACCTTGTGGTCATCCTATACCCAGGCAAATTTGATATAGATGTGGGTGTTTCTGCCTCTTGAGCTTCAACTTAGTGACCATCTCTTCTGATACCAAATTGTCAGTGCTTCCACTATCGATAATCACATCACAACACTTATCCTCACACTTGCATCTGGTGTGAAACATGCTCCTCCTTTGCTCAGGTTCATTCTCACCACTCAATAAGACTCTTTTGTTAATTAACGTTTATCATCTTTCAACATCTTCAAAATGTGATGACCTGGCAGCTTCATCCACATGTGCAACTCTAGCCTGGCCTTCAGTTCTCCTATCTGTCCTTCCTTCATGTTGAGGACATTCAAAGGCCCTATGACCTTCTTCTCCACAGTGAAAACATGTTCCACGTAAGCCTCCTCTTCCTGATCCTTGTCCTCTTCCTCTCTAATCTCTATTATTCTGATCATGAAAATGTGAAAATGATTGGAACTATTTCCTCTCTGATTTTGACTGCTACTGGCCTCATCCTTCTTTTTCAAATCTTCATTTTAGCCTCCGTATGACCGTCCACCAGATCTTCCACCATGACCTCTTCCATTTTGTCTGCTCTCAAACTTCTTGTTTAGCTTTTCCTCTACTTTTAGGGCAAATTGGTATGCCTCTTCAATATTGTTCATTCGAACCAAATTCAACTCCTCCTGAATGCTTGGTCTCAACCCATTAAGGTAACAGGAAACTTTCTCCTTATCAGCTTTCCCATGGTCTATTCTGATGAGGATTCGATAGAACTCCTCTATATACTCCTGAATAGATCTTCCTGCTTGCTTCAAACTTTGCATTTTTTTGAATAGGTCAAGCTCATAATCAACAGGAATGAACTGTCACTTCAGTTTATCGACCATTTGATCTCATCTTGTGATTTTATCCTTTCCTCTTCTATTTTGCTCCAATTGAATCTCTTGCCACCAGATCTTCACATGAACCTTCAGTCTGGCCTTCACAAACTTGACCCGATTAGGATCCTAGGTGTCTTCATATTCAAAATATTCTTCTAATTCATTCATCTAGTCGATCAACTCCTCTGGGTTAAGATTTCCAGAAAATGTAGGAACCTCAATCTTAGGTCTTTTCCCGATCTTGGAAATGGCTCGAAAAAGCCTTTCTTCCTCTTGGCTCATAATTTCGCCTTCTCCTTCTTGATCAGAATTTCCTTCTTCGACTTCATCCTCGCTTTCGTCTTTGACATTAAGATTCATTCCTTTGCAAATCTCTTCTTGCAATGCTTGCACTTGTCTCTCGAGTGCTCTAACCTCAAGTGTCACACCACCAGCTCTTCTGCCACATTCCCTTTGTGGAGGCATTTTTGTGCTGCTCATTGAAACCCTAACCACGGTCCTGGTGCAAACTGCCTCACAATCGGTGATCTGTCGACACACTTAAGAAATCTCACTTTGATACCACTTGATGAAGGGTGCTCCCCTTAATACCACAAACACATAATAGAAACAGAGAAACAACAATTTACAAGAACAAAAAATGGGCTTCTTATTATCTCCGTAAATGTGGAATTATAAATTTTAGAATTACAATATGCAAAGCCACATGGGAATTTTCCTTTACAATAATCTGTAGGACAAAGCCTTGAATTATTACCCAGATCTACCCTAAACTGCTCTGAACTACCCTGAACTGCCCTAGACAACACTACGAGTCTTCCTTGTATAGGCAATTTTCCACTGCCTGAGAAGGTTCCAAAAATTTAGCCATTAAGGCCGAACAACCCTAGAATTATTTTATTTTTCAATTTATTACATCAGAGTCGGCTCAAAACATCTTTTGAAACCCAAACAGAAATTTTGAAAGAAATTTATTTTTCGCCATTTCAGGTGACCCAACTTTCAGAGACCATAAGTCACCACTTGTTCACCCGATTGACTATTATGACCCCATTTTGAAAAGGGCGTGAAGTGCTCTACAACACTTGAGTCAAGAAAGCTTCATTCAGCCGAAGTTTTGACCTCATCCGGGACCTCTAAAGCCTTCAAAACTAAGTTCAAAGTTTATGTACCCTGCTGCCAATACCGAAAATTTTCAATATCTTCAAAACTAGACTTGATCTGGCAATGAAACTTTACTGGCAGGCTGATATGACCAAAATGAACCTCCAGGGAAGAAAAATAGACCATTCTGAGCTCAAATCGAAAAATGACTAAAAATATTAACTTTCCAAAAATAGCAGCTATGCACAAGATAACCCTTATTGAAAAGAAACCAGAAATATTTTTGGGTGATGCAAGATTGCTCTTACACCGAGGATGCTCTTGCATCACATACATATAATTTTTTGATACTAATGCCAAAGAGGGGTAATGTTACTCCTAAATGGATTAAGTGTTGTCATTAGTATTTAGTTGTACAGTCGGTAAACACAAGAAGATAGTTTAGTCGGTTATCAATACATAGTAGTCATCGAGCAAAGAGATTACCGAGTATAACAGTTATCGAGTACATAGGATTACCGAGCGCTAGTAAACACTGAGACCAAGAGACAAAGATTTGCGAGTAATCCAGAGTTCACATAAAAGTTTGGAATGACACATAGTTCAAGGTGAGCAACTTTTTGTCGAGCAAGAAAATGGTTTACCAAGATTGAGGTGAATATTTATTGTGGATGTAATCATTTAATGAATGATGATTCCTATGTAATGATGATATGGGTTAATCTTATGAACTGTTGATCTTAGGTTTCTAAGATAATGGTAAACTTTAATTAGGTCAAGGTCAGTTTGATATAAAATTTGTAAGGATGTCATTTTGACACATATCTTCAAGAAGTAGTCGCACTCAAGGACATCTGAAGTTCAGACAAGGTTTTGACAGAAGGATTTCTATAGAAGTATTCAATTTATCAGAACAGTTATAAGGCTACTGAGCAGTTCAGAAGGATATACTCATCACAATAAGGTGATATCTTTATTGTATTTAAAGGATATGATATCAACAATTTGAGTTGTATTTCATTTATGTCATATATCACTGTTACTCTCTAATAATTGTAGTAGATTCAAAATCTCCTAACAAAGTGGACTTAACTATTTTTAGTTAAATCTCTTAACGGAGTGCACACATGTATTGTGTTGCAAAAATCTTTTAACCGGGTAGATCTAGCTGATCTTATTGTTACTCCTAACAGGGTAAGATCACCAGAAGTGATCAATCTTTGTAAGCCTTAAGTGACAACTTTATTTTTGTAGAAGTGAAGCTTTGTAGGTTCCATTCCCACCGTAGTTTTTACCTTCTAACAAGGGTCTCTACGATACCAAAATACATGTGTCATGTGTATTTAAGTTTCATGTATCTTTTATTGATTTACTTACATGGATTTACATTTCAGTTATGGTATTGAATGTATGGTGAATGTAATTTATACAGTCGGTTATTGAAGTTAATGTCTACAAAGATTGATCACTTATGGTGATCTTACCCTGTTAGGAGTAACAATAAGATCAGCTAGATCTATCTGGTTAAAGGATTTTTGTAACACAATATATGTGTGCACTATGTTAAGATATTTAACTAAGAACGGTTAAGTCCACTCTCTTAGGAGATTTTGAACCTGCTACAATTATTAGAGAGTAACAATGATATATGACCTGAATGAAATACAACTCAAATTGTTGATATCGGATCCTTTAAATACAATAAATATATCACCTTGTTGTGATGAGTATATCCTTCTAAATTGCTCGGTAGCCTTATAACTATTTTGATAAATTGAATACTTATGTAGAAATCCTTCTGTCAAAACCCTATCTGAACTTCAGATGTCCTTGAGTGCAGCTACTTCTTGAAGATATGTGTCAAAATGAAATCCTTACAAATTTTATATCAAACTGACCTTGACCTAATTAGGGTTTAACATTATCCTAGAAACCTAAGATCAACGGTTCATAAGATTAACCTAGATCATCGTTACATAGGAATCATCATTCATTAAATGATTACATCTGCAATAAATATTCACCTCAATCTTAGTAAACAATTTTCTTTCTCGGCAAAAAATTTGTTCACCTTGAACTATGTGCCATTCCAAACTTTTATGTGAACAATGGATTACTCGCTAATCGCAGTCTCTCGGTCTCGGTGTTTACTGGCACTCAATAATCTTGTGTACTCGGTAACTGTTATACTCAGTAATTGTTATACTTAGTAACTGTTATACTGGGTGATCTCTTTGCTGGGTGACTACTATGTATTGATAACCGATTGAACTGTCTTCCTATGTTTATCGACTGTACAATTGAATACTAATGACAACACTTAATCTATTTAGGAGTAACAAAGCACTCAACTCTCACCTTCACAAGTTCAGTGATAGCTTGGTGAGCGTCTCTCTCTCTCTCTCTAGATTTCTCTTCATTCAACTATTTTGATCTTTGATCATCTATTGCTTGGAGATTGCATGTGATTTACAAGTGACCTCAGATCTTTGCTTGATTCTTGCTTTTCACAGAATCTAACATGGTATCAGAGTCATGTTGTCTAGTATATCTCGTTGTTTTGTCTGATTATTTTTTGAGAGATTTGAGACAATTAGGAAGTTAATATTTTTCTTAAAGACCAAGTATGCTCTTCTCTTGCATTCACGTGTCAATTGGAGAATTAGAACAGTTTTAGGGAAAAATAAGCTTCTAGTTAAATCTGGTTTATATATATGTGCTCCTGTGAGATTTGGGGGATTTCAACTTTTTGTTAATATTGGAGGCTTCTTCAACATTTTTAGAGTGTCCAAGAGGCTTGATAAAGTCAAACTTTTATTTTACATAAATAAGAGTTTGGAGGACAATAAAAAATTAGGGTAATTTATTTAGTGGAGGTGTTTTGACTTTGACTTTAGAATTCTAGCTTTTACTCTTTTGCAGAAAAATTAATTTCGAGGTTATCTTCCAACATCAAAATCTTTCTGGGTTTTTTCTTTCTTTCCCATAAAATCAATAAATATTTCCAAAATTGAGTCTAAATAAGGCATGAGTCATTTTTCTGGGGTAGATTTAGCAATTTTTTAAAAAAATTTGCATAACTTTTGCCTCAAGTGTCAGATTTTCACAAACGAGCACTTAACAAAAAGATGAAAATGATAACTTTTCATCCACATGGGTCTCTTGAAAAATTCTACCATTTCCATTAGATATTGCAAGTTGAATCAGCTGCATCATTTTCTATTCAAAATGTCATATCTTTCGTCTCAAGTCTCCATTTTTTCAAAATGAATAGGCGTTGGAAAGGTATTTAAACATATTTCATAACTATAAGACTATCTTTTTCAGATTTTGCATCAAATTTATTTGTACCATTTTTTGGGCCATTAGAGCCCTAAAAATCACTAGAATCTGATAAAAGGCCTTGCAAACATACTAATTATATCAACCTTGTAATATTTTTGGGGGATGGTTTTTGAGACTATTGGAAAGGAGGGTGTCTCATATGTCTTCTTTTTCACAAATTTATTTCCTCTTTGCAATCTTCCTTTCTGCTATCATGGATGCATCTACAATTCCTCTTTTAACACCATACAATTATTTTGAATGGAAATCTAATATGATTATATATATCT
The DNA here is from genome assembly GCA_027943335.1 of Chamaecyparis obtusa. Classification (NCBI taxonomy): domain Eukaryota; kingdom Viridiplantae; phylum Streptophyta; class Pinopsida; order Cupressales; family Cupressaceae; genus Chamaecyparis; species Chamaecyparis obtusa. Next base: position 375,733 of record BSBK01000660.1, read on the forward strand.
GAAAAGACATGGATATCATCATGTTACAATGGGACTAGAAACTAAACCTAATGATGGTGCAACAAAATAGAATAGTTTAATAAATGTGATGAAGCCTTTGGCACTTTGTGTATGCCAGTCTCCCCTGACCTTGTTTTTTACATTGAATCTACCACTACACCAAATGGAGTGTGGACCACTTTGGAAACCCTCTTTGGTAAGCAAGATGAGTTAAGATGTCATGAATTGGAGAATGAACTCATAAGGTTGAGTCCAACCAATTTTGACACTATACAAGACTTCTTCACAAAGCTCAAATCTGTAAGATTGCAATTGAAACAATGTGGAATCAGGAAGGATGATAAACAACTAATCTTGAGCACTCTTTCTAAGCATGGTCCTAACTATTCAATGTTTGTTTCTACATTCTATGCTACAAAATGTGCCCAAGGTTCCACATACAAAATGCCTTCTCTAAATGACTTTGTGATAGAGCTCACTAGGGAGTAGGACAAATTGGTTCTAATGGATACAATCAAACCCTCTAAGCCACATGCCTTAGTTGTCAATCAAGGCACAAAAGAACATAAATGGTAGATAATCATACCTCTTCATTAAAAGGTGAACAACCTAAGAAGGAGAAGGTCAAGTGTTCTTATTATAAGAGTTTTGGTCATGATGAACATAAATATTTAAAGAAACAAATAGATCACCTTTCCCATCTTCTAGGAAAGAACAATATCAAGGTACTTGATTCAGTCAAAGAGAGTTCATCAAAATGATCTTCTAGAGACAGGAACATAAGTAAGGGGAAAGGTAAGAGTAAAGCCATAATTGCAGTTGCTTCACAACCAAATTATTGGATAATTGACTCAGGTGCTTCAAATCACATGGCTTCTTTAGAAGTTGATTTCACCTCTTAAGGACTATGTTCCATGCCTACCATACTAATGGGTGATGAAACTCCTATTGAAGTGCATGGGAGAGGGTCTGTTGATGTGGGTGAAGGAACATTTGAGGATGTCCTTTGTGTTCCATCTTTGTCAACTAATTTCCTATGTATCAGATCACTCACACCAATTTTGGAAAGTGAGTTGAGTTTACACTAGATATAGTGGTAATCAATGAAATGCATAATGGGTCTACTGTTGCCGTGGGAAAAACAAATCATCAATCTAGGTTATATAAGTTTTCTCACTTTGTTCTTGACACTCTTTCGATATTTTTACTCACTCATGCAGATGAGGTGAGTTGTTTGTGACATCAATGGTTTGGCCACTTGAACTACCATTATTTGCAACAACTTAGTCAATAGAACATGGTTTCAAGGTTGCTTTCTATTCAATTTTCTAATGGATTTTTCCAGGGATGCATTCTTGGTAATCACCTTGATGAGAAATATCATAAAGGTAAAGCATGGAGAGTTACAGAACTATTAGAGTTGGTACATAGTGGCTTGGCAAGACCATTTCAACAACCATCTTTCAACAAGGCTAGATATATATTTACTTTTATTAATGACTTATCTAGATACAAATGGGTTTACTTTCTCAAATAAAAGTCTGAGGTCTTTGAAAATTTTCTAGATTTCAAAGCTTTTGCAAAGAAGCAATCTAGGAAGTTCATCAAGGTTTTGCATATAGATAATGGGGGAGAATATGTTAACAATTAGTTTCAACAATTTTTTGCTTCAAAGGGTATCAATATGCAACACATTTCCATACAATCCTCAGCTAAATGGTGTCGCAGAATGCAAGAACATGTCCTTGAAGGAGACAGTTGATTGTATGATTGAATCCAAATCTTTGGCACCTTAGTAATGGGCAGTGGCTGTCAATTGTGTGTATTACATCCAAAATTGAGTTTCTCACAAAGCTATGAAGAGGGTAACCCCTTTTCAATCTTGGACTAGTTGAAAACCCGTGCAATTAAGAACTTCAGAGTGTTCGGTTCTCTTGTATGGGCTCACATTCCAGATGAGAAACACAAGGCTATGGATTCGTAGAGAAAATTTTTGAGTCTTCTAAAAAATTCTCCCTATCTCTATTTTCTCTCATTTCATATTTCTCATCATTCAGCTATTTTGATCTTCGATCATCTGTTGCTTGGCGATTGTATGTGATCTACGACCAACATCAGATCCCAACTTGATTCTTGCTTCTCACAAAATCTAACACATTTATGACTATGTTTAATTGATTTACATATTTTTTGTAGTATCCCTTTGTCTCTTGATGCAAAAAGGGGGAGAGAGCTTTGGTGTTTTGTCATTAAGGCCAAAGGGGGAGTTTGTTGTCCCTCTCAATTGTTGCCCTTGATGTCAAAGCTACCAATCTTGGATACTTGATAGGTACACTATGGACCAATAAAGGTGACAAGTACACTATGGATAGGTATAATAGGAACACTTGATTTTATATTTGGTCATTGGACCAATATCTTTGGCATATGTAGTTATGGTATGGATAGGAACATGCATATATGGTATGGACAAGAACATATGCATATTTGATTATAGGAACATGCATACATGGTATGGACAAGAACATATGCATATTTGATTGGCATATTGGTTTCTCCATAAACTTGATTTCAGTGATCATCCTTACTTTGATTGGTATCATAGTGATCTTTCATATGATAGTGATATTCAGATTGAATTGGTTCATTGTGATGGTATGATCTTCTTGACAATGGATATATTTATTATGATGACAGTAATCTATTTCATTCTTGTGGTTTATATTGTTGTTTTGCGTACTTATTGGTTTATACATTTTTATTCTTGATCCCTATTAGAGTTTAATGCCTTATGCATTTTGTCTCTAATAAGGGTTTAATATTCTATTAGTGGTCTCACTGATAGGCTATTAAGGTCTTATCATAAACGTAATTCATAAGTTATTAAAGTTATAATGAAATACAAGACTAGCTTGTATCAGGAGATAAGGTGTCATTACAAAGTCATGATTCACATAGAATGGATCTGCATCTTGGATACTATTGGCAGTGGTATGACATTTGATGTGACAGTTTGGTTTCATTGTGACCATGTCACCTGATATGGTACTTTGACATTAGTAGTTTGGTTTCATTTTTTACAGTACAATGATACTTGATTGGGAGTATATATGGCAATTTAACATAATACCTATTAGAATTATTGGTCTTGGCTTTGGCAAATACAAAAGTTTGAATTTGTGAAAATAGTATATGAGGCACCATGTTATAAAAGGTGAAATCACTTTTTTATAAAGTTGTAATCATAGTGTTCACAAGACATACTATGGCATGGTAATGATAAAGTATTTTGACTTTTGGAAAAATTCACAACACAATAATCACGATGAGCATCAAAGAAATTATTGTTTGGTATCATTTGCTTCGAGAGTGTTGATGAGATCTTAAGATATAATTTCAATGTTATTTTGAAATTATATTTGGGATCAAATCCCATCAAAAGTCACTCCTTGACTTTCAACATTGGAGAGGTCTTCAAATGAATAGGGTTTCAATGTATCATTTGCAAAAATAGTTTTATTTTTAAAGCACCCTTTCTTTACAAACCCTAGCCGACATTGGCGCGAGCTTGTCTGATAACATCAATGAATCTTTTTAGTTTTTGGAGCTGAAAATAATGGCAAATATAGTTGTATGGGGTCGTTTCTTGGAGACTGTGGTTGTAGTTTCTCAGAGACTGTGACAGTTGCTAAGGTTTGGTATCACTTTTCGAATAAGATGACAATTAACTGGTAACGTCGTTCTGCTTCTTCTATCTTTGATTAAGGGTAAACAAATACAGTTCTGGTTTGTCAAAAAGTGTATTTTGACACAAAGATTTTTTATGCACTGAAGACAAGCCAACAATGTTTAGCTATTGTTTATATTTTTTCTCAACAATTATTACACTATGGCAGTTTGTGAAACCAATTTAGTTTTCAGTTTTTCATTGAAAATTATGAAGATTTCTTATACTTTATGAAGATGTGACTTAGACAAAAAGAATAGAGCAGAGAGTATGTTTTGTATAGCATTACATTTTGCAGATTCTGTTAAACAGATTTTGTTGTAAAACAGTCTATATAAGAGAAGATGTCGGGTGTCTTTTTGAAGGGTTTCTTTGCATTTTTTAAAACAGTTATGCATGAGGTTTTACTCTACTCTATATGATAGAATTTGGTCATGTTAAAATAGATTATTGTATTAATGCAATGCTCTGTTTGTATAATCTGGTTATATTTCAAAAAATAGAGCTTTGTAATGTACTATTGTTTTTTAATCTCAAAAGTCATGAGATATTTAGAGAATGTTCTCAAATGAAACAGATATGATACTCTGTGCATGTATAGACTGATCTTTGTTGTGACTCTTTCCACTGAGGCATATTCATCATTCAGTAAAAGCCAGTGAGACATTATATGTAGCCAGCGAGGCTTTGCCAGTAAGGCATTTTTAATTAAGCTAGTGAGGCACTTTCCGAGTGGTTTTTTAATCTCTACGAGGGTTTTCTATTGATGAAAATCATTGTGTCATGAATCTACTCCGAGCATTGTGTTTTACGTGTTAATGTGCCATTTTGTTTCATTATACTTGTATGCAATTCTGATTTATTCTTGAAAGAGTTGAATTGAAATTGAAATTTTCCTAAGAACACTGATTCAACCTCCCTCTTAGTGTTCTTTGTACTCTAACAGTTCTTTTACAAGAATTATTTCTAATATACTATTGGCATCATCAAGTTTAATAAGGCGGTATTGTTTTGTTCACGGTTATTATTTTGTCAGTTTTTATTTATGTTATTGTAGCTCTTTTATTGTTGTGCCTCTAGACACCTTGGGATCTTGGCATCCTTCTATTCCCTTCACTGTAGATTACACTATTTGCACTATCACAATTATAACCATTCTTAGACACACCTGAGATAAGAGTTCACACACAATATTTTTCAATTTTATCTCTCTTGATTGTTGTGGAGGTAGATATACCAATATAGGGGTTTGAACTTAAGGTAAACTCCCAACCAACCAAAATTAATTTCCTTTTCTTTGTATTTCTAAGATGTTTGAGAGCACTTAATAACATAAAGGTTTTCAAGCACTTTCATGTTCAATGTTCATTTAGTGCAATGTAAAGCTTATTATTTATTTTATTTTATTATCTAACAAATTTTTGTTTTGTTCTCACTTCTAGTTTTTTAGGTTGGTTGAATTACTAGATTGAAGCTATATGTATCTCAAAGTTCTTTGGGATTATGGACTGGACAAATGATAGAACTTAGTGTGGATGGTTGTGTGACACATTAGTGTTTTGATCAATGAATTTATTTTTTTGGCACTAGATTCCTCTCTTCATCCTATTTTCTTGTTTGTTACTAGCTTTGGTGAATTTGTTAACATGAGTTAAAGATCAACTAAATAATAAAAGTAAAAATGTGTTAGATTGGAAAATAATTGTATAATGCAAATCTTAAGGCCAAATCATCTACAATTCCAAATTTGGAAAGAATTTCTACTAAAGTTTGTCACATTTGTTTGTAAGACTTATTGGAATACAATTATTGTAAGGATTCATGACTATACTATATTTACTTAAGGTTTGGTTTAGTTATGGTGGATGAAATAATAAATCATATTCTCTTTTCATATTTTTGTGTACTTTGAGTTTTTTTGTAGTATTTCATTAGGTCTTAGTATTGGTTGCTTCGATTTGGGTTTATGATGCATTGTTGGACAATCTTTTATTAGACCTTCCATTCATGACCACATCATGTGGTATCAAATTGAAGGTTGTTGTTGGAGTGAGTGATAACCCCATGACTAAAATTTTGCACATGCCACATTGTAAGTGATCCATTCAAATGAGTGATTCATAGATATTGTGCATTAGTCACACTATATGTTATTCATTAGGGAGACAACTCATCAAGAAAGGGGAAAGTGTTTTTAACATTATGAAAATGAACTAGAGGTTGTGGAAAAATGAGCTAAATTGTGAAGAACTTGATGCATTGTGCTAAAAAGATAAAGATTGTAGGGTTGTTTGTTAGATGTAGATTAACAATACCTAGTTTGAAAAAATGCCTTGGAGAAGCAAGAATAAAATATATTTGAATTTTAAATAATTTGGTATCTAGATTTTAAAGGTTGGTGAAGTAGTAGAATGACAAGATACTTGGATTGCTAAAGATAGTGATTGCTTTGTTGGGTTCAGTAAGGAGAATAGTTTATGGAATTAGTAGAACAACATGGAAAATTACTAGGTGTAAGGTCAAAAATTGCATACCCTATAATTATGACACTACAAATTATCCTTATTTTAGCTTTCATTCCTCACATCATGTTCTAGGATCATTTAAATCTAGCCTTGTTCTTTTCCTTTGTAGCAAAATTGGATGATACTTGGTATCACCAAGTTGCAAGAATGAAGCACATTTATTCTATGTGTATCACTTTCTTTGTCCATGTTTATACCTTGTTTGTCATTAAACAAAAGCCTTAAAATAATTATACATGCCACCACATCCCTTGCAACATCATTAACATGACAAAATGTTGTATTTCTTTCATCATCTAGGCCAAGAGGATCACCTACGTTGTTCAATAGTTCCAAAACAAGCTGCACATAAGTCATTCATGAAGACTCATGCAAATATAGTTAGAGAACATAACCGATGCTACCACCACCACCCATAGTCTAGATGACAGTGCTAACTAAAATTAACATGGCTCTGAATCCACATTGTTTTATTGTATCGTTGTCTATTATTTGCATAAATAAAAACTTTGATTATCTATGACTCTTAACTCTAGAAAGTTGTATAGATAACAATTTTTTTGATGACATTGTACCATGATTTTTTTTAAACACACACACACATGATGACACATATGATGGTTAATTTTATAATGCCTATGATTATAATGAATAATGGTAATTTTGATTTTTATAAGATGCTCGTGGTAAATGATGAAGTAGATGAGATTATGTATATTCACGTTTATAATTTATGATGCTTATTGTGATGAGATCATATTTATATATTTTTCATTACACATGGATTATGATATTGATGACTATGGTATCAGTTATGTAATGCAAATTATATTATGCTCATTATGTGATGATGATGATGATGATGATATATGTATGTATGATTACGGGCTTAGGTGATTGATGGTTGATGCAATCCTTGTTCCATGGGCCTTTTCAAGCTACTAGAACAAGCACTAAATTTCTAAATTTCTAAATAAGATAGGAAATATTTTATCAATATTTAAAATCTCATTTACAATACAAATACAAGGTGTTTGATATTCATACATGTCTTGGCATAGGCATTGGCCCAAGCGTTACAAATAGTTGAGCATTCAAAAACCCAATGAGCTTCATCAATTTTCTCACATTTTTTACCTTCTCAATCTTGACTCTTCTTATTGTCCTATAGAGGAATTCATTCTATATTTTTCTTAATTGTAGAAATTATAAGTATACACAAGAATTCATCGCATTCTATTCTACTATTACTTTGTAATTGTAATTCTCATTGGAGATTGTTGCCTTCTAAATTTGGCATTTGGGAAAATTTCCAACTACTTGAGAATACCCAAATCAAGTCACTTTCTAGGTGTGTTTAATTGCTTCCCAATACACACATCCTTCTGCATGAAAGCCCTTTTCTTAAAAATCGGGATACTTTTTGACACCACAATTATATTAATTATTTCTCACTTGATAGTTATTAACTATCATTGACATATAACTTCTCATGCTCTTGTTGCTATCGCACCAAGTTTCCTTCATCAAGGGTTTCTTATACGAATGAGAACTATCACTCCCAATAAATGTATGTATTTGACCTTTTAGAATTTTGAGTAGCTTATAGACTATTTTAACACTTCAAACTTTCAACAAATTGAAAATTTCACAAACCTTTGAATCTCTCTCCCTTACCTATTAGCCTTTATGGTGATTCAATGTTTTAGCAAACTTGGCTTTGGTTTAAATCACTTCTTTGTGAACTATTATTTCTTTCACCGCATCAATTTTTTTTTTTAAACAATTCCTTATTCTAGAGAACAAAGAGGTTCATAAATCAAGCATTTTGGTGAAACTAAAGGTTCACTAATTAACAATTTTATCAAAGACAAAAAAAATAAAAATTTCTCTTTTTGTGTTTCCGTGATTTGAAATCTCAATAAGCTGAGAAGTTCATGAACTTGTAACTTCACCAAAAGAGAAAAGCTTCAATACTTCAGTAAATGGAAGAACCAAAAAATTGCTTTCATGAATTCTTTGTTGGTGATTTTTATTTTTGATGAACCTATTGGTTTGTGAATTTGAGAAAACTCCAAAATTTCCTCACTTTTCCAATTTGCCTATTTTTTCTATTAAGTATAAATTGAAATTTCTCATTAGTCCCATCTATATGATTAAGTTTTTAATTAGCCAGAACACCATTAGAATTCCAAGAAATTGAGCATCCACTTCTACAATAAAAAAGAAGGGAAATAAACAAATAAAATGAAGAAAATATTTCTGGTTGATGAGGATTACTAATGAACCTAGACACTCTATCAATAAAGACATTAATAAGAAAACTTTCGTGAGCATGACTCACAAAATGGAGTTGGATAATAAAATCATTCTTCTAGATTATAGAGAACTAAAAATGCACTCCATCACTAAATTAGTACAATGCAACACTTCTTCCTTCTCCTCTTCAAACATTTGGCCAAAACTCCTTCTCCCTTCCTCTACCAAATATTTTCCCCTCTTCTCTCTCATGGGATTTAAGCTACCAAAGTATGAAATCCTTCACCAATATAGAATTATTGCTTAGAGCTACCAATATATGATCCCCTCCACCAATATCGAGAACCAATATGAACTGTGTGTGTGTGTGTGTTGTCATATTAATTAACGTATTTACAGAACATCATATGACTCGTCCTTTGCCTAATTGCATCCATTTAATTCTTTAATTATTTTATTTATATTTTCTTGTTCTTAAACCAAAATAATCTAACATAAAATATACAAGAATTATGACACACAAAATAGTGAAAACTCTAAAACACATAATCCAAACATAAAACAAGACAAACTATAAAAAAAAAAAATACCCCCCAAAAAAATCCTACAAATCCACTATCAAATTAAAATGTCATTTTCATGGGTCCTAAAAGAGTGTTAAATGAAACCTCTAACCATATAGCTGGAATCTTTTCCCCAAATTAAAGCCCATATTTTATAAAAAAAATCCTTTCCATGTAAACAAGAACAAGAGATATAAAGTTGAGTCATTTACACAAACCAAGTGTGAGGCCCTAATTTACCATGATGAAGTAGGTTGGGGAAAACTTTATAGATGTCAAACCTTTACTCTTAGGAAATGTTATGATGCCATGTAAGTCTTACATTTATTCCATGTAAATTGAGCTGGAACGTTCTCCTCGCTACATGGTATGCTTGACAATGATATGTATTACACGTGGCGCAATAAGAGTTGAGAAAGTCCCCACTTATGGATTTGAACTCTGTCCACGTGTTGCCCTCTCACACGTTTCCCCCTAAATGATAAGAAAATGTCTTTCATAGATGTTTCTGGAAGACTCGTTCAAATTCCATGTTAAAAGAGTGGAATCTCTATACTCTCGCTAGACCACAAAATTGAAATGCAAGGTGGGCCTTAAATTTTTTATCACAAAATGAAAAAAGAAGTCCACAAATCTATGAGGTGGAAGTTTGATGGGTGAGGATTAGGTCATGTTTTTATAATTTGATTTTTTTATTTTTTATTTTTTATTTTTTCAAAGGGGGATTTTGTTTCCTAGATAAGTGTATGATTTTATATTTTAAGAAGTAATTAGATACACTTAATTTTGTTAAATATTTATAGTGATATAATAGACAAAATTTATTAGGCTTGTGGTGTAAATTGGAATATACTTTTTTGTTGTTTTAAAATTATTTGTTGTGTATTTTTGGATATGTTGAAATATGTTTGAGTAGTTTAAATATAATATTTTTAGTATTCTAGGTATGACAGAATTCGTGTTAATTAGATTGAGTAATTTTCATGACAAGCTAATTGTGAGACTTGTTCAAGTTATAAGAAATATAAAAATTTGTGATCATTTTTATTTGACGACTTTAGAAATAAGGCGAGATTAAAAGCTTTCTCATGTTTTCCAACATGTTGAAATTCATAGCAGTTGCACCTAAACAATTTTTTTTTATGAATGAGCGTTATCATTAGTGGTGTTGCAAAATAGGCACATTCATCCATCTACCTATTTTACGATCAAGTGATGCGAACTAGTTCCCAATTGGGTTATTAGCAATTTTTCTCTCCATTTAATTTTTGCTTCTATGTATGCTTCTTCCTCATGATCTCCCATGGGATTGAATTCTTTGATATAACAAACTTTTTTACACCCATTTTGTTTTGACTACATGCTACTCCTAAAAAATTTCCTGACAAAGTTTTTTATTTCTTCATTCGTATTTGGACATTCATGTATATTAACATCCTGTTTCTTCATCCATTTGTCATTTGTTTCATCCATGTGTTCTTCCTTCTATCTATCCTTTCCTCCAAAATAATCTTAGACCAACAATGTTTTTCCATATTTTTAATCTTCTTTAAAGGTAACTTAATAAACAAACCTTGGTTGATGCTTCTAAATGGAAGGTGTCAATCACTGCCAATAAAGTCTCATACAAGACAATAGTTTTAATTTCAAGATTAGTTATGATTAGATATTCTTGAATTTGTTGTACTTGCCTCCATTTTTTATCTGACATGGTCCTACCCCAAATTTCACACCCATAGAGGATCACCAAGGTGACCAGAAAAACAAAAAGAATTCTCTCCATTTTCTAATCCCATAACTCTACATTTCTACATCTATTTTGTAGGTAATATAGCACTTTTTTTTCTCCTTGAATTATTTTTTTCTCTACATGTTTCCCAATTGATTTGTTTGTGAAAATGGATCCTGAGCTATTTGTACTCGTTTACCACCTCTAAAGGTTTGCCTTAAAAAAGAAAGTTATTTTGTGTCATTTTATTTATTTTCAAAGAGAAGATCAATACTTCGGTTTTGTTGACACTCACTTGCATCCCAACATCATGAAAAAAGGTTTCAAACATCTTCAAGTGTTCCCTCGGGACATGATCAATTGTGGTAACTAAAATCAGATCATCTACATAGAGAAGTAACTTTACATTTTTAGCCAACTAAACTCCCTCTCCACTATTTTTAGCCATTCTTCTAACTTATTAATGTATAGCTTGAATAGAGTTGGGAAATTTAGACACCAATATCATTGCCAAAACACTCTCACATCCCATTTGTGATTCTGATTTTAGCCTTGATCTACTCGTAAAGCCTATGCACTGCAACTCTAAGCTCACTTGCAACTCTTAGTTCCTCCATTCTATCCCAATTTTTTTCATGGGGTATCATATCAAAGGATTTTTTTTAAGTATACAAAACAAACAAAACTACCTCACCACCTTGTGTGCTCCATATTTTCTCAACCAAGAACCTAAGGGTAATATCATGTTCAACAGTGGAATAGTTTGGTCTAAAACTAGCCTGCCCTTTAGCTCTTTTTCTTCTATTTCTGCCCAACTACTAATTCTTTGTTAAAAAATACTTCCAAAAAGTTCCCAAGGAGGGGGTTAACCATAACAGTGTGGTAATTTGATGGATTGTTTATATTTCCATATTTGTGAAGAGAAATCAAAATGCTAGTCGTCCAGTTTTCTGGGAAGCCCTCTTGAGTGACAATGATGAAGATATAATTGATATTAGGTGCAAGAAATTTGATGCCTCATTTTAAGTTCTCTTCTTGTAGCCCATCTATATCATGTTCTTTTCCTCCTACTAGCCTCGTTACACCCCAAGTAATATCTTCAATTTTGAAAACTTGATTAGTAGCATTGATTACCAAATATCTATGTTTATCTTGCTCACACTCACACAAAAACTTTGTGTATTCAGTCCATGAGACCTTGTGATACTATTTTCTATTTGTTTTTTCTTTTGTTGCAACTCTTTCCAAAATCTTTTGGGATTTTGTTTTCCATGAGTAATTAGCTCCATCCTTCTTGTGTTCACATTTTTTTGTACACCTTAACAACTTTTTGTACTTTTTCCTTATTTCCTTACCCATCCCATCTTCTCATATATTTAATTTTTCTAGCTTTCACACATCATTGAACCAAGGACTTGTCAAGAAAGTATTTTTTGCCTCTATTTTGGGTCTAGTCCTATTACACTCATCTAATGCCGTGTGAATTAAGGAGAATGAAGTATCTATGCTTACAAGATATTTTTTTATATAATTTAAACTAGAGAAACATTGAGAATTTTGGCTTTTTATACGTGACAAAAGAATAATACTTATGTTTTGTATCAATGTAATGGGGGTAATAAATGGTGTAGGCTGGGTACTGAAAGAGAAAATCCCTTGTTAGATTATTTTTTAAAATCTATGCTTGACATGCAACTCATGTGTAACTAGGAGTGGTCTTGTTGCACCAAATTTGTCTATCTAAAAATACATATTTATTATTGATTAATAATTTAAATATAATATAGTTTATAATAGTTTATAATTAATTAAATATATATTTATAATTATTAGAGATTTAATATATATGGTTTAAAAGTTAATAAAATACATAGTGTAAGTTAATAAATTAGTAAATTATACTATACATATAATATTTGATAATGAATATTAACTAAATATAACATTATTAGTTCTAGAACAAATATTTTCATGTGGATGAAATTGCACTAGTGTTGCATTAGACAATGAGGAGGAAAATTTTATAGTTTTTCTAAGGTTTTTGTCATCTTTGTTTGTGTAAAAAATTAAGAATTATTCAATGCTTGATTAAAAAATAATTATTTTCTTAGTTAAAGATGCAAGTTTTCATTTATAAAAATTCTCTAAAAAGGGTCATCTAATGAGGAGAGAGTGAGGAAAAATTGAACAAATTTTCAAAGGCTCCTTTGTGGCTCATTACATATAAGTGTGTGCATGTTGTTGGTTTAACTTTCAGGTATTAGGTGTTTAGTAACAAGGATATACATTGTATAGAATCATGTAAATAGGTTATTAATATGCATTGAATATTTTTCTTAAATATTTATTGAAAATAGATTATTTGTTGGACTATTCTATTAGCCTTTGGAGCCATACAATCCATGCTACCTTCATCAACCTAAGTTCATCCATCAAATCTTTCTTTGTGCACTCCAATTCCACTATGGTGGCTAATAATTGCTCCTCCTTCCTAGCTTGGGATACCTTCTCTTAAGATAGCTAATTACCAAAGAATTAATATCCTTCTACTACTCTACCACTCACCTACAAGGATGAACCTTGCCCTATTTCCAAATCACTCTCCTCTTCTTCCTTTCGTGCAACCTGAGTTGTCGTCTAGAGCTGAAGTAATGTCTTACAGAATGCTCTCTCCATGTTGTAGAGAATACTCATCATAATGAGCTACCTCTCATGGATATGTAGTATGTATGCCTCATTCATCAATAATCTATGTGGTCTTCATGTGGGGCCATCCTCAAGATGTGAGGTTCTAATTCCCACTCACAACCCCCCTGCATGAACATGAGAATCCTCTTTTCCTCCATTGTGATAGGGCCTATGTCCAAATACCTAGAGGGTCTACCATGCCATGTGTTGTTTCCACCATCCCCTCCAACTCTGCCAAAAATCATTGGATGGATGCAAGTGTATCATGTCTATCAAGTTTGAACACAAGAATGAAAGCCTCCTCCTGAGTGGTCTCTAGCACAATGTCTCATATCACCCTTGCCTCCTGTAAGAAGGTGTTCCCCCGCTAAGTTATCCCTTCCTCTATCTTAATAACCTTTCCTTATACCTCTAGTGGTGCCTCCTTCGTCTATCTTTTATCATTAGTGTGCCACACCATTAATAATGTTGGTGAGGGTGGTGGGCCATCACCAACTCCCATCTAAAAGTTCTCCAAGAGGTTTTTGTCTTAGTCTCCTCGTCCATCCCCTTAGGTGTATGTATTATGTCCCTTTCTGATATGTCTCCCCCTCTCTTGCATCTTACTATGGTGGTGTCCTCTCCTCTATCCCTGTCTATTCTTCAACCCTCAGACCTTTAGTCATAGGTTTGATACACTTTGTCATATGTAAAACAAATATGGACACGAGGGTGACATCTCCAATGGCAAGTGTAGGTGCTACCATTAATACTATATGAGTGACCTGCTCAATGCCTCATGGGGTCACAAGGAAAAGGATGGTGGGCCCCACTCTATGTGCCCTTAAGTTGGGCACCCTATGCATGTGATGTGTCTGACATGCCCCCTCTGCAGGGACCAAGTGTGACATGGGTGGAATTTGTGTTAAAGTGAACATAATATTTTTGGCATTGTAGACTGTTTCGCACCCTAGTCGGCCACTGCTCATATAAATATCTCTAGGACGGTCCTCTTTGGTACTAGAATGAACCTCCCTAATAATAGTACAAACCTCCCTAGTATTGGTATGAACCCCTATGGTACAATGCTCTAAGTAGCTACCACTCCTTCCTTCCTCTCCCCTACTTCATCCTATTCACTCTTGGTGTCATTATCTCCTTCGGCCTCTTCTTCTACCTCACCACTACCTCCCTAGTATGATGCCATGTGGACCCTTTCCTCTGCCATACTCTCACTCTCTGATGAAGAGAGACTTCCAATGCATCTTATGTGATTGTATCTTCTTCTTCCTCACTTTCTTCGTCCCCTTTGTCAATACTAGTTGTCACCTCCTATTTGACTTTATTTTGAGAGGGTTTTGTGCCACTACCACCTACAAGAGTACTATCTAGATACATCAAGTAATACACTGTAGGTTTGTACGACCACGTGGTTAGTTGGTATGAACTTCCCCCATTAGTCGGGTGACACCTGCATCCTCAAGGTATCAAAACATAATGCAATGGCATGGTGCGGCATATAAAATATCATATGTTTGAGATTAAAGAGCTCCCTTATACACTCTGATAATACTTGTCCCCAGTTGTATACCTTTCCATTCCTTAGACCATTCATTAATTTGAGCATCCATATAGCAATGTCAGATGCCCTACTAGATCATGTAAGCTTTCTCTTTACCAAGTCCATGATGCACTTCCACTCGATAGAGATGATAAAGTATTTCTTTAATCCTCGACTATTATTAATGGTCCATAGGCTATCCCATTCTTTTGGGAAAAGGTCGGGCTTGCACACTAACATAAGTAACAACTCCTTATTTTCACTAATACATTTGGGTCAAATTTGCGACAAACATATCTGACAAGCTTTGGGATTTCTTTTTCTTTGTCAAATTTTACAAGGTAAATTTGATTTTTCTTTAAAAACATTTCTCGTGTTCGTCAGAATTCCGATGATTGCAATCTTTGTCATAATTCTTACAACAGAAGCAATGTTTTTTTTTTAAATGACAAAGAGCGAGAAGTGAATTTTTGGCAAAGTGTCACGCGGATGCCAACAATTTTGTACTTGACAATGAAGGGCTTAGGTATTGTGATGTTGGAGAAGAAGAAGACTAGGACATCGACACCCTTCATTATTCATCCAAGGAAGAACAAGGAACATCAACATCGAAGAAGAAGAATCTATCATCGAAAAACAAGATAAAAAATGATGGCAATGTGTCATGGAAGGCTTCGACGTTGTTTGTCATGGCATCTTTGATGGGGAAATAGAGGGTTTCTTTAATGTTTACATCATCTTTTAAGTTTAAGAAGCATATTAATAAGGAAGAAAAGCCAAGCCAGAAGGGCTTTTCGACAGATATTATTTTGGAGGATGTTTTCACTAAGATTACTCCTGATGAGAAAAGAGAAGGTGCTAGATAGGTACAAAAATTTATATATACAAATTGAGTACTTTTCTAACTAAGTCGATAGGCTTATTGTGGGATCTTTTGATCCCAGAAGTCTTTTATTTATCATCCTACGTTCTTGGATGCTAGCTTCCTCTGACGAATGAGACAAAAATTTTACGCTTCCCTTTTGCATCTCCTATTTTCTTTGATACAGTTTCCATCCCCATCGCACTGCACATAATTGCTCTAAAGTTTCTTTGTATGTTGAAAACCTAATTTGTTCATTAGTTCTCTTTCTAGATTTAATTGCATCAGGTTGCTTGTCTACTTCCAAACTACGATCGTCCCCTTCATTATCCTCCTCAAATTGCTTGCATTCAATGTTCCTAGTTGTACTTAAAATGCTCTGGCAACAACACCACATAATTTTCCCCAATCAAACTACCTCGAATAAAACCTTGTATGAGATGTCTATATACAACAATAGCTTCAAGATCATTGCATCTTGTCTTTGTAATACTAATTAGGGTTTCTCTTTCTATTTTATAGTATAGAGGACATTGTGCCAAGCACAATGGCCTCTACAGATTCTCAACAAGGGGGAAATACTAGTGTTGTAAGTTCACGTTCCACTTAAAATCTCTTATGAACATTCACTATTTATTAAGCTTCATATTAAGACCACAATTTTGATTTATCTTCCCTATCCTTGGCCTTTTTGTTGTTTTAGTTCTGGCAAGCATTTGTTTTTGCATAAGATCATAATCATCGGTGGTTTTATTCTTTCATTTCTCCTTGATTCCCATGATATTACATTGATTAAACTACCTAAAAATTGAACCAGATTCCTCTTGTTGTTGCAACCTTTGATTTCCTTTGTTTTTAAAGAAGACCCATTAGAAGGTTTTAAGTAACAACAAATAACAATAACAGATCAAATTGTGTATATATAATCAAAAGAGATGGACCTTTTATTTTTTTCTTTTTTTCTTTCTTTCTTCGAGTTATGACTGATTGAATTGAGAAGACTTTGCTTTGAAGTATACTTCTGATATGATAATCAACAACTTCCCCTCTCTTTTAGTGCCTTCATCTTTGTTGCTCTTGCCTATTTTTTGGAAGCTAAAACTAGAGAACTTTGATTGGTGTGGGAGGCCAATAGTAGCTTGAGAATTCTTTCATACATGTGATAAGTACCTATTTATAATAAACCTTTTCTTCTAGATTTTATCTTATCTGGGTTTGCTCAAATCAGGCCCTGAAATTGAACGAAAGTGGGACAAAGATGCACTCATAGATTTGTTTTAGGACTGAAGCCATATATCTATGTGTTCTTTACTCTAAAATCTTCCATGCTTGTTTCCCTCGCGATTCCCCACTACTCGGCATTCTAACAACTAAACATTCATGTTCGGAGTGATTGATTTGATAGCTCAACTTAGAGTGAGAATTTTAGTTCTCCAAATTATGTTTTCCATAATTAATTCTCTCTCCCTTTTTTATCTAGATTGTTCTACTCAAACTATTTATTAATTTTGTAATGCAAGCCTACTTATCTTAGATCATCATAAATATGGCTATTGATTCGAGGCATAGAAATGAAATGTAGTCTATATGTTATTTGATGTGGACAAGAACTAAATGGAATATTAAGGAATCAACTTGGAATTTAGGCCATTTTACTCTATATCTCTAGGCTTTTGTTATTTGATAGTATGGAGTTAGAATTTTTGCTTTTCCATTATTAATTCTCTCTTTTTAATCTAGAGTATTCTTCTCAAACCATTTATTTAATTTGTAATGCAAATCTTAGATCATCAGAAATGTGGCTATTGATCCTGGGTGTAGAAATGATAAATAGTTTATATGTAAAATTATGTGCACAAGAATTAGATAGAAGATTAAGGAATCAACTTGAAATTTCTAGGGTATTTTACTCTATATATCCTTGAATTTTTATTATTTGATATCGTAGAAATAATTTGAACGGTGTTGCAGATTTGTCTTGTTACAATTTGTGATAGCCATATTTAGATCGATAATACTTAAATAACACTTATATAACTTATTGATTTCTTATAAAAATTCATTTTCTCTTTGTTTAGATGCATGTAATTGTAAGCACTAAGATTGCATATGCTAGAATCCAGTAGATTGGTTTATTCTCCACCGTCCAAACCTCTACAAGATAATTCCAAGATGGTTTCCTTAGTTTAACTGTACTTTCTTATTGGTTTTCCTACATCCCAAACCTTTTTCAGAGTAGTTTTAAGATACTTCATTGGATAGCTTACAGTTTCATGTTGGTTATGTCCCTCTATATATCCATACCAAGTATCCATCTAGCAATACCTAAGACCTTTGTTTCAAAATTCAAACAACATGCTTTAAGTTCTTGAATTAAAATCTTATTATTTTCAGACCCAAATATAAATCTAAGGACTTATATTATTCTACTCTGCTGAAACATAAGTTGCACTAGTAGTTTCATCTTAGGCATTAAATATGATGTGCATTGTGTGGAACTTTCTCTTTTCGGATTTTACACTTTATGTTCTTGAAACTCCATTTTATTTCACTCCACTCATACATGGATGTTCAATGTTTTAAAGGGCTATTTCAATTTTATTTAATCATTTATTTTAGTGCATGTCACAATGGATGAAAAAGAAACAAATAATCCTTTTGTATCCTCTACTTTTGAGTTCTTGATTGTTAAACAGGTAAAAATAATTTATCATGAAAAATATTCAACTTTTCTCCTTGCCAAAATTTCATTATCTTTGTAGAAATAGTCATAACCTCAAATGTTGCATCTCGTGATTGTTTGGTAATCTTTAGATTGCTTCCTCTAAGTTTTTAAAGTTTGTATTTAAGTTTACAATCTGTACATAAAAGAGTGACTCGTACTAGGTAGTTGGTAGCTTCTCCTGGATACATTATTATCAGTGACTTGATGAGTTTTTATTACATAGCATATTTATCTCATATTTCAAAGGTTTTCAAAATGCATATGGAGGAGGATTTGCATGTCAAGCAAGAAGAGATTGTAAATAAATATGGAAAGCTATTATTCAAACAATTACAAGTAATAGTTCATCTCCTAAATCATATCACAAATGATGTTTCAAGGTAAAACACCATATGTTTGTTTTGATTATTTATTGGAAGAAGTTACAAGATGGATTTCTAGACACTCCCACCAAAACTGTTGAACAGTATTAGTGCTCCTCTACTCAACTCTTATCCCCTCCTCGACAAGATCTTTGTGAGCATGATAGTACGGAGAATTAGAAATTGGGCAGAAAATGAATGTTAAAGAGAAAAAGGGAAGGAAAACTTTATGCTTAGATACTCTATTATTGATCATTACATAACCCTTAAGCACCTGATTGAAGTTTTTTGGGACCATTAAGGCGAGGAAGCTTATTACTATTTTTTGGACTTTGAGAAGGCTTTCAACATGGTACCTAGAGACAAAATATGGAACAAAATGGAAGAATTAGATATTACAAAGCTAAAATCAGAATAAGTGAAGTATGTTTGAGTGTTTTGGTAGCGACATTGGGGTCAAATAAGGTTGTCCCTATCTCCCATGTTACTTGACCTATCCATTGATAAGTTGAAAGCATGATTGAGAAATACAAATGGGGAAGGTATCCAGTTGGTAGGTTATGTGGTGAGGATTATTTTATATGTATGTTGATGACCTTGTCTTAATCTTAAAAATAACTAATGGGTTGAGAGAACATCTAAAGGCCTTAGAACACTTTCATTAGGAGGTAATTAATACGCCTTAGAACCTTTGGTTGGTTTTCAAAATTAATAGTAGGAGGAGCAACATGGATGTAATGTCCCCTTCCCTTTTGGGGTTATCCCATATTTTTCCCTATAATCACAAATTTAATAAAAATAGGGAGCGCAATATAGTAAGAGATATAACTTTACCTAAAGAATGAACAAGCATGATAGATCCTTATTTAGATCCTGCAATCATGTTAGACAATTATTGAAGATACAATTCATAAAATAAAATATTATCTCTCGGTCAAAGAATATATATTCATAATCATCTTACTTATATAACATATACAATTTAGTATTTGGGTTCAATCATATTGGGGCTTGGATAAGGAGACATGATAGGGTGCTCGAAGTGATCCTCCACAGTAGGCCCAAGACTGGATATACCATCCTTCTTGGTCTCATGCGGCCTTCTACCATCCATCCTTCATAAGGTGGCATACCTAGTTAGGAAGCTTGTACCTCCCCTCCCTATTCATTCCACCCTGTTCGCTCTCCTATGATTGAGATGAGAATCCTTTGAATCCATCCCAAGGTGAACCCACAATAGTGGGTTACACTTTTTTGCTTGAACGACACTGACCTCTACAATTTGAAAAAAAAAATAGATTCAGATGCATATTGTCGTTGAACCATTTGAAATCAGAAGATGAAGTAAATTAGAGTCTTTTAGGATTTTCTTCCTAGATTCTAAATATTTTTTTTAAAAAAAATTTTAAATTGATTTTAATGGTTTTTTCTTTCTCCCACAAAAACTGGTATGTTGCTGAAAATGTCCTTTTCAAAGAGTTACATTATTTTCATAGAGCATAACTTTTTTTCTAAAATATATATCAATGTGATTCTTTCAAATTTAGTTTTATAACATCCATACGGAGGGCATGAAATTGGTTTTATGACATTATCACAATTATTACATATTTTATTAACATTTGAAGTTGACTAAACTGTAATTTTGACATACCTTTACTACATAGCTTACAACTTGTCGTGTATTTGTCCAATTTCAGTTTTAATTTTTTTATAGAAAGAGAACTTCAATAATTAGGGCATAGATATTTTTTAGAATTATTTTATTCTCATTTAGTATTTTTCTATAAGTGTCAAACATAGAGGTAGACATACGGTGAAATATCTATGTTTAGTAACACTAAAAATACAAAGTCATAATAAACTTAATATATATTAACATTATAATCATTGGAAAGATTTTTCTTAGCATTACCTTACTACATAGATGGGTTTGTCAAATGGATTCATTTGATTTACCAAAAAATTAAGTCGAAGTTATTTTTTGTCAGCATTTTAATAGGTGCGAAGGAGACTCCACTGTAGGTATGAATGAGGAGTATAGGTGTTATCTCAATGTTTTTCTTATCTAAGAGGATTTGAGCTAACCATTTGTAATTAATTCCTTCAAATGGAACCTCTCAAGGCTTAAATCATCATATTTTACTAAAAATGTGTTATTTCAACAAAAATCATCATGTCTAAAAAAATGTAACCCACTATTGTGGGGTCAC
Organism: Chamaecyparis obtusa; assembly: GCA_027943335.1. NCBI lineage: Eukaryota > Viridiplantae > Streptophyta > Pinopsida > Cupressales > Cupressaceae > Chamaecyparis > Chamaecyparis obtusa. The sequence continues at coordinate 396,926 of BSBK01000660.1, forward strand.
CCTAGGAACAATAAACCCATATAGAGGTTGGAAAGGAAATTTTAATAAGGTGCCCGAAGTGATCCTCTACCCTAGGCCCAAGAGTGGATATACCATCCCTCTTGGCCTCATGTGGCCTTCCACTATCCATCCTTCATGAGGTGGTGTACTTTAGTGAAGAAGCTTGTATAAATTTCTCCCTACTTGCATTTCATTCCTCACCTTTCCATGATTGATTTCTACCATTTGATGAATAGACTAGAAATCCACATTATTGCTTATATCTAACATATATGATATTATCTATAAAATATATCATTTGTTTTATTGCCTATATCAATATCTAAGGAATTATGCATTTTAACATTGTCTTTCTACATATAACAAGCATACATATTCACACATACCTCAATGAACAAGAATGCTACTGCCTACAATTTATAATATGACCTTGATTGCTAGTATAATGTGTTGATATTCTCTTATGTGCACCGATGCTTAATAGATTACTTTCCTTAATTGATTAATAACTTATGACTGATCTTCTCTTTATGATAACTGATCATCATTCAGTTGTTTCCCCTGATTATTCTATGTCCCTTTCACAAATAAATTCCCCTCCTTTATACCTTCCATCATTGGGATCCTTCATTTGTTTTGAAGGGATGTGTCCTTTCATATAAAGTTTTGTTGCCCTTAATTTATTTGTATGTTGGTTGTGTTGGAACCTTAAATTTTGTGAAATTTGGAGTTCCAGATTCCAAGCCAAGAAATAAATTTCCGTCTCCAAATACATACAATGCCTATGATCAAGCATAATCTCATAGTTCCAACTCCCAGAAAATGGCTCTAATGCATGTGTCAAATGGTCAATTTCCATCCATGAGTGGTCAGGATAGCATATACCGATGAAGAAAGATAGGGAACTAAGGAAAAGAACACATCGACAAGACCTAGGCTGATGGCATTAGGTGGGAAAAATGAAGCATCAATTATCATCATAACAAATAGTGATCATCTCCATCGACAAAGCAAACACTAGCAACATAATGGAAATTTTGTCTTGTCGATTGCTGATAAGATTATCGGTAAGACATATTCTGATGAATGTAAATTGGTTTATCAACAAGTGTTATGGTGATAAAGGGCACCGACATAGTGATAGTTATCGCGATGAGTACTTTTGGGTTTCCCCGATACCCGATGATTACATCGGTGTATCCTATAGTGATATGAGATATACGAAGTTCATTGTAAAAGAAGAACCAAGAGGAGATATACCGATGGACTTATCGGTATAGAGATACTTGGCAGTGATACAAATTATGAGCTACAATGATGTCCGATAGGATTATTGGGATGACTTACACCGCACTTGGAAAAAATTTCTATATTTTCTTTTAAAATTATTGGGGTTCATTAGAATTCTGATGAGCACCATAAGATAACCGATGAGGTTTCCATACCTACGATAACACAAATGTCACAAGAATGACCACATAGTCATCGTCAGTCTTATCGAAATTCTGACGTGGTTTTGTCAGAATTTTGACGTGTACTCAGTCATCGAAAGTTCTGACGAAAAAATCACCATGAGGATTCCCTTTGATGTTTGTCAAAATTATGATGTGGTTTTTTCTGAATTTGGATGAATAGCCATCAAAAATCTGACCCAAATGTACTAAAGTTTTAGAGGACTTTTTTAATGAGGGTTTCATGGCAGAAGATCTCTTTGATAACACTCTAAAAAATTTCATGAATTCTTTTTAAACAAATGAAACAACCACTATATGGTTGAAATACTTGATTATGGACTTGTGGGTATGGCAGTCATATCCAGCCACCATAGACCGCAATACGGGTTTAAACTCCCATAGATTGAATATTGGCATAAAGATTATCTAATCTACCTCCGCTCTTCTTAGGGAATCCTTCATTTGGTGGTCATCTTGAGGTATTTCCCACAATGTTTTTCACACACACTTGGTCACACTCTTGAATGTGAGATTCTCCACAATCACTTGTTCAACTTTTTTCATGTTTGCCAATCTTCTTTTTTCTACTAGAAGTGACCATATCTACCTATAATGTTTTTTCCTTACCAATTCCATCTTTATACTTGATCTTGTACTACATGTACTAGGATTTTTGTAACTACCCTTCACTATCCTTATGTGATGTCCCCTAATTGGGATAACATTTGTTTGGAACAATTACTTCAATTCTTCACACTTACTCCATCGAATCTTTATAATCGAACTATGTAATGGAGAATATGAACTGTATCACTGGCTATTTCTTATATATACATTATCATTATGCTAAGAGAGAAATTCATAAGATTGGCACTAACTGTAGTGATCTTTTTATGTCAAGTACAGCAATATGAATGTGCAATGAGATATGTTATTGCTTGTACAAATGTTCATATGTTGTCTCCAATATGCCTCTTAAAACATGCAATATATAAGATATTTCCTATTACAATATTTTTGCTATCTCTGATCTAATATAATAAGTTGCAACTAAATGGTTGATGCTATTTCTTATTTATGTTTCTATCCACTTGCAATCACTAGTGCCATCTCTGATTTGTACTTGTTGCTTGCAACTGATTTTATGCCAAATACACCCCTACTCAAAATGATCCCCTCAAGGATAAAAGGTGGGAATGCTTCTTATATCTGTGTTTTGGAATGAGTAATCACATTGAAAACATGTCTTCTGCCCTTTGGTAATCAACATGATTCATAATAGCTTCTAATCAGATTATTTTCCACATGGTGTTTAACGCACTCCTTCATTATAATTACAAATTTTGGCATATACTTATCTTAATGCTAAACACTTAAGACTCATATTCTAATTGCCTCTTTCATTAGCTTATTGATTGGTTTTCATAGTCCACCCTTCTATTATAGTTAATCTTCAATGTGTGATCATTTTTATCGTGTCCCTTCTTTAGTTGACATTTATCAATCATTAACTCTTACTGTTTAGTCTTTTGGTCTGCTAAGGTGACTGCATATATATTATTCGATTATCATAAGTTGATATCCTTAGGACCATGTCGATTCCTTAATAAGAATGATATTTCCTCTTGTCATTGATCCATATATTATTCATTTGTAATGTTTGTATTAATGTTGTTGATGTTTACAGTAATATATCTGTGATGATGTGATTGCTCTCATGAATCTACAATGATCAACTATGTCATATTTTTGTTAACAAAGTTCTAACATGCCTCTAAGAAAAGTAGTACATATTGGATGCTAGTTGTTTAAGTGCATTCCACGCTAACTGTATATGAGATTAATGTTAAATGTATCATTCTCCTTCCTGCCCGTGTTGTGTAGTTTGTTGACTAGATTGAAATATTCTCATCTCTTATTCTGGATGACTAATATGTATTTCCCTTCCCTAACCATGCCTTCCTTACAGAAAGGTCATCTTAGAGTTGGACAAGGAAAATTGAGTGGTTACTTTCCTCCTCTAATCATGTCTTCTCCTTGCATCTTACATCATAAGGGATGGTTAAGGCAGACATAGTGGGGTCCTGACTTGGTAAGCCTATGCTACCAGCCTACCCTCTTACCTACTCTCCTTCCTCCCACTATGATGGGAGATGTCTTTTCTTTAAGCACTCTGAGTTAAGGTGAAGATGGAATTCATATTTTACACCATAAGGGAATGTGAAGGCAGACATAGTGGGGTCTTGACTCAGTAAGGCTAAGCTTCCAGTCTACCCTCTTACCTACTCTCCTCCCTCCCACTATGATGGAACTCATATTTTACACCATAAGGGGATGTGAAGGCAGACATAGTGGGGTCTTGACTCGATAAGGCATAAGCTTCTAGTCTACCCTCTTACCTACTCTCCTTCCTCCCACTACGGGGGTGAATTTATTATTAGATTTTCTCATCACAAAAGAGTGTTAGGATGTTGTGGTGGGGTCTCTTGACTTGATTGGTCTAAGCCCAAGAGTGGAATCCATCCCTCTCGCCTTAGCCATCAACCCTACCCTCTTACCTACCTGGTCCTCCTTCCAACTATGATGGGGTGAATTTTTTTTTCATCACAAAGGAATGTCAGGACGTTGTAGTGGGGTCTCTTGACTCGATTGGTCTAAGCCCAAGAGTGGAATCCCTCCCTCTTGCCTTAGCTATCATCCCTACCCTCCTACCTACCTGGTCCTCCTTCCAACTATGATGGGGTAAGATTGATAATTCATTATGGAATTAAGATAACACTCATAAATTATGTCAACCTTATTAACATTAATCATTCACATATCTATTTTGTATTGATTGATAAGTTCATTCAAATAATGGATGGAAGAGAGATTATCTTAATCATCATAATCAATGGTGCGTAGTTGTTCCTTGATTCTTTACCTGATCAATCTTTGTTCTTTTATGTGGATCCCTACTTTTATCTTCGCCCTACAGGATGGCAAGATCATGCTCTGATACTACTGTAATGTCCCCTTGATTATAAATGAATGTTATTGTATGTATTTAATATAAATGTAATATTTACATTAGATTATAATATATGATAATATTAAGTATATATATATATTATGATATATAAATATATATATACTATATAATATATTAATATATGAAAATATTTATATTATAATTATTTATTTAATTTATATTATAATAGTATTTCAAGATAATATTTAATATATTATTATTCAATTTATATTTTAATTATTATTTATTTATTTATATTTAATATTCTAAAATTATATTATATCTTTTATGTATTCTATTTTATTTATAATAATGGTAATCTTTAATTATCATTATATTGATTTATATTATCTTTTTATTTATTTCATATTTAATCATCATTATTATTTGCTTATATTTTATATAATGATTATGATTTATTATTGAATCTTATTTCAAAATGGGGACATGACACCTTATTAGTTCTATCACTCTTCAACCTCCTCTAATCGATCCTATGAGTTGTATAATTCCCCTTCCTTTCTATTTGCACAGTGTAATTTTGTTGTACGAGGTTACTTCAACATCCATTGGCTTTGTACTATGGGATTCCACACCTATTATGTACAACATACTACTAGAGAACCCTCTCGTACGGGTGATTGTATGCAATGGAGGTGGCATAAGCTTTGTTGATTTTATACGTGTTGTGGAGATTGGTTGTTTTGTGTCATATGGTGTATGACCTACTCCAGTGTGAACCACCAATAATTTTGTTGTGTCATATGGTGTACAAAATACTCCCATATGGGTTGTTACTAATGTGTCTATGTCACACGACATATAAACTACTATATAGTCAAATTTGTTTATGTCATACAATATACGGGCTATCCCCACACAATTTGTCACTCATTCAACCCCATATAATGTACGGTCTGCGGGCATCTTAGAGGGAGTATTTCTTCCTTATGGTGTGTTGTTACCTCTTCGTACAATCCCTTTGTCTACTTTGTATTTTATACGGCCCCTTGCAATCAAGTAGTCTCTATCCTCTTATACTATCCTCATTTCTTCCTTCTCTTCCATGCCTTTATCTACAACACTCTAGGTTCCTTCCTACTTATCTTTGCAAAATGATTTGGCCTTCAAATAGCTTATAGGAACTTTTAAGGGTTAGGTTTTTAATAAAGCACCTTTTCTTTATAAGGAAGATTAATGCTTTTATTTTTCTATGACATCCCCCATTATTTTTCCTATCTTCTTTTAATTTTATTTCCTTTATGTCTTTTATAATTTTTTCAAACATGAGCTTTTTGACCATGACTTTTTCTCTTTTTATTTTTCCATTTTTGTTTTTTTCCTTCATTTTCATTTTTTTGACTTTGAATATTTTAAATGTCTTAATTTTTATTTTTTTTACACAATGGCATACCTTTTAATTTTTCTTCTTTTTGTAGTCTTTTATATCCTTGTTCTGCCTTTGTACGCTTTCCTTTGATATTTTTATTTTGCCATGGGTATTTTTTCTTCATTTTTCTAGCCTTTTTGCGTCTTCCCCACTTTGCTCCCACTTTTTGCTTTTTCCACGACTCTTTGTTTTCTTTGCCTAGTCTCTATTTTGTCTCATTTTCTTCATTGTTGTAGACCTTGACCTCAGATTTGTACCGCCACGTGCATGTCCCTAGAGGCATCTTGTAATGCTTGTTTTCATAGCAGGTTCCCATTGTTAGGTATTGAAATACATATATCTAATAGTTACATGCAAATTTAACTAATAAAGGAAAGGAATAAGACACATAAAAATAGAACAAGAAGATATAAAGACTAAATGTGGTTCACCCAATCTTGGGCTACATCCACCAAACAAAGAGTCCAATCTTATTATCTAGTAATTTTAACCTGTTACAATCTGCAATCTCTTGCAACTCAAATATTGCTGCAAGAAACTACCAAATTCTCATATAAAAAACCATAACCCTAAGCCACTTTAACAAAACTTATGTTGGTTACAAAATTAGGGTTAGAATATCTAGTAATAAAGGAAAGGAAAGGAATAAGACACATAAAAATAGAACAAGAAGATATAAAGACTAAATGTGGTTCACCCAATCTTGGGCTACATCCACCAAACAAAGAGTCCAATCTTATTATCTAGTAATTTTAACCTGTTACAATCTGCAATCTCTTGCAACTCAAATATTGCTGCAAGAAACTACCAAATTCTCATATAAAAAACCATAACCCTAAGCCACTTTAACAAAACTTATGTTGGTTACAAAATTAGGTTTAGAATATGTCGTCCAATAGAAAAAATAACTCCCGACGCCTTTGTACAATAATAAAAGTCATTTTTGGCTTCACGGAGTTTGACCCTTGACCCAATCTTGGAGGCGCTGCCCCCAAACCCATGTTGAAAAATATGGGGGGAAATTGTGCCAATAAAAGTGGGGAAAAAATAACCTCCGAGTCTTATTAGGCTCCATATAACAACACCCATATATTCAAGATCGAATATTTTGTCGACTAAGGGTGTTGGTCCCGCACCCTTATAACTCTCGTCCACCATACTTTTGGTAACATGCCACTTCATCTCCATTCTCCATGAGGGGCCCAGTTGAATATGGTATTCTTAATGACTAAATTATGGCTAACACTCACACAATTGTTTATAGAATCTATACACAAAAAAAACATGTTGCTCACTCTAATACAAGGAACGCCTCAACATAAATAGTTGAATCTATTTAAAAAAAAGGTAGATGATGTGTTAGTGGAAGAGATCTCCTTTATAATCTCCATCTATATGAATTGAGTTAAAAATCCTATCTCACCAATAAATAAAAAGTCTTTTAAAATTCATGTTCAACAACCTGTACTTATAGCATACATAAATATATGCTTAATAACAAACAATTATATATTACTAGATGCAAAATGTATGTACAATGAGATAATAATATTAAATTTAAAAATATATATATAATTTTACAAACAATCATACAATAAATAGAATTTACCCCTGTTATTATGTTTGTCATCTTTATTTAGACTTTATCTTGTTTAGATATTGACAATATATCTTTTTATTTTTAATTATGTATTATAATCTTCCAAAATTAATAAAAGATTACATAACTCTGAAAAAAACAATGGCTGTCTTAGAAGCGAGGGTCAAAAACCTTGTTACCTTTTATGAAATAGAAAAAAAACAAACAAACAAACAAACCCAAAAAAACCAACCTTATAAAAGGATACCCAAAAGGCATCTTAATTCAACCATCAAGATCAGGAGTTTCTTTTACCTCCGTCGAGTTTGTCCGCGTTCCTCCCTCCTGATAGGGAATATAAGGTCCTTAGAGCAATGGCACCCACAATGGGTGTCGCGTTATTGAATCTTCAACGTCAGCCTAAATTATTGAAGATAAAATGCATGAAAACCAAGCCCAAATAATTGGAAGTAATTAAGGTAATTGGTTCGCATTTTAGTGGCTGAGGAGTTTGTTAAACATTGATAGTCGTACTTTATCCCCCGATCCCGATCTGTGGCTCACAAAGTTCCTGACCATTCATTGCATTATCGTGTAAAATTTTTAAAAGGGAAAAAAAAGAAAATGAAAACAGGGATTGGTGGCTTAGATTCATGGGCTTGGAGATTGGGTCTGTTGTTATAAAGAGCCTGAAATTCCATCCTTATACATCTCGTGGATGGTCTTCAGTGCTTCGGAGATTGCATTTATCTGCATACAATTTGTAGGTCTGCACTTCCTGTAAAGGAAAAAACAGGAAAGACACCATGGCTACTTCTGTAGCTGCTGTTGGTTCCATTAATATGACCCAGGTTAAGTCTACTACATTTTTTACTATATTTTTTTCTATATTTTGCAGCAACCCAGTATGTATATATGCATTTTGAAGGTTCCTCACAAGATTTGCTGTAATTGAATTTGTTTTTTTTTGTTTCAATAGATTCATGTTGCATCGACCCAATTCACTATAATATGTCCATTATAGCACCTCTTTAGGGATTTTACAGCAACCCAACATGTTTCTGTGTATTTTTAAGCCATTCAAATTGGTCCTGTTTTAGTGGACCCATGTAACGCACCAATCTAGTTCTTGCATTTTGAAGCAACCCAGTTCACCTTAAATTTTGGAGTAACCCAATTTATTGAGATATTTCATTTTATATGGCATAATATACAGGGACCAATTCCTCCCCACCACATGTAGCAACGACAATTGGAGGTAGGGATCATAATTGTAAAAATATATCTGTAAATCATGTAGCCATATTCCATACTTGAAGCTTAATTATCTTCAATCTGTATAACCCCCTGTGCAATCAGTGTTTCTATCTGAAAAAATCCCTGTTCTGTACCAACCCAGTTCATCACAATCTTGGTTAAATAACTATAGAACATCTAGAGGCATAAGTGGAAAGAACTTACTGTGATGCATGTGTTACAGTTCATCACTCAAGCATATAACGGCGTGTGTGATCATGAACACTATAGATGAGAATCTAACTTTTGAGAATGGGTGTGCTTGAATTGAACCATATGAACCATGAAGTTATGAACCTCATCACCTTAAAGTCAATTAGTTGTGACAATTTTTGTTTCTTGGTGCTCTTGACAGACTATGGCATTGTCAAGCAGTGGCCAGGCATCATACCCAAAGACTTTGGGTTCAAGTTACTCCTCGTTCTTTGGTTCTAGTGTTAGAAAGTCCTCTTCAAATCCAATGAGACATGGAAAACCGAATAACAACTTCAAAGTTTGTGCTGAGATAGACGAGAAAAAGCAAACTGATAAGGACAAGTGGAAGGGGCTCGCCTATGATATTTCAGACGACCAACAGGATATCACTCGAGGAAAGGGATTGGTTGACTCCCTCTTTCAGGCTCCCATGGGAGATGGTACCCACCATGCTGTTTTGAGCTCCTATGAATATCTCAGCACTGCTCAACGCACGTAAGTTTCCACAGGCAAAATCAATTATTTGTGCTTGCATATCAGTCATAAAATGTCATGGTGTCAATTTTCTTGGGCGGTGCATCGTATAATAGTTACTAGGTTAAGTTCATTATCATATATAGAGATGGATAGTAATGCTGGATGAATGGACACAAGAACATTGGGGATGTGCCCATTCCCACATTTCAGAGCTATATTTACAGGTACTTCTTTTGTTATAATCTGAACGTGCGAGTTTAATCCCACAAACAGGCTTTTATGGGACAACATTAAGGATGGGTATTACATTGCTCCTGCTTTCATGGATAAGCTGGTCGTTCATATTGCCAAGAACTTCATGAGTTTGCCAACAATAAAGGTAATACAGATATGAATCATCTTTTTAGAATCAAGAACCATAATTAAAATTTTTTGACAGTCTATTTTATAATTACTTATGATTTATCTCTCTTATTTATTTCAGATTCCTCTCATTTTGGGTATATGGGGAGGCAAAGGTCAAGGAAAATCGTTCCAATGTGAGCTTGTTTTTTCAAAGCTAGGAATTAAGTGAGTCAACTTTTCCTTCCGCTTGGATCATTCTGTTTGCACATGCCTTTGTTCATATTTTATCTATGAATTTCTGCTTGGATTTGATGATGGTGATGTCTTTTAATTTCTTTATGTGTGGGTTGCATAGAGTCACTTTAATGGAAATTAGCCTGGATTGGACTATTGAGTTTCCTTCTAGGTTTATAATGGATTTTTGCATCTAAAATGGGGATCGTTTTTAGTTTTTTTAATTTGAGAGAAAGATTGGGTATTACACACCAGGTATGTAAATCATAAGTTGTGTCCCTGTAAAGGGTAATTTGTGTTTAAATGTGGTGTTCTTTTTATGATTTGTATGCAGTCCAATCATGATGAGTGCGGGAGAACTTGAAAGTGGAAACGCAGGAGAGCCTGCAAAGCTAATCAGGCAAAGATACCGTGAAGCAGCGGATATAATTAGGAAAGGGAAGATGTGCGTCCTCTTCATCAATGACCTTGATGCAGGGGCCGGAAGAATGGGAGGCACAACTCAGTATACAGTGAACAATCAAATGGTGAACGCCACACTCATGAACATTGCAGATAATCCCACCAGTGTTCAGCTTCCTGGCATGTACAACAAGGAAGACAATCCCCGTGTTCCTATTGTTGTGACAGGGAATGACTTCTCAACTCTGTATGCCCCATTGATTCGTGATGGTCGTATGGAGAAGTTCTACTGGGCTCCAACCAGAGATGACAGAATTGGAGTCTGCAAGGGAATTTTCGGCGCAGACAATATTTCTGATGCTGCCATTGTTAAGATTGTGGATTCTTTCCCTGGCCAGTCAATTGGTAAGTTATAACAATAAGAGCGAGTAGATTTTCATAATCTATGAGATAATCTGTATGCTGCTTCTAGATTCGATTGTATTTTCGCATCAACGCTTCGAATCACATTTCATGATCTATCATCAGGATGATAGAATGCAGGATCACACATCCTGCTCTCTATCATCCTGATGATAGATCATGGAATGTGATTTGAAATATTGATGAAAAAACACTCATACAATTGAATCCAAAAACAACATAAAAATTATAATAATTTATGTCTAATATTGCAAGAACAAATTCAATGTTTAGCCAAAAAAAATCTTTTCCGTGTGTACATACCCTAGCTTAACCCTATTTCTACTTAAATTCATTGGTAGTTACAGTTATTTGGTATATCTGTAAATTTATATGGAAGAGTGAACATGTACTAAGATTTGAACTGACTGGTGCAGATTTCTTTGGTGCCCTAAGAGCGAGGGTATATGATGACGAGGTGAGAAAGTGGATAGGAGAAATTGGGGTAGAGAGCATTGGGAAGAAGCTAGTCAACTCAAGGGAAGGTCCTCCAACCTTCGAGAAGCCTGCAATGACAATGGAGAAACTTCTTGAGTATGGAAACATGTTAGTTAAAGAGCAAGAGAATGTCAAACGCGTGCAATTGGCTGATAAGTACATGTCTGAAGCTGCTCTTGGGGAAGCTAATGAGGATGCCATTAGTAGTGGTGCCTTCTATGGTCAGTAATTTCATTTTCCATTTTCCAAGGTTCTGTGACCTAAACATGAATCATTGCTTGTACTAATAGAAGCAACAATTTCAATAAAAAAAAGTACTTTTTATTGATAAGCTTCAATGACTAAGTTGTTCATGAGATTTGGATTGGTCCTATGAATCTATAATAGATTATTCCATCTCTGAGTATAAAATCAAATGTACTTTGATCTTACTGTGAATCCTTGAGAATGTGCCTATGGTGCTTTACTAGTGCAACAGATGACATGCTCTTCACTTCTAGGCTTCTAGGCCAATATCACTTAAAACAATATTTTTGTTAAAAGAATTTACATAGACCTAGAACTTCAGGACCTGTGCAAACAGAGAGTCACAAACAGATGAATGTTGCTTTTGTTGTGGTAATTGCAGGTAAGGCTGCACAGCAAGTGAACTTACCCGTCCCCGAAGGTTGCACAGACCCAAATGCAGAAAATTTCGACCCAACAGCAAGAAGTGACGATGGAACCTGTGTGTACAACTTCTAGGTGTAACACGAACATGCTTTAGCAATAAGGAGATTGAGAAGTGCCGATGAAGTGACTTATTTACTTGGCATAGATATACCTAATTGTAAAGCATTAGATGCCACTACCTACCCAAATGAGGTCCTCATATCAGATAGTGTATCTAGAAGAGGAGATGTATGTCTGAACTCTTATTTGATTCCAGGTCTTTTTACAGTTTGAGGTTATGGATTCAATGGTTGGGAAGTATCTTCATAAGATTTAATATTAAAGGTCTAGTTTCTGTTATTGCCAAGTCTGGATAGAGTAAATTTCATCTGAATTTTATATTTGACGAACACTTTCATGAATCTTTATGACTTTTGAGAAGTACTTCCATTGTTATTTGGTTTCGCTCTAGTGCTTGACTTGAAGGCGATTCCTTCTGCCAAACAGTTACTTGCATGAAGTGTTTTTCTTACGTAGAAATATCCATGATAAATGGCAATATAGAACGAAAGAATGGAGCTGAACACTAAATAGAAATACAGAGTTCTGGTCAACCCGAGTATGTCTATCATGATCTCATACAAGAAACAACGAGCAAAATCTAGAATTCTCGGTTGTTTAAGTTTACTTAGGGTACAACTAAGAATCTTCACATGTTGTGATTAGGACCTAGTTGTAACTCACATGCCAACAATTACATTTATCATTGTCTTCGTATATAGGCATTCCTTTCTTGCCTTGAGATTTACATTTCTATGTTTTGGGTCAATTTTGTGACATGTGAGGTGGTCTTGTAGCATGTAGAAATTGACCAAACATTCAAACTTTTAAAATATAGAACTAACTCTCACCTATTTCACTAGATATTATAAGTTGATTTGGTACATGTTTTACATGAGTAATTATTATGTCTTGTTATTTGAAGACATTCAGTGTGCATCAATTCTTAATTTAGTATTCATTTGAAAAGTTGAATTCATTGAAGAGAAGAATCATTCTTGGAACTATTAATTTGGAACATTGAAAAGAACATAATTTTGCATCACATTGAGCTTAGGACATCCACATACTTGATTGCTATCTATCAACATTTGCTTAAGGCTATAAAGCAACTAGAATAAGGGGTTAACTAAGAAGAATGTGAACTCTTATGATTCAATAATTTCCCCAAGGCAATTATAAATATCGTCAGTCCTTAATAGTTAATTTAGGATAGAAATTAAATTGAAGCATAAATGCACAGTTCCCTATGTTAGATCCATGGGTTACATAGTAAACTTATCTAGCACAAAATTGAACCAAAGCCATAAATCCAATTCAGTACATAGTGATTGTTCTAATCTCAAGGCAATTTCCAAACAAAGGGCATCTACTTCCAATACTAATGCAATTGGTTTTAGTATTCCGTTAGACTTATTTTTGCATTATAGTTCACACAAATAAGTGCTCTATCCATTCATGTTTAACTTTTAAAAAATATTTACTACCAAATTATCAATTCCTAGTTGTCATTTTATTAATCTTTGTTAATTTGTACCTTTTTGAGTGTTTATACCTTGCTTGTTCTCACACAATATTCTGATTGCAACCTCTTTTTCTAGATATTATTAGGGCTTATGCCCCTCCTTAATGCCACTTCATTGATCTATCTTTTATGGGGGCCAAGAAGTCTATTGTTTAAACTTGCTTTCACAGATGTTTACCTACCCTTATTAGGGATTTAGGGTTTTAGATCATGTTATGTAGAAAAAGAGATTTAAGAATAATGGATGGATCAACCTAGATCAATCCAAGTTCTCCCATACAACATTGAAGGAATGTGAATGAGTTTAGCTACTATCCTTAAGGAAGAGCCAAGTTGTCTAGATTCACACTCACTTTCTTATTGTATGTCACTTAGGATTATTGAGTGTGTGAAATAAATTATGCTAGTGGTGCCTAAATTGAACAATTTTAATAGAATAGAAGTATAAAAGCAAAAGATGGATCAATATGTGCAACAAGATAGTGAATATAAAAGTGGTCACTCACCTAAAAAATTGAAAATGCAGGTAATGCATTTGGGTTATTTGAAAATTCAAATAATCTGAATGTGTTACAACTCGGAAAATCCAAGCCTTGATGTGTACAAGTTTTCACAAATAAAACCAATTGTATTAAAATTATAAAAAAATACGATTGGGTTTTCTAAATAAAAATAACTTGCCCATGTTTTTATGATTAGAAATTTCTTTAAAGTTGGTTGACTAGGATATTTTAACCCACAACCAATGCCAAAGAAACAACAAAGATTCCAAAAAAACCCAAAGGAAACCCAATTGTGTTATTTTTTCTATCAACCAAATTAAAGTGACACAACATTGCAGAAGAAATCATGCCAACTCTCACAAACTAATTACACAAAGATTTAGGTCTTGCAAATCTTCTTCTCTTCTAGATCAACAAGTAACATTTATGAAAATAGGGAAGTCCTAATGAACCTTGGAGAACCCTAATGAACCTAGGTCATCCCAACATGACTGCATAAATTGATAAGATTGCTAAAATCAATGGAATTGATTTCCTTGGTGGTATGACTATATATATAATTATCTAGACAATGAACTTGGAAATCATTGAGTTATGTAGCTTTGAATATTGTGAGAGTTATTAGGTGATCCAAGTACAAAGAAAATATGTGCATTAAAAAAGACAATAGGTATCAACATAAGCCATGATGTGCAATTTGAATCCATAGACAAAGGAATTTTTCCACAACCAGATAAACATATGCATACCATCGTCATCAACTTCCTCCATCATATTTTCTTCCCCACTAATAGTAAATGCGTTAACACCCACTCTATCATACAATATATTTTCTCCACTAAATTTGTAGATGAATTATAATCCACCATTCCCTCCACTAAGTTTCCTTGTGATGAGTTGTCTCATTCCTTTCCCTCTTGTGAATACTCACTTTCCCTGATGTAGGAGCATTGACCTAATTTTGGTTTCTTTCTTAAGGAATCATTATGATCGTGTTTGACAAAGGAGGATCTAGAATCTCTCACCATTAATAGTCATCTTATTGCCAAGAATTAGTTTGTGCAATTAGGATCATTGGAAGAACAGTGTGGGGAAATTATGGAAAAGGATAACAGAATGGAAAACATATATATGGATGGGGATATGGATTTGGAGAGAGAGAGAGAGAGAGAGTCATTTGGTATGGTAGAACAAAGTGGTGAAAAGGATCTTTGTCAATATTTTGTATCCAAGAGTTCCAAAGTGGGGTGAGGAAAAAGAGACCACGGGAAAGTCTACCTACACTTTATTGAATCGTGTTAGAGAAGACAAAAGATTGAAAATACAATTTAGGGAATGTCATTAATGTTGCTCAAGTCATGAAGGTAGAGGACTGTAGTCGATGTTTTGTATATATTTTACCACTTCATGCATAAATGAATGTGTGTCTAAGGTAAGTGCACCAATATGGTGAACAAAAAGGTGTTAGGATTAACAAGGCAGAAATAACAATTACATGCAAATATAACCAATATCAGAAAATAATAAACCACACAGAAGAGAACACAAGACACAAAGATTTAACGTGGTTCACCAAATCTCTGGGCTACATTCACCAACAGTGAGTCCAATATTTTATTATCCATTGATTACAACCTGATTGCAATCCGTAATCCTTTACAGCTCAATTTTGTCGCAAGTACAAAAAACATACATAATGAAATCCCTAACCCCAAGCCATATTATACAATATTTTGCCACTTTAGGGTTAGAATGAATTATAACATGTCGGCCCAAAAATAGCCAAAAATATGTCAGCCTCAAAAAAATTGTATAGTACTTTCCTGGATAGTACTTTCATGATCAGTCACCGCAAGCTAACAATCTCCCACTTGTTGATTGATCAGTATCCACACTTAAAAAACCTCCCACTTGGAGACTGATCCTGTAGCAATGCCGCTACCATATGAGGCTCCCATTGGATCGAACCACCCTGGACTCAACTATTTCTTTATTCTGTTCAATCTAGAAGACCAACTAAAGCTGAACACGAGTTCAACTTCTCCCTTGTTACTACCTTTGTAAACATATCTGTTGGATTATCATTTGTATGAATCTTTTCCAGCTTTAACTTCCCATCATCCAAAACTGACTAAATGAAATGGTACCGCAACTGCATGTGTTTTGTCTTTGAGTGCAAAGCATAATTCTTCACAAGATGAATGGTACTTTGGCTATCTGTATGTAGAAAATTATCCTTCTATGGATTTCCCAATTCTTCCATGAAGAATTGAAGCCATATCATCTCCTTGACTGCCTCTGTAGCAGCAACATACTCTGCCTCTGTAGTGGATAAAGCAATCACCTTTTGTAGTCAAGAAATCCAACTCACTGTTGTCCCACCAACAGTAAATACATAACCTGTAGTACTCCGCCTACTATCTATATCTCCTGCCAAATCTGAGTCAACATAGCCTTGTACAGTAGTAGTAGAACCCCCAAAGTGTAAACACTTACTGGATGTACCTCTCAAATATCTGAGAATCTATTTGATTGCATTCCAATGCTCAATACCAGGGTGACTCATATATTGGCTAACGACTCCCACTGCATGTGCAATATATGGCCTAGTACATACCATAGCATACATTAAGCTCCCTACAACTAAAGCATAAGGTACCTTGGACATTTTAGCCTCTTCTTCTGATGTCTTAGGACACATCTCCTTAGTCAATTTCAAATGACTAGGCAAAGGTGTGCTGACAGCTTTGGCATTCTCCATAGAGAAACGTTGCAACACCTTCTCAATATAATCAGCCCGAGATAGAGACAACTTCCTATATTTCCTATCTCTACAATTTTTCATACCAAGGATTTGTTTTGCTGCCCCCAAATCCTTCATAGCAAATGAATGTGCTAACTGTTGTTTCAACCCCTTAATGTGATCCATGTTAGACCCAGCTACAAGCATATCATCAACATATAAACATAAAATAATGTAGCTGTCATCATCCAACCTCTTAAAATAAACACAATGGTCAAAATGACACCGACTGTATCCATGCTCATTCATAAAAGTGTCAAATTTAATATACCATTGCCAAGGTGCTTGCTTCAAGCCATATAAACTTTTCTGCAATCTGCACACCAAATTCTCCTTACCCTTGACCTCAAATCCTTGTGGATGGACCATATATATTTCTTCATCCAAATCACCATGAAGAAAAGTTGTTTTAACATCAAGCTGCTCTAAATGGAAATCTTTTGTAGCCACAATACTTAAAACAGTATGGATAGAAGTCATTTTAACAACTGGAGAAAATATCTCATCAAAATCAATACCTTTTTTCTATGCAAATCCTTTTACAACTAACCTGGCTTTAAATCTTTTCTTACCTCCATCCTCTTCTTTTATCATGTAAACCCATTTATTTTGTAAAGCCCTTTTACCTGCAGGTAACTTACATAAATCTCATGTTTGATTTTGCAGAAAAGAGTCCATTTCATCTTTCATTGCAGACTCCCACTGAAGCTTTGTATCCACCTGCACAGCTTCATTATAACATTCAGGTTCACCAGCATCTGTTAACAAAATAGAATACAAAGATGGAGAAAATCTTTCTGGAGGTCTACTTAGCCTTGTTGTTGCTGCTGTTGTGGAGCATAAGAAACTACTGGAACATCATCTTTTGGAGTATCATCCAGTACTGCATAATCATTTTCTTTCTTCTCATGTTGCTGCAACAAATCTTTGTACAATACTTTCTCATTGAATATGACATCCCCGCTTCTTACAATTTTATGATTTTCAAAATCCCAAAGCCTATAACCAAATTCATCAATGCCATATCCAACAAATACACATTTCTTTGACTTAGCTTCTAGCTTGGTTCTGTTTTCAGAATCTATAAGTGCAAAAGCTTCACAACCAAAGGTTTTGAGAAAAGAATAACTCACCTTCTTACCACTCCATGCTTCCTCTGGAATACCACAATCCAAAGGAGTAGAGGGGCCTCTATTGATTAAATAAACAGAAGTGTTCACAGCCTCTGCCTACATATTTTTGGGCAGCCTA